>VSWD01000002.1:3530354-4130354 GCA_033119305.1 Pinctada imbricata
AACTTTTAATATACCTGGACGATATGGATTGATTACTCTGTTCGTATAAATGATGCTATTGAGTTTGAAACCGTTTAACAGTATTAGGCATTGCCATTGCCCTACTGCAACAGCTCATCATTTTTGTAAAGTTTTATTTAGAAAATAAATTCTTCTCTGAAATATGGAATGACAACTAGAGCCACGTACAGATAGACATTAAAGCAGGGTAGATCTGTACATCTATGTGACCAATGCTATACATGTAAAATCTGACTACAATTCTCGCAGTAGTTTGTTACACCAATGGGCTTCCATAATATTTAGTATCCGTTCCTGCTAATAACATTTAAGTATTTAGAGGCCCCGGAGCGAGGCTGAATGTGAGAGGACCAGTCCTTAATACAAAGTCTCATACAAGAAAAGTGGACGTTAACAGCTGAATGAAGTAAGATTTTCTTTTTCATGTGATTAAAACGTTTATAAATATAGGAAAAATCATGTAAACGATAGAAATTTTTTTGTGCAATTTTTACTAATAGACATGATGAAAAAATGCTTTTGAAATGAAAATATTGTTTTATTAATAAAAACGAAAATTTGATAGAAGAATTTCATTGTGAAATATGATAGAAATTTTTGCATGATTTATATTTGATTCTTTTTAATTTTTTAGATAATGAGTTGGACAAGAAGTATGCCGTCATTATGGGTGCAGGTTGTCTTATTACTAATTGTGTCCGTATTTTCCATTGGACTTCTCATCTCCTCTGGAAAAAGAACTGAAGAAAGTCCATCTGAAGGAGGCCAAGGAGACGAATGTAGTGGAACAGAGATCTGTGGATAAATCCTCAAGCAAAGGACGTCAAAACTAGGAAAACACAAGCAGTAAGTCTTCTACATTATATTGTAGAAATTAATTGTTTTGTTTTATTTTTGTTTGCTTTTAATGTTATCGTTGCGTTTCTGTGTTTTCGCTGACTAAGGATATTGCGACTAATTTTTATATCTCTTTCCATTAATGTTTTGCTTGACTCGAGTAGGATAGTCCAGGGGCGTAGCTAGGGTATTTTCTGTGTGGATGTCTAAAGTTTGGATGGACCTAGAACCTCAACTGTGATGATTTGAAGGGCCGAGTAGGGGTTGAGACTGAAGGGTTCGGGGGACTCCGCCGAGAAAATTTTAAAAATCGTGAAGCAAATCGGTGGCCTCTGAAGCATATTAGAACCGGCCAAATTTAGAAGAGAAAAGGCAGAAAATAAAATGCTGTAAAATGGGGGGGGGGGGGGGGGGGGGGGTTCTCCAATCATGTACGCCCTGATACAGATATTGGTTTTGACAGCCCTGCATATTTTCCAATAGACCGCTTATATATAGTTCGGCTATATCAGCGATCATTGTGTGTAAATTCGAATGCATACAAATGAGAATTTTGGGAAATGTATTCAAATTAATTTTGTGGTTTCTGGAGTGTTTTTGGGCTATATGTCTAAGTTACATGTAGTTTGCTTTTAAAAATTCTATGTCATTAGTGTCTACTTCTTCCATCAAGACCGTGGAGGCCCTCTTTTTTTGCGAAAACGATGTGGACGTTTACGCCTGGATACGCCCCTGGATCATACAATATACGAAACATGCATATCTGGTGACTTGTGCACATTTTTGGGATGTTCTCTAGCAAATTGGGGACACCTGAGTCCTCATTTTTTCTTTCAAGCTAAATGTATTTTTTTTTAAATAAAATTCGAATTCATGAATAAAATGTAATTTTTCGGTTTTGTGGAAGAGTCCAAGGCCCAACCCCCTTTTTAAAGTTGAACATGACCGTCATGTTGTGACGTAATAATTCAGGCATGATATGGTTATGACGTCATAATCTATATATGTTCCCCAACAGGTGCACGTGTTGTTTCGAACATTTGGGTATCCCTCGAATGAGGGTAAATTTGTAAATTTCAAGAGCATACAGTTCCCTTGAAAATAAGGATTCAAGACCATGCTGAAGTTTTAATACCATCTGAGGTTCAAAGACCGAAGAGATGTCACTACACCAATTTTATGATATCATCAATAATGTCAGTGCCATTATAGCTGACCATTAGTGAAGACAAACCAACAATATAAATTTGAAGATAAAACTATGTAAATCTGCGTTGTAACTCGCGGATCGATACACTCCGTAATGGGCTGGTCATTAGATATAAGCCCATACATTATCATACACGTTCATTTGTACATCGATGTCTATTAATTACGGTTGAATTATGAACGTCACTAATTCATAAAGGCAAGGAAGGATGATGGGTCGACAAATATAGAGACAGACATTCCTTATTGTGTATAATAATAAAAATCGTAAGAATACGTAAGAACTTGAGAAGACGCGCTATTTTGTATAGTCCTGTAGATTTATATCGTATCATGCTTTTTGAATGTAAATACCACATTGTCTTTATTTTCTAAAAGAGAGCAGCTTAATTCGTCCGATTACAACAGACATGAAAGTTTTGGATAAGGAGACTGTTTCCTCATCAGTAGTACTGCATTTCAAGCTAAAATACTTATAAAAGAAGTGTAAAGAAGTGTAAAGAGATCAAAGTTTGCGGAATGTACTTTACGCAGAGAAGATCGAACGCTTTGTTTTCGTTGTAAAGGCTAAATTGTTCTCACTTGGCTGCTTTACATTGTGACGTCATTTATTGAGATCAATCAGGAAATGAAGGAAATATAAGGACGTCACGCATACTTTTCAAAAGCCGATTGTAATTTTCCGAGAATAAAGTATTAGGACTTCAATAAAGAAAATAATATCTTTGAGTGGTTATTTTATTGCCATCGAGATGACGCCGTATCTAATCTATCTAAACACTCAACATGCATAAATTTCTTTCAGGAACGAGATACCTCAGTTTCGAATTTTAACGGTCTGGTTCTTACAGACGCTTTGTTTTCATATGGTGACGTCAACAAAGATGGCCACCTGACACTTGAGGAGATCTTTAACTTCTATAAGAACATAATAGGATTCATTCCAAACTTGGCAGAGTCAACAGCAGCAAACCTTATCCTTATTGGGGATAAGAACAAAGATGGCGTCTTGGATTGGACAGGTGCGTGTTTCGTCATTTCTAACGATTTTTTTTTCATCAAAATTCAGAGTTTCTTTTTTTTCGAAAAAAAACCCTAACCTCCCCTCCCCTCCCCAGAATAGCAAATCCCGGTCCCGCACCTACCCCAGTCGGCGCTTCGCACCTCGATCCCCCCCCCCCCCCCGCAGTGCACCCTCTGGATCCGCCACTGAAATTAAAGGACCATGCCTAAGTATAGTTGATAATAGTTTTCATTAGTAAGAAAATAAAAATTCAACAGGACTCATTGTCTACCCGTTTATTTGCCATTATTTATTGGAATACTGATATTCAACTTGATGATTACGATTTACATTTGCACAATAATCCAAATTATTATGTGAGATTATCATGTATAAGGAAATTCGGTCCACTGATGAATAAAGATATAATGCAAAATAAAATAGTCAACAATGTAGGGAAGAATGTCATAGCAAATCCAGTCCCTCTGTGAAGTGGATTTCTTTTATATCCGATCCAGAAAACTATTCGACCAATCAAAAACAAGAAAGCAAAAGTTGGTATGAGCGTCATAGATTCCAAATTGACGAAAGTGCACAGTGCGAGTTGTCCAATAAGATGTAAGGATAGCTGCTCCTGTGTGTTCCTGATGTATCGTTTGTAGAACCCCACCAAGTGTTCGCCCCTCCCTGACAGGGGATCTATAGCACTCGTCTGTAGCCGTGTGTTGGCCACGTGGATGATCCCCGCCATGAGGGTCAGGACAGGGAGGGTCTGCCAGCGTATGGTGAACACAAGCCGTGCCGTCAACGTGTCTACTGCTGGCACGGGGATGGGCAGTACAAAATATCCTAAAAATAGTATCAAACCTGCAATACCGACCCCCAGGGCTCCGTAAGTCCGTACTGTGGTTCGATCCTCCGGCAAAGAGCGCATGTTGCTCTGTTATAGTCCCAATTCGAAGCTAGCAAAATCCTATAGTTATTTTAGAATCGGATCCATGTTTGTGTGTCCAAATATGTACGATCTTGTACCAACTGTCTATAGTTGTTTATTTACCGGTTCCACGTGTTTACATGTATCTTTTTCGGTACACCTGTAGATCCCTTGTCCACATACGTTTAAAGGTACCTGGCGGGCATTGTCGCGTGGACACAGGTATCAAAAGATTAATGTCATTTAAAGCGACTTCTGTCATCTTGTGTGCTTCTTCTATTTCTACAAATAAATTATTGATTGAACACGTTCTGCTAATTTCTCAAGCAAAATATAGTGATGATGATGATGGGATGTTAGAGGAGGGGGTATTTATTTCCAAGGTCCAGGGGAGACATGACCCGATTGTATATAACTGTGATTCTTTTTAGAGATCAATTAGTTGCAAGTATAAAAGTGCATGCACAGAAATGATGAAAATATTTTGCGGGACGTAGCCTTTATATGATTTTTGAAGAAAAATTCGGAAAGGCAGATTGGGGTGGGGTCGGACAAGGCGTATCTCTCTCCCCCTCCCACCCCCTTACCTCCCCCTCCCGCCTCCTCCCTCCCCTCCTTTTCACCCTTACCTATTCTCCCTCCCCCCGCCCCCTCTCTCCCTCCTCCCTCCCTCCCCTTTTTTCTCTTCCCTCCCCCTCCCGACCCCATTCCTCCCCCTCCCTTTCACCCTGTCCACCCCCTCAAATTGGTTAGGGAGGTCCGTCATTCTGCGCTTTCCCTCTCCATAGAACACTTGTACTTAATCTATAATCTATCTTAATATCATTTCAGAAGTAATGGAGGCCATAGAACTAATGAAGAAGGAGATGTCCAACAATGGAGCAAAAACACAGAAATTATAATCCAGTTTCTTTATATAAAATACGTTTACATCTTTAATAGAAAAAAGAAAGTATTTTAAAAATGTGATTAACAATCTGATCAGCTTAGTTTGGATGGTTTTGGCCCTGGGGTTGTCAAAAATTTGTCAAATATTAGTACAGTACATGTATATTTATTTTCCCCAGTTAAAGTTGGACCCCAATATCGGAAATCTTCTATCAGACCCAGAATTAAGAAACATAGGTTACTAAATATGCGCATAATATTTTACATGTACATTTTTCTGACTGTGCATGTATACTATAGGATTATATTACCATGATATCTATATAAGGACATATATATTTTTAAAAGGAATACATTAATCAATTTAACTTGTATTGTATAAAATAAAAATCCAAATCGTTGTCAGTTATACGCATCTCATTACATTTCTTATGGCGTGTACAGGCTTCCATAAGTCCGTCCACTGATGCTGAAATAAAAATTGAAACAGAGTTTTGTTTTGATATTAAAGGACTGTTCTCATGGTCATTGTGCATATAAACTTTGTTGTCAAGAAAATCATGAAGGGACAAAGGCTATCATGTATCTTTGTTTATACATGTAGGGCAATTCAATCAAGTCACATTCACACATTGGCAGATAGAAAAGTTTCTCACACTCCTTAGTTCCCCCATACGGAGTCAATATCAAAAATGGTAAAGTGCTATTGTTTTGTCTAGATCGCTATTCTCACCAAATTTGTAAGAACAATATGCAGGGACATGCGACCCCTTTCTCCTTAAATTTTACAAAGTGAGGAGTGAATCCCAGAAAATTGTGAACTTTCATTGTCTTGTCTAGAGCACTACTCTAAAAAAGTTTGTAAGAACAATATAGGGCACACGACTCCTTTCTCCTTAAATGTTACAAAGTATTAATATATCAAAGGAGTGAATCCCAGAAAATGATAAACTTTCATTGTCTTGTCTCTCGATGCTATATAATAATAAAGTCTGTAAGAAAAGTAATAGATTTGATTTTCTTACGACTTTATAGGAAAGAAGGGAGGGGATCTCCAACAAGACCCTGTTGCAGCACCAACAGCAAAACAGCAAAACACCCGATGCAAAAACACAAAAGACAAGCATACTATGAGACGGAAAGAGACATACGACATGTAAACATCAAACACAAAATCAAGATAAAACGGGAACCAAAGCAAAAAAACAAAAATCATTCAAAGGAATGCATGTGTCGCCTGCGAATTATAGCGACACTCGGGAATCACTTTTATAGGATGCGACATCCAAGTGTGACAGACAGACGGACAGACAGACGGACAGACAGACGGACAAAGTGATCCCTAATATGTTAAAGAAGATCCTGACAATAATCTCAACAGCACTCACAATAGAGCACCAAATTGAGCATCGACGGACCCCTAGCAAGCTAGAGGTGGGACCAGGTGCCCGGGAGGAGTAAGCATCCCCTGTTGGCTAGCCGCACCCGCCGTCGATGTTCATGCACGGAAATAGAAACAATATATAAAATACATGTATTGCACTGTCTGAGGTTATATCTATATAGAAAGTGTTATGGCGACCATGCCAGGGAAATATTTAAAACACTTACTGTCAAACCCCTCGCGGGGAACTTTTTTACGAGCTCCACACGGCAAAGGGCATAAGTGTCGCTATGCTTCGCAGGCGCCACCATATAAAAAAACGAACTGCCGATATGGGAGTGAGACCAGGTGTTCAGGAAGAGTCAGCATCTCTTGTTTGCATGCAACACCCTTTGCTTCAATTCGGCAGAATTGTCACATCCGGTTACTTCCATTTTGGAAGATACAAATGAGTTAAAGAGGATCCTGACGACAATCTCAACAGACTCACAATGGAGCACAAAATTAAACATCGACGGACCCCTAGCAAGAAAGAGGTGGGACCAGGTGCCCGGGAGGAGTAAGCATCCCCTGTTGGCTAGCCACACCCGCCGTCGATGTTAATGAAGCATGGAAATGAAAATATATAAAATTCATGCACTGTCTGACGTTGTCTATATAGAAAGTGCCATGGCGACAATGTCAGGGAAGTATATTCAAAACACTTATTGTCAAACCCCTCGCGGGGAACTTTTTTACGAGCTCCACACGGCAAAGGGCATAAGTCTTTATTTTTTGATATATTTTGCGGTTGGATGATTCAAATGGTCGAAGACAGAATATCATCTACCATTCTGGACAAAAGGACATCATAGTGTGCTACGAGTTCCTCGTATCGACCATGGGACTTCTTCAAGAAAGGAGGGGATCTCCAACAACACTAGGTTATACCACCCACATCAAAATCCCAAAACACCCAATGCAAAATACACAGAACAGATACCCATAGAAAGATACGCAAAAGGGACAAGGAACACGTACCAACTCACACCAAAGAAACATTAAACATGAAAGACCACACATAGACCAACGTCTTCAGTGACGATCGATGTTAGTCGGTCACAAATGTAAAAGACGCCTCGCTCTCAGAGCAAAATCTGTATATTTGGTACTTGCTCTGGCATAATGTATCCGTTGAGGTATGAACATGCCAAAAGCAGGCGATGATGGGATGTTGCTTCTCAGAAAAAGAAAGTGTGTGATGCTGAAATTGAAGTCGTCACTTTTGTCATGGAGTGAGGTGTTCATGTGACCATCAGTGTCGTAGGACAACATTATGTCCAAATAGGATGCTGAATTATTTGCCTCTGTGGATGCTTTGACCTCAAACTCAACGGATAGAATCTGCTGTCATTGAAGGTAAAGTCAGATGCCAAGTATCTTTAATTTCCCTTCAGAGACCAAAGATTGAATTAATTCAGCTTCGTATGAGTAAAGAAAAATGTCGGCAAGGATTGGGGTACAAATGGTTCCCATTGGAATTCCGACAATTTGTTGGAAGACCTTTCCCCCAAGCACCACAAAAATGTTGTCGATCAGGAAGTTTTAAAAACATCTTAATGATACCTGTTTCTTTTGAAATTCAGACCCATACAAGCAACATAGTATATTACTTTGGGTATTTCACAACCTGCATTTTATGGTGACATAATTAACAAAATAAGAAGTATCAAAGGTAGACAGAATCGTAATTGTGTTAGAATCATCAAACGCCTCTGCTTGGTACTGGACCAATCTACAGCCTTGTACAAGCGCATTCTTAAAAATTGCACTCCGACTGACTGTAACGACAGGACTCCATGACGGGCCCTGTCCAAACTTCTTTAGAGAAGACAGGTCCCCGACCACCTGTCCTCTATAAATCTCAGTCGGACTCCTCGGATGATAACATGCATGAACTCGCTACAGCCGGCAGAGCACGGATTGCACGCCTTATCTCTGGGTTATTGGAAAAGTGAGAGGGTTGTGTGCTCGTAGTATGGACAACCATACCGCCTGCTACTGACGTGGCAAATGACCGTCCTAAGTCGGCACCGATTTCCCATTGCTATTCGCACTCATTGCCTAAATTTCGCTTATACCAGTGGTTCTTGCTAGGGGTCCGTCGATGCTCAATTTGGTGCTCTATTGTGAGTGCTGTTGAGATTGTCGTCAGGATCTTCTTTATCTCCCTTGTACATAACGCGGCGTTGAATTAAATGCCTATCTAAAATGGAATATCATAAATAAAAATTAGTCGGTTTTCCTAACAGAATTTCGAACGCTTCGTTTTTTCTCAAATAATTGATGGACATTTTACCGAATCCTTTGGTATTTCAAGAGGTTTTATTATTTTTATATAAACAAGGTTTAGTTTAGTTTAAACATGAAAAAAGATTGGACAAAAGTTGTCACCGCATTACTGTAGCTATCTCCCTAAAGCCCCTGTCACACTGTGGCGAATTGGAGCTACGAGTTGTTTAGGAGTGCTGGCGAGTTATAACTCGCCGAAATTTCCCCGAGTTAGTCTTGATCTTTTGTGATTACGACATGAACTCGACATTTGCTCGAGATCTCTACGAGAACAGTACGACACTTGGCGACAATCTACGATTTGTACACGACATCTTCTCGACGAACGAAGACTTTAGTACGAGAACATACGAGTTTCGTGCGAGTTTATACGAGATGTGGCGACATGCCTTCGAGGTAAGCACGAGATAAGTACGAGTTATGACGAGCTGAGTACGAGAAGTGTACAAGTTATGTCAACACGTTATGAATTTGGTATAAATTTGTGTTTAAGTCTTTTTTTTTTTAGCTCACCCGATCTTAAAGCCCTTGACAGGGATTGGTATAATTATTGTAGCATTTCTACTGTCCACAAGATGTCTCCCCTTTGTATGATTGGCGTGTATCGACTCACGTTTTCTCCCTCAAGACTGCTGAAAATTTTGAATGAATTGGTGTGTACAAGCTTCAAGAAAATGCATATAACACGTCGATACATATTCATTTCTTAATCATCTTTTTCTGGACGGTGCAAAATCTGTTGAAAAAATATCTTCTACAATCGCAGAAAGGATCTATTAATAAAAGAGTAACGAATCTAAGTGTCTAAGAAGGGTGCAGAATGCATATTCAAGATTGTTATATTCAAGAGCCGATTATGATTATGGACTCTTGAATTTGATCATGTACAATCTAAAATTGAGGTCTTGTTGTTAACTTTTTTAAAATAACTTTCAATATAATTCAAGCTGAAAATTATAATCTTACGTACAATGTACCATAACGTACTAACTATTCTGCCAAGGCAAGGGGTTGGGGGGACAGTTGTTCTTTTCCATCTCTCTTTCAATACGACCAGAATATTCATAGAAAATCTTTCTGTATCTACAGTTATCTATTTTTTTATTCGTATACGGGTAGTAAGTGCTCGATGTCCTATACCAACTTGAAGATAAATCTGCCATTGATGAAACATTGGATTGTTTCCTTGTTTTTTGTTTTGTTTTGTTTTGTTTTTTTTTTTTTTTTGGTTTTTTTAGGGGGGAGGGGGTTATTTATTAGGACAAAATGATGTAAGAGGTTACATGCACAAACTTATCGTGATTAATTGCATTTTTCTGGAGTTCCCTGACATTGTCGCCATAGCACTTTCTATATAGACGTGGCCTCAGACAGTGCATGCATTTTACATATTCTTTTCATTTTCATGCGTGAACATCGACGGCGGGTGCGGCTAGCCAACAGGGGATGCTTACTCCTCCCGGGCACCTGGTCCCACCTCTAGCTTGCTAGGGGCCTGTCGATGCTCAATTTGGTGCTCTATTGAGAGTGTTGTTGAGATTATCGCCAGATCTTCTTGAACTCATTTGTATCACACTTATGCCTTTTGCCGTGTGGAGCTCGTAACAAAGTTCCCCGCGAGGGGTTTGACAGTAAGTGTTTTGAATATTTTTCCCTGACATTGTCGCCATAGCACTTTCTATATAGACGTGGCCTCAGACAGTGCATGCATTTTACATATTCTTTTCATTTTCATGCGTGAACATCGACGGCGGGTGCGGCTAGCCAACAGGGGATGCTTACTCCTCCCGGGCACCTGGTCCCACCTCTAGCTTGCTAGGGGCCTGTCGATGCTCAATTTGGTGCTCTATTGAGAGTGTTGTTGAGATTATCGCCAGATCTTCTTGAACTCATTTGTATCACACTTATGCCTTTTGCCGTGTGGAGCTCGTAACAAAGTTCCCCGCGAGGGGTTTGACAGTAAGTGTTTTGAATATTTTTCCCTGACATTGTCGCCATAGCACTTTCTATATAGACGTGGCCTCAGACAGTGCATGCATTTTACATATTCTTTTCATTTTCATGCGTGAACATCGACGGCGGGTGCGGCTAGCCAACAGGGGATGCTTACTCCTCCCGGGCACCTGGTCCCACCTCTAGCTTGCTAGGGGCCTGTCGATGCTCAATTTGGTGCTCTATTGTGAGTGTTGTTGAGATTATCGTCAGGATCTTCTTTAACTCATGTATAAAGCTCATGTACGCCTTGAACATGTCAGCCCACCTGGGCCTCTTTTTCTTTTTGTTATCTATCATTGCTATACTATGAAAGTGAAAATATTTATGCATGCTGCAGAGGAAGACAGGACTTAAGTACTCAACTCGGCAGAACTCGAGATAATGTCGAGACAGTGTCGAGCACAACTCGTAAAAAGTCGTGCAGATGTCGAGAAGAGGTCGGTACAACTCGCATGATGTCGTGCATACATCGTACTCATGTCGTTTTAACTCGTATATAAACTCGGCCCTTCTCGCACGAGTTTGATTCATGGCGAGAAGCGACGAGAATTGGAGACATGCGCACGATGCCTGTACGAGTTCATGCGATATCTGCTCGACCTCTGTTCAACATCTCCTCGACATGCGCACGACATGAAAACTCGCACGACAATTTTAAACCGTTTAAAATTCTCGCCGCCTCAAGCCGAGTTCTGGCGACATGAGAAGACATTTCTTCGACATGTGGAGACATCTGTACGAGTTCCATGCGACAAATGACGAGTTGTGGCGAGTTGTAACTCGCCACAACTCGTAGCTCGAACTCGCGACAGTGTGACAGGGGCTTTAGGTTAAGGTTTTGGACAAGGTTCGATCCATTAGATCGTCCTATATTTTTATTTTAGCAGGAGAACTGTTAAGCGCAGCTCTAAAATTCAACCTAAAATAAAAGATTTAAGATTTAAAACTCAGAATTTAACACGGTATGCAGATGATGACAGACTATGATAGAAATCAATGAAGTTCAACAGTTCATCTCTATGTTACTTTTGCGTTTACGGCTGTCTTGTTTGTTATCCGGATAACCACACCATTTTCTACTAACGTGGCAGTCGGCACCGACTTCCCATTGGTTTCGTTAACTGGTTTATGTGTATTCATTTTGAGTCAAGAAATACTGATTTTGCAAAACTAAACTATGACAGAAATCAGAATCTGGATTATATCTAGTGTCTACTGAACAATTTTATCGATAATTGGAAAAGTAAAGTTAACGGTAAAATCTTCAGCATTTTCCATTCTTAATCAATTACCTATTTAAAGATAAAAATGAAAAGGAGTGTATAAAGTTAACCGGAAAAAACCAAAAAAAAAAACCAAAAAAAAAACAAAACAAAACAAAACAAAACAAAACAACAACAACAACAACAACAAACTAACGGATGGCTAGTTTTAATCAGACTGAACTTAATTAAAGTCTGTATCTTTAATCATAAATCTTAATATCTTTTTATGCCCCCCGTAATCGGAGATTCGGGGGCATGTATAGTTTTTGGTCTGTCCGTTTGTCTTTTTGTCAGCAAAAACTTTAACCTTGACCATAACTTTTGAATGGTAAATGGTAGGGTTTTCATGTTTCACATGTGTATTCCTTGTGACAAGACCTTTCCATGGTTGCCAACATGTTTGACCTTGTGACCTTGACCTTGGATTTCGACCTACTTTCAAAAAGCTTTTAGCCTTAGTCATAACTTTTGAACGGTAACTGATAGATTCTTCATATTTCACATGTGTATTTCTTGTGACAAGACCTTTCCATGGATACCAACATTTTTTTATCTTGTGACCTTGACCTAGAAGTTTGACCCTCTTAAAAAATAACCTTGGACATATCTTTTGAATGATGAGTGTTAGAGGTCTTTCTTATTTCACATGTGTATTCCTTGTGACAAGACTTTTCTATCGATACCAAAATTGATGAACTTGTTACCCTGACCTTGGAGTTTGATCTAATTTGAAAAAAAATAAACCTTGTCCATGACTTTTGAAAGGTTAGTGATAGGGTTTTCATAAATAACATGTGCATTCATTGTGACAAGACGTATTCATTCATGCAAAAATTTATATTTGACCTTTACCTCAGACTATGAACTGGGTCATTCCAAAAAAATTGGGCAAATGATGTCCCCAGGCGGTCAAGGGCTAATAATTGAAAATTATTATTAATTTCTGAAACCTTTTTATACTTTTTGTGAATTATGATCATTTTATGTATTTCCCAACACAAAGTTTGGATGTAAGTAATGAAATAAGAAAATAATCCACACTTTATATATCCAAGATCACCGAAAACCCCATGTCCCGATGTGTCATTGGGTGCTTTTGCAGTATATTTCAAGATATAAATCATGCTTGTATTTTATACAATGGCCACCATTTATCATTCTTATATCAGATACTTGCTGAAAATATCAGTGGTAAAATAAGAAGAAACATCTCAAAAAAGAAAATTGAGGAAATATGTTTGTCCCTAAGTTTGTTGTCATTTCCGTAATACTGTCTAAAAGGTAAAAAAATCTCAACTGTTGTACGAGTTGCGGCGCCTGAAAAAGCAGAGCCTTGACGTAAACTAAATAGAAATGCGCGGGAACAGAACTTAGTATGAAATGTACACAATATTGAACAAAATCGTACCGGATAGATGCCGTTTAGGAACCGTACACTTATTATTCGTCATTACCGTACGTTATTTATTGACATTCTGACTATCTTTATGAATGATTTTCTTTTATGATAACAATCTTAATACATGCACGGAGACATTGCAACCTTAATTATGTTTGTCAAAGTAAGCAGAGAGAGAGCACACAGGGAAATTCAATGTTTTGTCATTTCCGTAACCGTCATTTCCGTAACATTGTACGTAAATAACGGTAATGGCATCGACGTTACGGATATGACCATCGGTGTATTTTATTCATAAAAGAAGTGCTTCTTAGGATACTTAGTAAGTGTATTCTTCCATTTTCATGCAACAATTAGAACATTACAATGAAGGCAAATGAAAATCTCCATTCTATGAGTAAATTAACCACCTTACTTTTCTGTTGAGTCACTTCCGTAATGCTACCTGTCATTTCCGTTACAAAGTGTCATTTCCGTTCATACCTTATTTCGCCATTTCTCTTATTATGTACAGAAATACAATTATTTGTTACATAGAATATTACTGGACAAGTCCTTATTAAACGAAAATTTCTTAAAAGAATAACAATGTTTAGGGTAAATGCACATAAATAATAAAGGATTAATGGGGTTCGGCTTCAATTGTTTTCCATAGCAAGTACTTCCTCCAAATGCTAGTGATGGATGTAAAATACTTTTCAAATCAAAATATATACAAATAGTTTATGAACCCTTCTCAAAATAAGTAATAAAAAACAGTTATGGGTGTTTTGTTACAAGTATTTTGGATTGAATCAAAGCGTTACGGAAATGACAAATGGGTATTAGTATAGATAAGTCCAAGGCATCGGACATTTCTCAAAAAGTTGAGATAACTGATCACTGCTGACACTGAAACATTTTTCCTTGAATATTGCATTACAATTTTAAACAAAAAAATCACAAAAAATTGTAAGATATTTTCCGCATTTTTTTTTTCAGTCCAATTTGCCATATTTTTCTGGAATGGCCCACCTACATGTACAGTTTACGTTTGAGCTGTTTTACTGACAAAGATGTAGACGGGGGCTTCCGTGTTTCCCAAACATGTTTCTATGATGTAAATCTACAACATGCGTAAAATATGCGAACCACGAAATTCGTGTTGATATTTTGGACAAAAACAACCGAGATATTTATCTCAAGCATCCTAGCTACTTCAGTCGCCAGATGCACGTGACTTCAAACAAAGCTATCAGAAAAATGGAAAAATTTCTTTTAATGTAATGTTTAATTCAATGAAGCTAAAGACATGCACATGTGCATTAAAAATACTCAAAATGGTATCTATCTAGACTGAATAGTTCTAAGTAATTTAAAAAAAAAACAACAGCACAAAAAAGCAACGTAAGAGAAAAAAATATAGACGATTTGCAAATGGAAATCATTCAGAGTGTTAGTAACGAGTTTTAAATTTGAAATCTATAGCTAAAAAAAACTTTTTTTGATATGGATTTGAAAAATTGCGACTATAATCATGCGGCAATAGTTCGAAGCGACCTTTGTCGATGTAAAGGCAGGTCGAGCTTCCTTGAAGCATCTAGGTCGTATAAAATCTTCGATCAGTCGGTACTGTGGAATGGAGAAATTAGAGCGTGTAATTAACGTTGAATTATAATTTGTCAACATGGTTGACGAAGTCACGAAAAAGACTTTAGCTCAAATTCCTTTGCTTAAAACGAAAGCCGGCCCTCGTGATGGAGAACAATGGGTACAGAGATTAAAGGAAGAATATCAGTCATTGATCAAGGTGAATAAATCGCCATAAAATACTGTTAACTTTAATTTTTATGCCTTTTTCATGGCCCCGGATGTGTTCCATATGGAAGCGAATAATTTCCAAAATTTTGTGACATTTCCGTTGTAATTTAGACAGAGGGATCATGAATCTCCAAAATAAAGTTTGTATCCAAGTTGTTTTATTGAGCTGTGTTTCAAACATTGTATTAATATGAATTATGGCAAAGCCATTGTGAGAACGCAGATGAAATATAATTTCAATGAATTAATACCCAATTTTCACCATACATCATTGAATATTTTTTTTACTAAGTTAATAAGAATAAAATATGTCATACAATATATGTTCTTGTTATTTTTTCCAGCATCATTTTTACCGTCTTTATCAGCCTTACATTAGTTTTTTTTTCTTTAAATCCAGAATTATCTACAGGAGAGGGGATATTATAGACAATTTCTAAATCGACAGCATGCACATAACTCGTAAATGCGGGGAAACAATTCTCAATGTCACAAAATAATCAGTTAAAACATGAAATCGCAATGCTTAATTTTGAAACATAAATGACAGATAAGAAAAGATCAAGTGATGTCATCTTAACCTATACATTTTAATTCCTTGGACCTTGACGAAAACCAAAGAAAAGAGAACTCGGGCAAGAAAACTGTGGGCACAAACCATTAAAATTAAAAAAAGAAAAAAGAATTTTACTGTTTTCTGAAGTATTTATATATTGTAAGATTAACATGTATCTTGATTATTCAATGAATTCAATTAAACTTTTAAATGTTTACTTTTTAAATTTCATTGGGTGATAAAATGTCAGTTGTCGTATCAGGAATATGTATCCCCCCTTGCACCCACCCACCCCTCTCCCCTTTTACTTTCACCGGAAAAATTAGCATTCAAAATGTAGAAGAGAGAGAAAATTTCCTTTTCGGCGCCGTCTATAGTGTTATCAGCAATATATCATTTTATGGGATGATCTGGAAAAGGGGGTTAAAACTTACAAATAAAGTACAGTATAACATTAGTATTACAGGACTTTCCCTTCTAAATAATGTAAATGATTTTCCAATGTAATACACATGTATCTGAAGACAAAATTCTTGCTCATTCCTTTACTTTAAAAGAGGGTGAAAGGGAGGGGGAGGGGCGGGAGGAAGGAGAGAGGGGGAGAGGGAGGGAGGGGGAAGAAGGAAGGGTGTGGGAGGGGAGATAAGGGGGCGGAGAGAGCGGGTACCCCATGTCTGCTCCCCACCCCCCATAAAAGGCACTTGGATGAATGGGAGGGGGAGCCCGGGAAGGAGGCAGCTGGAGGGCGGCAGAAGGGAGGGAGGCAGAAGGGAGCAAGGGAGGGTAAGGAGATGGGAGAAGGGAGCGGGACAGGGGAGAGAAGGAGAGAAGTTAGTAGAAAACTATCCCCTGTCCGCCCCCGGCTCCCTTTGAATTCAATCAACCCCCCCCCCCCAGCCTTATTTCTGAGAGAAAAAAATATACTTCATGCTTTGAACAGAGCCCAAGCTGTGTTGACCTATTTGTACTAAATACTGTAAATGATGACGTAAGTTGTGACGCGTTGTAAACAGAAGCAAAGGCAGCAGACATTTAGAAGTTTGTGTTGGGATTTACACTGCATAGATTTCCTGTATATTCTACATGTAGATCTTATATATGTGGAGAGAAACCACATTATTTGATCTACAGGTATCAAAATATCAGCTGCAAATCATCCTCGAAAGCAGAATGAAGTTCGGTAAGTCGCTGATCGCGCTGATATTTTTTTGTTTGTTTTTTTCTCCCAGCATTATGAGTTTATCCATGGATTTTTCTGAGGGAGCTGTCGATGAAAGAAAGTCCGCGAAACAAAGTTGTATGCTGACGTCGCGTCGCATGCTGACGTCACGTTGTAATTTTCAAAGAGGATATTCGGACTAAACATGATATATGTTGGAAATGATGGTGCAATGTCAGTATTACGTGAAGCAAAGTACAAATCATACACTGGGACACTGGAGGAGTAAGCCAAACGAAGAATATTCAAAGGAGATTGAGAAATCTTGGTCATCGATGGGTTTCATTCTGTCGTCAAGTGACATTGTCAAAAAAATAAGCTTGCGCTTCACGCCGATCAAATGGGCAATGGGGAAAATGACGTCATTGACCACGGTTTTGGAATCTATAGGTATAGCATAGAATTCAATTGAAAAACACCATTTTTCCTATAGATATACACGTGTTACCTTGATGAGGACTACGTCCGCGCCTGCGGCGCGGACTGCGTCCTCTATAAATTGAAACACTAGACTGAAGCGGCTTGACCGAAGTATCAAAACCAAGCGTTTGACGTTTAGGGAGCAACCGTTTGATTTTTATGGGGGGGCGGGGCAGGAAGACTTATACCAGCCGGAATTTTTTTTTTTTTTGGCTATTTTAATAGCCGGAAAAAAAATTTTCGCCGGCCCTTTGGGCCGGATTATTTTTTTTTTAATTTTCCAATGTTGAAAATTACTCTAAAGTTTAAATAATTCAGCGTGATTTTTTGGCCATATTAAACATCGAACACAGAATGAAATCATCTCTTGCCAGCAAATCACTTCATTTAAATTTCTTGTAAGGCATATGATGCCTAGAAATCTAAGACTATTTACTTGAATGATACATGTACTCAACGGTGCTAATGACTTTTGAATTTGATTTCTTCACTCCAAATAGACCTTCTTCATATTACCGTTAGACTTGCATTTTAGAAGCTCCAAAACCTGACATCACTACTTTTGATGTTATTTCTAATTGTGACGTCATAATTCAGAAACAACGTCACAATCAAAAGTTACGTCAAATGTTGTCATGTCGGGTCTTAGGATGTGTAAAATACAAGTCAAATGCGGTAATGTGAAAATCCTCTTTTGCATAAAGTTTGTTCCATTTTTTTATTCTTAGTTTATGATACACAAAAAAGTGTTTACTGGGCAGTGGATAAGTCAGAAGAGAGGGGGAGGGGCAATTTCATGATCCAGAAAATTTTTTTGCAAAGTCTTCCTGCCCCCCCCCCCTCCCATAAAAATCAAATGGTTGCTCCCTTATATGGACATATTGTGGCATGGTTTTGATGAGATCAAATCCTGTAGGCAAATTTGACCCGCAATACTCAGCCCTAGTAGGCAAAACCTCAAATTCATGACTGGTCCACTTTCACCCCTTGCATCTCAAAGCAACTACTGAACTACATGTAGTGACACATTACAAATGTATCACTGCCAACTAAGCAAGTAAGTTTATATTCAGTAAAACAATGTCATAGTTAACAACGCATATATAATTTAAAATAATGAATATCACAGTCTAAAAAGCACTTTCATACCGGTATGTAAAATAATCCAAACAGACCAAACAATGTCTAAGAGTATTCCTTAAAAAATTAGATGATCTTAATTATGTCTCCCCCCAACGGGGAGGAGACATACTGGTTTTGCCTTCGTCATCTGTCTGTCCTTCTGTCCGTCTGTCACACATCGTGTCCGGGCTATATCTCCTGAACCGTTTGCCCGATCACTTTCATATTTTAGTATGTTGTTGCTTATGACCCGAAGGTTTCACATCACCTTGACCCAAGGTCAAGGTCACTTAGTGCATTTTTAATGAAATTATGCATACATTCCTGTCCGGGCTATATCTCTTGAACCGTTTGCCCGATCACTTTCATATTTTAGTATGTTGTTGCTTATGACCCGAAGGTTTCACATCACCTTGACCCAAGGTCATGTAACCAAGGTCAAGGTCACTTAGTGCATTTTTAAAGAAATTATGAATACATTCCTGTCCGGGCTAGATCTCTTGAACCGTTTGCCCGATCACTTTCATATTTTAGTATGTTGTTGCTTATGACCCGAAGGTTTCACATCACCTTGACCCAAGGTCAAGGTCACTTAGTGCATTTTTAATGAAATTATGCATACATTCCTGTCCGGGCTATATCTCTTGAACCGTTTGCCCGATCACTTTCATATTTTAGTATGTTGTTGCTTATGACCCAAAGATTTCACATCACCTTGACCCAAGGTCATGTGACCAAGGTCAAGGTCACTTAGTGCATTTTTAATGAAATTATGCATACATTCCTGTCTGGGCTATATCGCTTGAACTGTTTGCTGGATCACTTTCATATTTTAGTATGTTGTTGCTTATAACCCAAAGGTTTTGCATCACCTTGACCCAAGGTCATGTGACCAAGGTCAAGGTCATGTAGTACAATTTTAATGAAATTGTACATGCATTCCTGTTCGGGCTATATCTCTTGAACCGTTTGCACGATCGCTTTATATTTTAGTATGTTGTTGCTTATGACCCGAAGGTTTCACATCACGTTGACTCAAGATCATGTGACCAAGGTCAAGGTCAATTAGTATACATGTATTTTAAATGAAATTGTATTTGTTATGTGTATTTTGTCCAGGCTTAATCTTTTGAACTGTAATCGGATCATTTGATATTTTAGTATGCTGGTGCTGATGACCCAAAGGTTTCACACCAACTTGATCAATGTCATATTACTAAGGTCAAGGTCAAATATTACATTTTTTAATGAAATTGTAAATACTATTGAGTCTGGACTATATCTGTGGAATCGTATACTGGATCGCTCTGATACTTTAGAGTGCTGTTGCTCAGGATTGGAAGGTTTCTTATCATCTTGACCTAAGGTCATGTGCCCAAGGTCAAGATCATTTAGTTCTTTTTAATGAAATTGTACGTACTAATCTTGTCTGGGCTATATCTGCTGAACCCTTCTTACAATTGTTTTCATATTTTAATACGTTGTTTTCAGGACTGTTTCTTATCACATTGTCCCAAGGTCACATGCTTAAGGTCACTTCTTACTTTGGTAATGAAATTGTATATGCTAATCATGTCCAGACTGAAATTGTTATGCTTATCATGTTTAGGCTTTATATTTTGAATCGTGTATCCAATCACTAATTCAGTTTTTTGTTGTGATGATCCATACAATGTATTTTTCAGATCACCTATATCCAAGGTCATGTGACCAAAGTCAATTTCAGTAAATATGAAATTGTATATGCTAATCATGTTTGGGCTTTACCTCAAACAATACAATGAATCACTTTCATGTTTTAGTATGATGTTGCCCATGACTCAAAGGTTTCACATCATCTTGGCCCAAGGTAACTTAGAGGGAGGGGGGAGACATCTGTTTTTTTCTGAAAAACATTTGATTTAATTAAAACTCAATTTACACATAAAAAGAAATACCTGAAGTATATATCACATATGTAGATTTAAAAGCACTTTTCAATGGATTTCAAATTTGGATTAAAACATTTACTTTGATGAATTAAAAAAATGGAAAAGGACATTGTAATTACTAGGATAGCCCATTAAAGCCCTAAGGCTTATTTCCAATGGGGTCCTTAATATAACTATATGATACCGGTACAATATTTTGGACTTGAAAGTCACCAAGAACCACCCTTTTATTAACTGCCTAGGAGAAAAGTCAGAGAGATAATGTCATACCTTCAGTTTTGTATATTTTGGCAGCATTGTCCGTAGATAAAAAGACAAAACTTTCACATGGGCTGTATAATATCTGTAGAAACCATGAGAACTATAAGGAGCATGAGGCTTTGATATTCACATGCAGATACTTTGTGACAAGAACTTTCATTTGAGACCATTACTTCTGACCTCTTAACCTTGGACTTTGACCTTCTTTTTAAAATTTTAATAACCTGGGCTACAGTTAATCTCTTTAACTATAAGGGATAGTGTTTTGATAATTGACATGTAGATACTAGATTATACAAATGTTATAGATACATGTACCTTATGACATATATGACAAGACCTTTCATTTGAGAACATGACCTTTAACCTATTGATCTTGATCTACTTTTTAGCATGTTTAGATTAAACATATTTTATTGATAATGATATCAGAGGGACTGGAAGGGTCCAAGTTATCTTTCTAAGACAATGTTAGAAGTATTCCTCTCCCAAACTTTGACATACTTTTCAATAACTTATACATGGGCTGTATGTAGGACTAATGTTACTTACACCAGGTTCCTCATGGCAGAACTGTTTGTACCTAGAAATTTTGATTACCCTATGTTTTACTGACAAAAGTTGTATAGTACTACTTCAAAAATGATTGTCATCCAGATATTTGTAGAAATATTGAAATTTGAAATTAGAGATGCTATGAAAATCTTGTCTAGATGAGAGGATAATAATTTTCAAATTCTGTCAACCAAGTTCAATAGCATGGTACCATATATATTACCAATGCAATTTTCATTGTAATTTGTAGTATGTACAGAACAATAAGGAGGCAGACAATGACTGGTTCAGATTAGAGTCAAACAAAGAAGGAACCAGATGGTTTGGTAAATGCTGGTATATACACAACCTCCTCAAGTTTGAATTTGATGTAGAGTTTGATGTAAGTATGCAATATAAACGTTAACAGCTAAAATAATAATGCTTTAACCATGTTAACCATCAAAATGTTTTCCATACATAATTTTTTTTTAATGTTGGTCAAAGTTAGGAAAAACTTCAAGCAATTATAGGCTACTGCCATGCTCCCTGTGTGGACTCTGTAGAGAAAACATTAACCTAAACCATATTAAAGGGATAGGGCTTTGAAATTTCACATGCAGATTCCTTGTGGCAAGACATTTTATTTAATGCCATGACCTCTGACCAAGTGACCTTGACTATGAACTTTGACCCACTTATATCATGTATATAAATTTTTAATCATGTCAATATTTCAGAATGAGTGTTAAAGATAAAAAACTGAAAAAGAATTCATTATATTTTTCAGATACCTATAACATACCCCTCAACAGCAATAGAAATAGCTCTACCAGAATTGGATGGTAAAACAGCAAAGATGTACAGGTAATTATAATAAGGCAATGCTGTTAGATTGCAGGCACAGGAGCTCAATGTCATGGATCTACAATTGCATCCTCCTTATCTTATCTTTATTTCAAGGAATATCACTCTCTGATTTTACAAAAATCCAACAGACACGCTTGATCAGCTTCTTCCATGAAGCAAAATTATACTGAAATAATTGTTTTGGCTGTCTCATCTTTAGATATCTTAAAACTAACCAAACATATATATAACTTTCAAAGAATCTGACACAAACCGCCTTAAATAAGCCGAGAAACAGGTTTTACTCTTTTGTTCCTTCGCTCTACCACAAACCATTCCAGACGTGTATAAAATTAAACAAGGACAGGGAAAGCCCCTCTTTGATTGGTTAATCATTATGACTACAGCGGTAAATTTGGATACATGTGATCAAGTTAACAACGTGTCAGACTCTCAACCAATGATATTTGAGATAGGGGGAACTCCTAAGGCTTGCGTCTATTTGTAGATTTCCGGTCCACTTTGACGTTGTCAAAGAACATTTTATTACTCGGATGAATGATGTTTCTAAGCTATTTGACGATAGTTTGAGATGTTATTTTTGTGAATTATGCTTATTTCAGGTTAGTTTAAAGATAAGTAGAGATGCACAAATCTTAAATTTCTTTGTATAATAGATTAATTCCGAGAAATTTGATGTTCTAGCGGGGCAATCAGAATTTAAAAACGGATAGGGATTCTCCTTGAAGGAAAGTGAAAGTACTGTAGAGAAGGGGCATATATAATTCAGGGTTGTTGGCGCTGAGCTCCTGTGATTGCAGGTGCAGATCCAAAAATTAGAGGGAGTGCCAAATTTGTCCTTCTGTTGTTTAAGAAATTTGGGGGTATAGAAAGGTATTCGTGTTGTAAAGAAGAATGTTTTTTTTTTTGTTAGAAAATTATGATTTTGTCAAAAGGGAAAAGTAAGGATAGAAAAAGTAGTATTTCCATAATATATTGAGAATTTAAGTGGAGACCAGCACTGTAAATGGCAAAGAGAGAAAATCAGATATGCATTTTTCAGATTTTCATCCTTATTAGTTGAGACTGGGTTAGTGGCTCCATCTACAATAATTAATTACACCTAAACCATTGATGGTAGCATGGATGTGATTTGGAATGACAGGGACCATACACCTAAGTCCCATGAATGTTAAAGATGGCCCCTTGAAATCTGTGTAAGAGTACATTCTTTGTACGAAATAGCCCACTGAAAAAGTTCTTATATACGACTTTTCTTGTAGGGGCGGCAAGATTTGTCTCACTGACCACTTCAAACCATTGTGGGCGAGGAATGTACCAAAATTTGGCATAGCTCATGCTATGGCATTAGGGGTATGTATTTCTTAATGGGGCAGTATGTAACTATCAATTAAAAGTAGATATAGACAGCGAACAGCAACAAGATAGCATTTAATAGTATGTACTTTATTCTTTAACCAGTGGCTCTGAACACAAACATTTGTACCTGTAGAGATCAGTGATATAAATGTTAACAAGAGCTACTGCCTTATTCCTTTACTGTTGAGTGTAGATTGATGGATGTTTACATGTATTTTGTAATAACCTGAAACTTCTTTATTCTTCGCAGCTGGGTCCTTGGTTAGCCGTGGAGATTCCAGATTTAGTAGACAAAGGCATCATCACACATAAAGACAGTAATACAAACACTGCAAGTCAATGACCAAATTATAGGCTAGGAAATGTTAAACTAATGCTGATTGGCTGTAATGAAATGAAATCTTTCTTCCAATCAGTTACTTCATTACAAGCTAAGAAATGTTAAATCAACACTGATTGGCTCAATTTGGCTGTAATAGAACAGCTGTGAAATGAAATGACATCTCTCGTCCAATCAGTGATTATATTACAAGCTAGAAAATATTAAACTACCACAGAGTGGCTGTTGTGAAAGGAGAAGGTGTCTTTTGTCTTTCCTCGAAGGATGAAAAGGTGGGATGAGAGAGGGGGGGGGGGGTTTAAAGGAGGATGTTGTAGTATATGGGTTTGGGTTTTTCACATTTTCATTGAGCTTCATTTTATGAATTACATGTTAGTGAATGGAGGTATCCATGCTGTGTATTTTTTTGTGCTGTTGCCCAGAGTTGGAATATTGAAAATTGTCTTTATATCAATAAGATCTGTTTTCATGGTTACCGGTACTAGTCGACTTCTCTGCAATATCAGTGATACATACATGTATTCCTCTCTTTATAATCAAAGATGAATGAGTTAGTATGTTAATTAATGTAAAGATTTATTTTTAGAGTGAGAGAAATTTTACATAGCCGGGGATTGGGACATTTTATGTTAAGTAACAATATACACTTCTACCTTTATTGTGCTTTTAATATTCATGTATATTGTAACATGTATATTAAAAGCATCCATGCTATGTAATTTTTTGTGCTATTTTTAAATGAAAGGCCACAGAATTATTTTCATGTATATTGTAACAGATATACAAACTCGAGTAATGTTTCGAGTTTCTTTAAAGTAAGGTTTACTGTAGACTGTCACTGCAATTGTTTAATATGTATATAAACGGAGATGGAGAAAAGTAGTTCATTGTACAATTGTATTTTATTGAAGATTCTGTTATACCATATATGTTCCTTTCATTGGTGCAATTCAATTCCAAATGTATTTCTATGTTCAATATGACTGTGTTAAAGTATCATCGTGAAGTGATTTATGCATATGGTATGTATTTTTATATCAATATGAACTAACACTTGTAGTTATACTGAAGATTTCTTTCTTAAAATACACAAAGTATATTTATCTTAATGGAAAACTTCTGCTTTTATTAGCTCACCTGAGCCATAGGCTCAAGTGAGCTATTGTCATAGTGTTGCGTCCGTCGTCCGTCGTCGTCGTCCATCGTCGTCGTAAACTTTTCACATTTTAAACTTCTTCTCCAGAACGGCTGAAGGGATTTTGATGAAACTTGGTAGGTATGAAGTACTTATGGTCCCCTACAAGTGTTGTTGTTTTTCGTCCGGATCTGTCAACAGGTGGCGCCACCACAGCCAAAAGTAGGTCACGGGGGGTACCCTCCTTTGACAAACTTCTTCTTCAGAACCGAAGCATGTATCGACAAACCGAAAGCATCAGGATGATCTAGAGAGATGTCTTAAGAAGTGTTGTTATATTTGGTTCCACTTCGAATTCAAATTTTTGACGCGTTTTTGACGTCTTTTCGGACTTTGTCAGAAATGCACATTTTTGCACTATTTCTTTAAATAACTCAATAAGTGTATGATTTTACACACTCATTTACTACATATTTATCATATTTAACTTACTTAATGCTTTGATATGTATTTTATGCTTAAAATTTATTTTTTTGATTTTTTATGAATTTTTTTCTTATGTAAAAAGGAAGGGGGGGGGGGGGTGATTTTCATACATTTTCTGCTTCTTTTCTATAACCACTCTTCAGATTGTCATGACAATTTGTAGGTATGAGGTACTCATGCATGGTACCCTACAAGTGAAAGAATTTTGTCAAGATATCCACTTTTGGATTTTTAAGGAATATTTTTTAAGATTGTACATAGGTATAATGTATGTTTTCCATGCCAAATGGACCCATGGGGAGTAGCTTCAAACCCCGGCGAGACCCCAACAATTTTTTTTTTCCCTTTTTCAGTTTTTTTTTCTCTTTTTATTTTTATATTTATCGCTAGAAATGAAACTGTGAAAGAATTTGTCAAAATATCAACTTTTAGATTTTTAATGATTTTTTAAATAAGACAAGCTATAGCTAGTTTGGCTTTGTGTACTTAATTTCATACTTCGAATTAACTTGGCCACATACGCTATCAAATATACGCTGAATTTATTTTTAAGATGTTGACTTTTTATGTCGCTTGCGAAGCACAGCGACACTTAGGGATCACTTTGTCTGTTGTTCGTCTGTCCGTCCATCCATCCCTCCGTCTGTCCGTCTTTCTGTCACACCCCATAACTTTTGATTGGTTAGTGATAGGGCTTTGATATATCACATGTGTATTCCATGTGACAAGACTTTTATACACATATCATAATTTTTGACCTTTTGACCTTGACCTAGATATTTGACCTACTTTTCTAAAGATCTAATATTGGCTATACCTCTTGATTGATTAGTGATAGGGCTTTGATATTTCACATTTGTATTCCTTGTGATTAGACCTTTCTACACATATAATGTTTGACCTTGTGACCTTGATCTAGATATTTGACCTACTTTTCTAAAAATCTAATATTGGCTATATCTCTTGATTGGCAAGTGATAGGGCTTTGATATTTCACATGTGTAATCTTTGTGACAAGACCTTTCTACGCAAATCATATTTTTTGACCTCGTGACCTTGATCTAGATATTTGACCTACTTTTCAAAAAATCTAAGATTGGCTATATCTTTTGATTGGTAAGTGATAGGGCTTTGATATTTCACATGTGTATTTCTTGTGACAAGCCCTTTTTTCACATACAATATTTTTTAACCTTATGACCTTGACCTAGATATTTGACCTACTTTTAAAAAAAAAACTAAGATTGGCTCTATCTATTGATTGGCAAGTGATAGGGCTTTGATATTTCTCTTGTGTATTCCTTTTGACAATACCTTTCTACACATACCATAATTTTGACCTCATGACCTTGACCTAGATATTTGACCTACTTTTCAAAAAAATTAAGATTTGCTATATCTTTTGATTGGTAAGTGATAGAGCTTTGATATTTCATATGTGTATTCCTTTTTGTGACAAGGCCTTTCTACACATATCATAACTTTTGACCTCATGACCAAGACCTAGATATTTGACCTACTTTTCAAAAAATCTTAGATTGGCTATTTCTTTTGATTGCTGAGTGATAGGCTTTGATATTTCACATGTGCATTCCATGTGACAAGACCTTTCTTCACATACCATCATTTTTAGCTCACCTCGACGAAGTTCAGTGAGCTTATGCTATAACCCCACGCGTCCGCGTCCGCGTCCGTGTCCGCGTCCGGTTAAGAAGTTTGGGGTAGCTCAGTATCTGACAAAGTACTAACGCTACAGTAACCAAACTGGCACAAGTGATTCATCTTTGGATGCTGAGGTGAACCCATGCATCAATGCAGCATCTGACCTACATTTTCCGCTTGAGTGACTTGGTTAAGAAGTTTGGGGTAGCTCAGTATCTGACAAAGTACTTATGCTACAGTAACCAAAGTGGCACAAGTTATTCATTTTTGGATGCTGAGGTAAACCCATGCATCGGATGCAGCATCTGACCTACATTTTCCGCTTGAGTGACTTGGTTAAGAAGTTTGGGGTAGCTCAGTATCTGACAAAGTACTGATGCTACAGTAACCAAACTTGCACAAGTGATTCATCTTTGGATGCTGAGGTGAACCCATGCATCGTATGCAGCATCTGACCTACATTTTCCGCTTGAGTGACTTGGTTAAGAAGTTTGGGGTAGCTCAGTATCTGACAAAGTACTAATGCTACAGTAACCAAAGTGGCACAAGTGATTCATTTTTGGATGCTGAGGTAAACCCATGCATCGGATGCAGCATCTGACCTACATTTTCCGCTTGAGTGACTTGGTTAAGAAGTTTGGGGTAGCTCAGTATCTGACAAAGTACTGATGCTACAGTAACCAAACTTGCACAAGTGATTCATCTTTGGATGCTGAGGTGAACCCATGCATCAGATGCAGCATCTGACCTACATTTTCCGCTTGAGTGATTTGGATAAGAAGTTTGGGGTAGCTCAGTATCTGACAAAGTACTAATGCTACAGTAACCAAACTTGCACAAGTGATTCATCTTTGGATGCCGAGATGGACCCATGCATCGGATGCAGCATCTGACCTACTTTTTCCACTTGAGTGATTTCGCTTTTAAAAGCCAATATTGAGCAGAGTATAAGTGCTACATGTACCAAACTTGCATATTGGATGTATCTTTGATCAAACTTTCATAAAATGACCTTGACCTACTTTTTCCACTTGAGTGATTTTGCCTTTAAAAGCCAATATTGAGCAAAGTATAAGTGCTAGATGTTCCAAACTTGCATATTAGATGTATCTTTGATCAATCTTTCATAAAATGACCTTGACCTACTTTTTCCGCTTGAGTGATTTTGCCTTTAAAAGCCAATATTGAGCAAAGTATAACTGCTACATGTACCAAACTTGCATATCTTTGATCAAACTTTCATAAAATGACCTTGACCTACTTTTTCTGCTTGAATGGTTTTGCCTTTAAAAGCCAATATACATGTACTAAGAAATATGTTTGAATTGAATTTTGCTGTCACGAGGTGAGCTTCGTAATCTGTGATTACCTATGTTTTACCTCGTGCACTTGCCCTATATATTTGACCTACTTTTCAACAAATCTATGATTTGCTATATCTTTTGAGTGGTAAGTGATAGGGCTTTGATATTTCACATTTGTATTCCTTATGAAAAGACCTTTCTAAACATTCCATTATTTTTAACCTAGTGACCTTGCCCTTGATATTTGACCTAATTTCAATAAAAAAAAAAATCCGCTACGCAGGCGACACAAGCATTCCTTGGATTGCTTTTTTTTCATACATGCATATTTCAGAACAATTTCCCTATTTAATGATTATTTTCTCTGTCTTATTTCTGTATCTATGGTAAACATAGTCGCCATATATCTTGTGTTACAGATTTGATTGGATCAATACCTCCTTGCCCCTTTAGTAGGGGTAACTACAGGAAAAAATGCAATGATCGCTTTGCGATATAAGTCCCCTACCGGCGGCATAAATTTATGACTTGCATCTCTGTTCATCAGTTCATCTTCTGCAACAACAGCCAAGAAAAGTCTGGGAAACTGAATTCACGAAATTTGCTAAGTCCAAGGGCCATATCTCTTGTGAAAATTAGTCAATCTAAATCAAACTCAAATCTGTATCACACTATAATGTATTCACATACAAAAAATCAGCTCATTTTCTGCAATAACAGGCATGAAAAAGTCCGGGAAACTAAAAATTTCATGAAATTTGCTAAGTCCAAGGGCCATAACTCTTGTAAAAATAGGCCAATGGAAACCAAACTCAAACTTGGTCTGTATCACACTGAGATGTATTCATTTACCAAAAACCAGTGCATTATTTGCAATAGAACCAAAGAAAAGTCCGGAAACTGAAATTTTCATAAAATTTGCTAAGTCCAAGGGCCATAACTCTTGTAAAAATAGGTGAATCTAAAGCAAACTCAAACTTGATCTGTATCCCATTGAGATATATCCACATACCAAAAATGAGTTCAATTTATCCAAGAACAGCAGAAAAAAGTCCGGAGAACTGAAATTTTCATAAAATTTGCGAAGTCCAAGGGCCATAACTATTGTAAAATTAGGTCTATCGAAAGCATACTCACACTTGATCTGTATCACATTAAGATATATCCACATACCAAAAATGAATTCAATATATGCAACAACAGCGGAAAAAAGTCCGGAAAACTGAAACTTTCATAAAATTTGCCAAGTCCAAGGGCCATAACTCTTGTAAAATTAGGTCTATCGAAAGCAAACTCAAACTTGATCTGTATCACATTAAGATATATCCACATACCAAAAATGAATTCAATATATGCAACAACAGCGGAAAAAAGTCCGGAAAACTGAAACTTTCATAAAATTTGCCAAGTCCAAGGGCCTTAACTCTTGTAAAATTAGGTCAATCGAAAGCAAACTCAAACTTGATCTGTATCACATTGAGATATATCCACATACCAAAATTGAGTTCAATATATGCAACAACAGCGAAAAAAAGTCCGGAAAACTGAAAATGGGACAGACGGACGGACAGACAGACAGACGGACAGACAGACCGAGAGGAAACTAAGAGTCCCCTTCGGCGTTGCCGGTAGGGGACTAATAAAAAGGTGCACACTAAAAATTTTGACTGACTTGAAATGCCCGGAAGTCTGTAAAATTGGTCTTTTTTGATTGCGAATCTTTGGCACGCATAAAAATGTAAAGAAAAAGGGGGGGGGGGGGGGGGTCATGCATGTCCTTTTTTCGCAAATTTCACTTTTTTTACAGGAACTCTGCGTCCTCATCGAAAATGTTCCGAATTTTGCATATTTTCAAACCTATCTGTAGATTGCCTAAAAGACAAGATCAAGTTCGAAGTTAAATTTATCACGACTATTGATTCAATATGCTAAAAATACATTTCCAAGCACCGCATTTCAGCATATTTACCGAAAATAATTTGTCCAAGTGGCTTCACTGGGTCATGAGGTTTGATACACCGTACACTGCTGTTTGGAAAATAAATTGGCTCAATTTCTGCACAACTCACTTGAATTAATATTGTCCGCTAACAACTTGTCTGTGTTAATTGGATTAACACGATTTTGACTGTACGTTACATGTATTAAGATGAAATCAATACTATTCAAAAGCTCTCATCCATAGATTTCTGTATAATTTAATATGAATAAAGGCAAAACCGAAAAGTCTTTGTTTTTTATGCTTCCGGAATCAAAGATACGGGGGCATATAGTTTTTGGCCTGTCCGTCTGTCTGTTTGTCCGAAAAACTTTACATTGGGCATAACTTTTGATAGGAAGGTGATAGAGCTTTCATATTTCACATGTGTATTCCTTGTGACAATACCTTTCCATTGATACCAAACTTTTTGACCTCGTGACCTTGACCTTGACCTTTGACCTACTTTTCAAAAACTTTAACATTGGGCATAACTTTTGAATGGTTAGTGATAGGGCTTTCATATTGCACATGTGTATTCTTTGTGACAAGATCTTTCCGTTGATACCAACATTACTCTGACCCTGACCTCTCACATACTTAACAGAAAATGGTGTTTATACCAACAAAGATGCCACCGCGGGGCATTCGTGTTTCACAAACACAGGCTTTATTATTTTCTGGCATACTAGCTATTAATAATGAAAGGTTTGGTGTTCAATTTTAAATAAACTTAATTTATGAAATCATTTCATTGTTTTATTCTGTTTCTGTTGCACATTAATGTGGAATTTTACAAAATGATTTTATTTTTGATGTTGCATAATCGAACTATACTAGCTGGGCATATGACTTTGGATCGCATAATCCATCTTTTCAAATCAGTAAAAAAGTTGTTGTTTTGAAATGTGACTATTTTCTCTTGTTTGTACTTTTAAAGGTTGTCTGAAAAAAAAACTTGTCTGCATCCGGCAAAAATCTTGTTAGAAAGGTTGTGGGCTAAAATCCTGGTACTGGCACTATCAGTATTCAATGTCAGTATGTCAATTAGAGCGTGCATGGGTATCAGGTGAGCGTTGTGCCCCCTGGGGCTCTTGTTCATGATAATAGTTCATATTTGCCCCAATGTTTTAGACTAGGCATCTCTGAAATTTTTCGACACAAGTTTTGGCTCTAGTTACCTAATAATGCCCGTTTGTGTGGGTACTATTCTCTCATAGTATTGCTTTTGGAAGGAATAGTGCCCGAGCACCAGGGAGGACACTATTTACCTTCTAAAAGCAACACTATGAAAGAATAATACCCACACAAACGGGCATTAATAGGTTTAGTGCATCACATAACCTTGATAGCATTTTAAAAGGATAGACTTAGCAATTCAGATTATTTACAAGGAAGTGGCGACACCTATTTATAGCGCATTACTCTCCAAGCGACGTAACTCTGTTAAGCAAAAAGGAATAATGCCCGGTCGCCGGGCACTATTCTCTCATAGTCCCCGCGTGCTTAACCAATGGAATTCCAAGGATTTATCATGTGATGCACTAATAAATATTAGATATTCTATATATGCATAGATAAGCTTCGATTGGAAGATTATATATAACCTGTACAAAATACAATGTAATTATGAGTAATTTATTGAAATGAAAGATATCTACATCATCATCAGTATATTGTCATGTTTTAACTTCAAATATCATATACTAGTAATTAGTTTCGAAAATTAATATAAGGCTTTTAAATTTTGATCATACACAGCAAAAATTTCCACATAATTATGTTAAACATAAGTTTTGAAAAACACATGTATAAGATATGTGGACATTTTTGCTGTGTAATCAAAGATTACATGTACTGTACATGGTAGAAACGAATAAAATCCGAGAGTTGTAATCCAATATGGTGGTTAACTTGGAGGTATGGGCAAACAACATACGACTATGACAGATTAATGGGCAAACAGTATACAACTACAGAGAACAATATAAAAAGGAAGAACCCATTTGATTTTCAAGGTCATGTAGCTCAGTGTTCAAGGTCACAGATGTGACTGAAACAAAACCCTTTTGACCGTGTGCATATTTGATGTTTGATGCAAGAAAGAGTTCTGTTCATTTACTTTTCAAAGGTCCAGAAAAGATGTGACCAAAACCTTGAATATTCTTTATGGCAAATTTGTCAAAAGGTTTTCATCAAACTTGGTTTACTGTTTCCTTATTATATCAGAAAGAACCCCTTTGGTTTCCCCAGTTACACGAGAAGTGTTTTGCTTACATTAAACAATCAAAGGTCATAAGCAAATATCAAATGCATTACTATCGCTTGCCCATCAAAAGTTTTAGGTTGTTAGATTTGAGTAAAAGACAAATAAGATGATCCCTTATTGTCTTGAAGGCTACACAGTATGTAATAAAGAAAATCCTGATGACAGTCTCTACATCACTCACAAATTGAGCATCGACGGACCCCCAGCAAGCTAGAGGTGGGACCAGGTGCCCAAGAGGAGTAAGCATCCCCTGTTTGGCTAGCTGCATCCGCAGTCAATGTCAACGCATGAAACTGAAAACAGTATCTAAAAACATGCATTGACTGAGGCTATGTCTATTTAGAAAGTACTATGGAAAGTTTATATAGAAAGTAAGTCATGAATGATCACAGTCCAAACTGGTGAGACTATAAATACACATACATTTATCTACCAACTATCACAGAAGATGGCAGAAACAAGTATGGAAAAGCTTAGAGAGGAGTCCTTAACCTACACTTGTGTACCTCTCAATCTTGTTATAAAGCTAAAAATGTCTGAGCCAACATATTTTGGCGTTGTTTTTTTTTATTATGATGTCACTGTTTAAAGACCAAATTCCATTGAGACGTAACAATGAAGAAGTGAGCAAAAAAAAAAAAACCTACCTCGGACATTTTTTGCTATTTTGTCAGCCATTATGAATTTGGGCAAGTGGCCTATTCCACAATCGAAGTTTCACAGGAACAAACCCTATAACTAATATTATATCACAGCTTTTGCTAATTTCAGCCAATGAAAGTAAAAATCAGAGTATGACAGTTACATGGTGTCCGTCTTTTATGCAAAGGTTGGTCACTATATTTTCAAATGTCAAAAATCAAAGAAAACGTCACAAAATGATTCTCAGCATGATCAATTCATTATTGGGTTTGTTCCTGTTTTACTTCTTACTCAAAGTAGGTGTGCAAATATAAGGGGAGGGGGAGAGGAGTATCCCCATACATCATGGGCTTCCATATTGTTTATGGATCAGCTCCAAAACCAAAAAAGAAAAAACTTGATGACATTTACATGTAATTATTTCTGACATTTACATGTAATTATTGCTGAAATTTACATGTAAGTATTGGTGACATTTACATGTAGTTATTGCTGACATTTACATGTAATAATTGATGGTATTTCCATGTTATTATTGCTGACATTTACATGTAGTTATTGCTGACATTTACATGTAGATAATTCTGATGTTTACATGTACTTGTTTCTGGCTTTATATGTATTTTTGTTGACATTTACTTGTAGTTATTGCTGACAGTTACATGTAGATATTTCTGACATTTACAAAAACTTATTTCTGAGATTTACATGTAATTATTGCTTACATTTACATGTAAGTATTGCTGACATTTCCATGTAGTTATTGCTGACATTTACATGTAGTCATTGCTGACATTTACATGTAGTTATTGCTGACATGTACAAGTAGATATTGCTGACATTTACATGTAGTTATTGTTGACATTTACATGTAGTTATTGCTGACATGTACAGGTAGATATTGCTGATATTTACATGTAGTAATTGCTGACATGTACATGTAATTATTGTTGACATTTACATGTAGTTATTGTTGACATTTACATGTAGTTATTGCTGACATTTACCTGTAGTTATTGCTGACATTTACTTGTAGTTATTGCTGATATTTACATGTAGTTATTGTTGACATTTACATGTAGTTATTGCTGATACTGACATGTAGTTATTGCTGATATTGACATGTAGTTATTGCTGACATTTACATGTAGTTATTGCTGACATTTACATGTAGTAATTGCTGACATTTACATGTAATTATTGCTGACATTTACATGTAAGTATTGCTGACATTTACATGTAGTTATTGTTGACATTTACATGTAGTTATTGCTGACATTTACATGTAAGTATTGCTGACATTTACATGTAGTTATTGTTGACATTTACATGTAATTATTTCTGACATTTACATGTAGATAATTCTGACGTTTACATGTACTTGTTTCTGGCTTTATATGTATTTTTGTTGACATTTACTTGTAGTTATTGCTGACAGTTACATGTAGATATTTCTGACATTTACAAAAACTTATTTCTGAGATTAACATGTAATTATTGCTTACATTTACATGTAAGTATTGCTGACATTTACATGTAGTTATTGCTGACATTTACATATAGTCATTACTGACATTTACATGTAGTTATTGCTGACATGTACACGAAGATATTGCTGACATTTACATGTAGTTGTTGTTGACATTCACATGTAGTTATTGCTGACATGTACAAGTAGATATTGCTGATATTTACATGTAGTAATTGCTGACATGTACATGTAATTATTGTTTACATTTACATGTAGTTATTGTTGACATATACATGTAGTTATTGCTGACATTTACATGTAGTTATTGCTGACATTTACTTGTAGTTATTGCTGATATTTACATGTAGTTATTGTTGACATTTACATGTAGTTAATGCTGATATTGACATGTAGTTATTACTGATATTGACATTTTAGTTATTGCTGACATTTACATGTAGTTATTGCTGACATTTACATGTAATAATTAATGAAATTTACATGTAATTATTGCTGACATTTACATGTAAGTATTGCTGACATTTACACTTAGTTATTGTTTACATTTACATGTAGTTATTGCTGACATTTACATGTAAGTATTGCTGACATTTACATGTATTTATTGTTGACATTTACATGTAGTTATTGCAGACATTTATATGTAGTTATTGCTGACATTTACATGTAGATATTGTTGACATTTACATGTAGTTATTGCTGACATTTACATGTAGTTATTGCTGACATTTACATGTTGTTATTGTTGACATTTACATGTAGCTATTGTTGACATTTACATGTAGTAATTGCTGACATTTACATGTAGTTATTGCTGACATTTACTTGTAGTTATTGTTGACATTTACATGTAGTAATTGTTGACATTTACATATAGTTATTGTTGACATTAACATGTAGTAATTGTTGACATTTACATGTAGTAATTACTGACATTTACATGTAGTTATTGCTGACATTTACAGGTAGATATTGTTGACATTTACATGTAGTTATTGTTGACATTTACATGTAGTTATTGTTGACATTTACATGTAGTATTTGCTGATATTTACATGTAGTTATTGCTGACATTTACAGGTAGATATTGTTGACATTTACATGTAGTTATTGCTGACATTTATGTGTAGTTATTGTTGACATTTACATGTAGATATTGTTGACATTTACATGTAGTAATTGCTGACATTTACATGTAGTTATTGCTGACATTTACATGTAGTTATTGTTGACATTTACATGTAGTTATTGCTGACTTTTACATGTAGTAATTGTTGACATTTATATGTAGTTATTGCTGACATTTACATGTAGTTATTGCTGACATTTACATGTAGTTATTGCTGACATTTACACGAAGGTATTGCTGATATTTATATGTAGTTATTGCTGACATTTACACGAAGGTATTGCTGACATTTATATGTAGTTATTGCTGACATTTACATGTAGTAATTGCTGACATTTACATGTAGTTATTGCTGATATTTATATGTAGTTATTGCTGACATTTACATGTAGTTATTGCTGACATTTACATGTAGTAATTGCTGACATTTACATGTAGTTATTGCTGACATTTACATGTAGTTATTGCTGACATTTACATGTAGTTATTGCTGACATTTACATGTAGTTATTGCTGACATTTACATGAAGGTATTGCTGACATTTACATGTAGTTATTGCTGACATTTACATGTAGTTATTGCTGACATTTACATGAAGGTATTGCTGACATTTATATGTAGTTATTGCTAACATTTACATGTTGTTATTGCTGACATTTACATGTAGTTATTGCTGACATTTACATGTAGTTATTGCTGACATTTACATGTTGTTATTGTTGACATTTACATGTAGCTATTGTTGACATTTACATGTAGTAATTGCTGACATTAACATGTAGTTATTGCTGACATTTACTTGTAGTTATTGTTGACATTTACATGTAGTAATTGTTGACATTTACATATAGTTATTGTTGACATTAACATGTAGTAATTGTTGACATTTACATGTAGTAATTACTGACATTTACATGTAGTTATTGCTGACATTTACATGTAGTAATTGATGACATTTACATGTAGTTATTGTTGACATTTACATGTAGTTATTGTTGACATTTACATGTAGTATTTGCTGATATTTACATGTAGTTATTGCTGACATTTACAGGTAGATATTGTTGACATTTACATGTAGTTATTGCTGACAATTATGTGTAGTTATTGTTGACATTTACATGTAGATATTGTTGACATTTACATGTAGTAATTGCTGACATTTACATGTAGTTATTGCTGACATTTACATGTAGTTATTGTTGACATTTACATGTAGTTATTGCTGACATTTACATGTAGTAATTGATGACATTTACATGTAGTAATTGCTGACATTTACAGGTAGATATTGTTGACATTTACATGTAGTAATTGTTGACATTTATATGTAGTTATTGTTGACATTTACATGTAGTTATTGCTGACATTTACATGTAGTAATTGTTGACATTTATATGTAGTTATTGCTGACATTTACATGTAGTTATTGCTGACATTTACATGTAGTTATTGCTGACATTTACACGAAGGTATTGCTGATATTTATATGTAGTTATTGCTGACATTTACACGAAGGTATTGCTGACATTTATATGTAGTTATTGCTGACATTTACATGTAGTAATTGCTGACATTTACATGTAGTTATTGCTGATATTTATATGTAGTTATTGCTGACATTTACATGTAGTTATTGCTGACATTTACATGTAGTAATTGCTGACATTTACATGTAGTTATTGCTGACATTTACATGTAGTTATTGCTGACATTTACATGTAGTTATTGCTGATATTTACATGTAGTTATTGCTGACATTTACATGAAGGTATTGCTGACATTTACATGTAGTTATTGCTGACATTTACATGTAGTTATTGCTGACATTTACATGAAGGTATTGCTGACATTTATATGTAGTTATTGCTAACATTTACATGTTGTTATTGCTGACATTTACATGTAGTTATTGTTGACATTTACATGAAGTTATTGCTGACATTTACATGTAGTTATTGCTGACATTTATATGTAGTTATTGCTAACATTTACATGTAGTTATTGCTGACATTTACATGTAGTTATTGCTGACATTAACATGTAGTTATTGCTGACATTAACATGTAGTTATTGCTGACATTTACATGTAGTTATTGCTGACATTTACATGTATTTATTGTTGACATTTACATGAAGTTATTGCTGACATTTACACGAAGGTATTGCTGATATTTATATGTAGTTATTGCTGACATTTACATGAAGGTATTGCTGACATTTACATGTAGTTATTGCTGACATTAACATGTAGTTATTGCTGACATTTATATGTAGTTATTGCTAACATTTACATGTAGTTATTGCTGACATTTACATGTAGTTATTGCTGACATTTACATGTATTTATTGTTGACATTTACATGTAGTTATTGCTGACATTTACACGAAGGTATTGCTGATATTTATATGTAGTTATTGCTGACATTTACATGAAGGTATTGCTGACATTTACAGGTAGATATTGTTGACATTTACATGTAGTTATTGCTGACATTTACATGAAGGTATTGCTGACATTTATATGTAGTTATTGCTAATATTTACATGTAGTTATTGCTGACATTTACATGTAGTTATTGCTGACATTTACATGTAGTTATTGCTGACATTTACATGTAGTTATTGCTGAAATTTACACGAAGGTATTGCTGATATTTATATGTAGTTATTGCTGACATTTATATGTAGTTATTGCTGACATTTACATGTAATTAATGCTGACATTTACATGTTGTTATTACTGACATTTACATATACATGTACTTATTGCTGACATTTACATGTAGTTAATACTGACATTACATGTAATTATTTCCTACATTTACATGTAGTAATTTCTGACATTTTAATGTATTAATTGCTGCTGATAAAGATTGATGAAAAATCTAAAAGCTGTAGCGGAAGAAAAAATTCTAAAATGCAGCAGTTGTAGAAGAGTTTGTGAAAATGCCTCTCTTACAGAGCAGGGTGTGTTGGCCCACAGAGCTCAGTGGTTAGAGTGCTTGCCTGTGGTAAGAGAGGTATTGGGTTCAAACCCCGGTCTCAGCACATCTTTTCATACCCTACTACACTTCAGCCAATCAGAGTCTTCAACTGCCTGTGGTTCAGGTGAGATAAAAAAATAACTAAGGTTCACAAATTTCATTACAATCTATTTCATTCATTTATAAATACAATAACACAGTATAGAGTCATACAAATTAAAACACTTTAACAATTTCTTTATATTCTCCGTCAGGAGTATCATAGTTCTCTATGGGTGGAGTTACATAAGGTCCTGTGTAGGTGTACGGTATTAAGTTCTCATCCGTCTGAAAAAAAAGAAAATATATAAATGATGATGTAAATAGAAGTACGTGTGAAGTAAGGTTTGACCTTGAACTTTGACATAAAAATCAAAAAGGTCATCCCTCAATTCTTAGAAATTTATTTCAGCCTTGAAGGTACATGTTAAAAAAAATACGTAATATAAAATAAATGATGACATATTAGAAAAATTTGCAAGTGGGGGTAATTATCGTTTTTTTTTTACCATTGTTTTATTATTGCTAAATTATCCCCAAGTGAAAATTCAAACCAATATATAAAACTAAAGGAAATACACAAGATTTCACCAAATTACCCCGATACGAATTGTTGCAATGGTCAGTACGCGAAAATTTCCCCACGCAAAAATTATAACCACATTTACAGAGTGCCAAATCTGACTTGAGGGTTCCTCCTTCCATCATTATAAGTCAGTCTGGGTGTAAAGCTTCATCACTTTATATAGAAATTAATAAAATGTCCTTGGACAGGCATGGTGAAACCTGCATCTAACATGTCTAACCCCCCCCCCCCCCCCCTTTAAGACACTTTAGCAAAAAGTACCTTTAATCAGTGTACTGTAAAATTGTAACAGACATATGTGCTATGTATTTTTATTGCATTGCTTTGTAAACTGCACATTCATGCATGATCTCAATTTGCTGCAATCAGGCATGACTTCACTTGGTTTGTACTCAGCATGACTGTACTTTTGGGTATATTAATCAGAGTGTTCACTTGTGTTGAATATTTTACCTGGATGGCGTGTTGGTATAACTCCTCAGATATTTGGCGGAGCTCGTTTAATGCCTCCTTCTGTGCAAGCTGTACTTTCTGTATAGCCTGAAAAATAATTTTACTAATTTGACATTCAAAGGGTGATGAAGAAAATTGGTCAAAATATTGAAATTTTGTACAGGAGTAGGTAGGGTAACCTGCCATTGTGGCCCTATTCTTATTCATAATTTCCAAGCTTACAAAATGTCAAATGTATACTACTCAATATAACTTTTGCACGATAAGTTTATTTACCGTATACTTACATGTTAGACATAAATTATGACTCCCTGCTTCGATACTATAAAGTCTGATGGGGATGTTGAATTTTGACCTTTCCAACGTTAGAGATAACACCTTACTTAATCTGACGATAAATTTCTATTGGTTTAAACAATCCTTTCCAGGAAAGAGAGCAGTGTTAGGCCATGTAAAATAAATTCTATGTTTCTCAGATAATTGGGTCTAAAAAAGTGGCAAAGTAGGTAGGGTTTTTATTTTTTGTTTTTTTTTTTTCATCAAGAGTGCTCTTATTATTCATGTAAGGCAAACAAGTCGTCTGTTCTGTCCCCCCCCCATTATTCATGTAAGGCAAAAAATCTTATGCTGCCCCCCCCCTAAATAAAATAACCTATTCCTTCTGAGAACAAGGAGTCGTAGCTCATCTGTCTGAATGGAAAAAGCTTATCAAGTTTGATATACAAAGTATGACATGTTTTGATTGCCGTGAGTATTTATATATAATAAATAAGTAGAATCGCGTAAGAGACTCGATGGCTGTTTATACAGTATTTTAAACTCAGTTCAAATTAAATACGACCCCTCACTTCCTAGGATGGATCCGTTCATATGGTAAATTAAAATTTGGCCGATAGCGTATATCTTCAAAAGTCAAGTCTGGATGAAGCAAAATCTTTAGAAATCGAATGAAGTGTTTAGCATTAACCACCGTCTGATAAAATAATGTACACGGCCCGGGTTAAAATACATTCTTAAGTATTTAACTGTGTTTCTCTTGCGTTCGTCAGCGGTCCTTGCTTATACTTTTTACAATGTAAATGTCATTATTAATAGATTCGGAAGTATTACAATGGACACTTGCTGTTGTTCAGCATAGGTATTCACATATGCTGTGGAGATCAATAAAGAAAAATATACGAACGTTTTAATACATGTAATACTCGATGTAATTAACACGCGAATAGCCAGTCGTCCAAGTGTCCGCGGCACGTTGTTAGTATATTTTAAACAACGCGTGGATAAAGTCTTTACCTGTTACGTAAATATGGAACGCGCCGTGATTTATACGGTCTTTCAAAAGTATTTATTCATCGAGTACAGTTTTGACGATTTTAAAGGACAATAAACATGTTCAATGAAATAAATGGATATTTCTTTTTTAATCGACGATCGAGGATGAGACACGGCGTATATTTTTTTCTGAAGTTGCAATAAAAACGTCTCGTCGGCGGCAAATTATAGCGCGCGGCGGTGTCTGAGAAACATAGATTTTATTTGACATGGCCTTAACATTTCTATAGATTTTGAAAATTTCAATTTTCATAAAAATTCTCGGCAATGAAGACTCGTAGGAATTTATTAGTAATTACTGGTTTGTGTAAAAGGATCAATAATACCTGTTTGCAACATTGTGATTTTCATAATGATTTATTCTATAATTCAAAAGAATTTGATAATTTTAAAATTAAATTTTTTGATAATTTCTTAAAAATCATCTTTTTTTCAAACCACTGGTCGCTCAAATGAAAACAAAATTTCACCAAATTGAAATCGGATTCATCTGAAGCCATCTTAAATCAAACATTATTTTGAATAAAATTGTTTATCTTTTTATAGCTTTCTTGAGAACAATTAAAATGCATACTGGAATTATATTGAAGGGAAAATCCATGTGGTGCAAACCTTCTTTTTGAGTTGTGTTTGTTGAATTGAAATGAGAAAAGTTGGTTTGATTTAACAGCATTGAAAATATCAAGAAACGGGCAAAATTCTGATATGAAATTAGCTTGCCAGCCCTCCATCATTATACTTTTTATACAAATTGATAGAAATGTATAAAGAATAATTTCCTGTTGGTTAGCTGGCTTCCATGTAATATAATGGTATCACAATGATTTTATATTAAACACTGTCCCAAATGGAAAGTTATTCAGTCACTGTATACAAAAATACCAGATTGCAATTTGGTGTTTTTTGTCAATTATCTGTGGATTTTGAATTTTTTGAAAATATCCTGTGTTTTCTCAGAATACTTCTTAAACAGACTCCATAATGCTTTAATCAGATACAATTCACGACAACTTTCTTTTACCTTAAGTTCTATGATATGCTCTTTGTATTTTTACCATCAGTTCTATGATATGCTCTTTGTATTTTTACCTTAAGTTCTATGATATGCTCTTTGTATTTTTACCTTCAGTTCTATGATATGCTCTTTGTATTTTTACCTTCAGTTCTATGATATGCTCTTTGTATTTTTACTTTCAGTTCTATGATATGCTCTTTGTATTTTTACCTTAAGTTCTATGATATGCTCTTTGTATTTTTACCTTAAGTTCTATGATATGCTCTATGCATTTTTGTCGGGACCAATCCTTCTTCAATAATGCCCTGTGTTCAGTTTCCTCAAAACTCAGTGTTTCCTTCACTCTCTCTCGGATACTAAATACAAGCAAGAAAATTAATACTAAAGAAAATTAATTTACATTATAATCACAGTAGCGTATCACATGATATGCAAATAATCTCTAGCCCGGGAATCCCCTTCCATTGAGTATGGTAACACAGTCTAAATCTACTTTATAAGAAACTATTTTAAGCCTAATATATGAGCATCACTATCATTAATATGCTGGTAATCTTTTCTGGTCAAGAATAGAGGTATATTCCAAAAACACTTCAACAGAATATTTTTTATTTTGTTTACATGTTATGATATGGTGCACGTAAATGAACAAAATTTTCTGTTTCAGTGTTCTATGAATACAATTCTATTCTTGACCAGAATAGATTACCATCATATAAATGATAATAATTCTTGTATGATAGACCTAAATAAATTCATATAAAGTAGATTTAGACAGTATTTACCTTGTTTAATTGGAGGAAATTCCCGGGCTAGAGATTACTGCCTGTCACGTGATATGCTACCGTGATAATACAAAGTTTTAAAATTACTATGTTCCCCTAACTCTCTGATACTGAATACAAACAAGAACATAGTGTAATCAAAGATTACAAAGCTCACCTCATGGTAGCATTTTATCATGGCAGCACAGAAAGTAGTCAAAGGTTACACAATTTTGGATTTGAAAATCTGTTCTACTGAGAACCAACAAAAATGCTATCACACAAAAACAAAATAGAAAAGGGAAGTAGAGTATTTCATTTATTGACCCAAATTCTGCATGAATGGGTGTACTCTATTGATACCCAAATCTCCCTAACATGTGCACTTAAGCAGAAAACATGATCTAAATTTGAACGTAGTAGGAGATAAGATAAGGGGACCTTACTTTGTCTCCTTCTATAGTAGGATGTAAAGAGAGAAAGTGCATAGGAGAAAGAGCATAAGAGAAAGATTCAGAGAGAGAGACAGAGAGAGAGACAGAGAAAGAGCATATGTTGTAAAATGAGAATATATTTATCATAATGTATCTGTGTGTGAGGGTGTGTGTGAGAGAGAGAGAGCTCTATGATGATCCTTATTTGTTGTAAAATGATGTCTAGAAGGCCCTGGGGAAGAAAAGCTAAATTGCTTATCAGGTTACCTTCTCTAAATAAAGTATTTATTATTATTATTATTATTATTATTATTATAGTGAATAATTTAGAGAAGGAGATAAGATAAGGGGCCTAACTCTGTTTCCTTCTACTGTGAATAATTTAGAACAGAAGATAAGATAAGGGGCCTTACTCTGTCTCCTTCTACAGTGAATAATATAGAACAGAAGATAAGATAAGGGGCCTTACTCTGTTTCCTTCTACAGTGAATAATTTAGAGTAGGAGATAAGATAAGGGGCCTTACTCTGTTTCCTTCTACAGTGAATAATATAGAACAGAAGATAAGATAAGGGACCTAACTCTGTTTCCTTCTACAGTGAATAATTTAGAGTAGGAGATAAGATAAGGGGCCTTACTCTGTTTCCTTCTACAGTGAATAATATAGAAAAGAAGATAAGATAAGGGACCTAACTCTGTTTCCTTCTACAGTGAATAATTTAGAGTAGGAGATAAGATAAGGGGCCTTACTCTGTTTCCTTCTACAGTGAATAATATAGAACAGAAGATAAGATAAGGGGCCTTACTCTGTCTCCTTCTATAGTGAATAATTTAGAACAGAAGATAAGATAAGGGACCTAACTCTGTTTCCTTCTACAGTGAATAATTAAGAACAGGAGATAAGATAAGGGGCCTTACTCTGTCTCCTTCTACAGTGAATAATATAGAACAGAAGATAAGATAAGGGACCTAACTCTGTTTCCTTCTACAGTGAATAATTTAGAGTAGGAGATAAGATAAGGGGCCTTACTCTGTCTCCTTCTACAGTGAATAATTAAGAACAGGAGATAAGATAAGGGGCCTTACTCTGTCTCCTTCTACAGTGAATAATTAAGAACAGGAGATAAGATAAGGGGCCTTACTCTGTCTCCTTCTACAGTGAATAATATAGAACAGAAGATAAGATAAGGGGCCTTACTCTGTCTCCTTCTATAGTGAATAATTTAGAACAGAAGATAAGATAAGGGGCCTTACTCTGTCTCCTTCTACAGTGAATAGTTTAGAAGAGGAGATAAGATAAGGGGAATTACTCTGTTTCCTTCTACAGTGAATAATTTAGAGAAGGAGATAAGATAAGGTGCCTTACTCTGTCTCCTTCTATAGTGAATAATTTAGAACAGGAGATAAGATAAGGGACCTAACTCTGTTTCCTTCTACAGTGAATAATTTAGAACAGAAGATAAGATAAGGGGCCTTACTCTGTCTCCTTCTGTAGTGAATAATTTAGAACAGAAGATAAGATAAGGGACCTAACTCTGTTTCCTTCTACAGTGAATAATTTAGAGGAGGAGATAAGATAAGGGGCCTTACTCTGTCTCCTTCTACAGTGAATAATTTAGAGGAGGAGATAAGATAAGGGGCCTTACTCTGTCTCCTTCTACAGTGAATAATTAAGAACAGGAGATAAGATAAGGGGCCTTACTCTGTCTCCTTCTACAGTGAATAATTAAAAACAGGAGATAAGATAAGGGGCCTTACTCTGTCTCCTTCTACAGTGAATAATATAGAACAGAAGATAAGATAAGGGGCCTTACTCTGTCTCCTTCTATAGTGAATAATATAGAACAGAAGATAAGATAAGGTGCCTTACTCTGTCTCCTTCTATAGTGAATAATTTAGAACAGGAGATAAGATAAGGGACCTAACTCTGTTTCCTTCTACAGTGAATAATTTAGAACAGAAGATAAGATAAGGGGCCTTACTCTGTCTCCTTCTGTAGTGAATAATTTAGAACAGAAGATAAGATAAGGGACCTAACTCTGTTTCCTTCTACAGTGATTAATTTAGAGGAGGAGATAAGATAAGGGGCCTTACTCTGTCTCCTTCTACAGTGAATAGTTTAGAAGAGGAGATAAGATAAGGGGCCTTACTCTGTTTCCTTCTACAGTGAATAGTTTAGAGCAGGAGATAAGATACAAATGTAAGGGGCCTTACTCTGTCTCCTTCTACAGTGAATAATTTAGAGTAGGAGATAAGATAAGGGACCTAACTCTGTTTCCTTCTACAGTGAATAGTTTAGAAGAGGAGATAAGATAAGGGCCTTACTCTGTTTCTTTCTACAGTGAATAACATAGAAGAGAAGATAAGATAAGGGACCTTACTCTGTTTCTTTTCTCAGCCACAAGCTCATCTCTAGCTCATCTATTGGCTTGGGGATGTCACCTCTCCTTTTTATTTTCTGTATTTCTCGGTCTATTTTTTTCAGCTTCCTTTTCTCCTTCTCCAGTATCAATGCAGGATCAATTCTTTTCTTCTTCTTCATGGGTTCTGCACTACAAATAGTACAGTGAAGATTTAAAGACGGGTTCTGCACTACAAATAGTACAGTGAAGATTTAAAGACGGGTTCTGCACTACAAATAATACAGTGAAGATTTAAAGACGGGTTCTACACTACAAATAATACAGTGAAAATTTAAAGACAGGTTTTGCATTAGAAATTATACCATGAAAATTTTAAAATCAAAAAGTTTAAATTCCACTAACTTAAAGCCTATTTCATAAAGTATGATTTGGTGCAAGTTACTGTAAATTGTTTTAAATATTCTCATTACTCTGTTTCGAGAAAATGCAGCAAGAAGTTTTTCCAATTTTATAATTCTATTGGTGTTACTATAAACGTGATCAACATGATAAAAACTATACACGTATTTGGTGATCGGTAAAGTATATCGTTGTAGCTCTTTGTGACAAAATTATAGAATGTTGACAGATTCCTCATACATGTACAGTTGCATTTTTTAAAACCTCACCTGAGACTCTTTGACACATGGAAACTTCATCTGAAACAAGAGGCCCAAGTAACCATATTGCTCACCTGAAAATTTGTGACACATGGAAATGTCTACATATAAACTGGCTGCATGGAGTAAAGCTCTTAGCTGTTAGTCTGAAAAGAAAGTGAAGAATAATAAACTTTTTGACATTGGACTCTAATGAATGAAAAGAACTTGAGAACAGGAAAAACAGGTGAAAATGGTTTTCAAATCATAAAGGATTTTATATTTTCACATACCCTTAGTATGAAACTCCATTGATTTGTTCCCCATGAGATAAGGATGTGCCTTGCATGTGTATAGTTTATTTAGAGCAAGTGACCATATTTCGCCGCATTTTTCGTGTATTTCCAAGAAATTTTCCATACTTGAAGGCGAATTCAATTACTGGTATCGCTAAAATATGATTTAACTCCATTCTCGATCGAAATACTACAAAAATAATTCATTTTACCCAGTTTACTGTTTCGTTATAAAACCTAAAAATATTTCGTTTCCATGTTGTCGGGGGTGACCATATTTTGCCATTTTTGTTAATAAGTATCCTATTTGCACACAAAATGGACAAAATTATGATTTTTGGAAATCTTTTGTCACTACTACTTCAAAGAAAATATCCTCGATAAAATGTTTCTTTGTTTTGTTTTCGTAAAAATTTTGGATGTTTATGTCTAAAATTTGGTGTTTTTATCAATTTTTCTTCATTTTATGGTATTTTTCATCACAGTTGAATGTAGGAGATGTCACAATATATCAAAACATAACTGCTACGGTCATATTTGATAGGATATAGAAAAATAAGCTTTACAATCAATGCCGATAACAAAGGAGAAGCAATTAATTATGAAACGGCGAAATATACCGGCAAAATATGGTTCCTTGCTCTATATAAAGTCAGCACTGTTACTTATGACTACACAAATTTTTGGACAGGATTTTTTTTATGAATAAACATGATCAGATTACACAAATTAGATGGGGCGTTTTCAATGTTAAATTTCAGCGTGACGTCGGCTAATTTAATATTGAGCCTATGGGGCATGTTTCGATGTTACGGGAAAAATTAGCATTTTTTGTGGGGGGGAAATGACCCATCTAAAACTTTTTTTTGTCTATAAAATTTGATTGCACGCACTCAGCATCATACAACTTGTACCAAAATTTACGACTAAGGGAAACCTAATGAATAACATCCATTTTATCATGTTTATTAGAATTTTTGAATTAATAGGGGACGTAGTCGGCGCGAAGCGCCGACGAAGTCGCCATCAAGATAGACGTGTGTACATGAATAAGCAAAAAGCATGCATTTTCCCGTTTTTCTTACCACTACCTTCGATTCAAAATTTGTGTGCACGGTTCATGCGGAAACGGCGAACGTTAGAGAAGATAGAAAGGTTACGAATGGAAATGCACATCACAGGCTGCCGATATTTATCTATCAAAAAATAAAAACCAACCTTTTGTTGTTTTTTATCGCACATACAGGGAAAGAAGAACAACAAACGGTCAGCTTTTATTTTTTATTTATTTTTTAAATAGATAAACATCGGCAGCTTGTGATGTTCATTATGACGTCGTTTTTTGAAACGTAAATGCGCGTGAAGTTTTGTGTACCGTATACATTAACAAGTAAAAAATAAAGAGGGAAGACGCTTTTGAACAGAGATTTAAACACGAAATGAAATATTTCATCGTAAGATCATAGTGCCGAACCGCAACATGTAACAGATCGATTTCAGTCGAAACTACAGTTAGAAACGTGTGATAATCACAACCTACCTCGACATAACATTTCACTGGTGAAGATGAATGACAAAAGTAGGTCAAACATTCAACCTAAATTTTGAATAAGTCTGATCCACTAATACCCGAATTTGCAAAGTATACATCCTAAAAACTAATGGAATCCATGGGTACCCACAAGTGCTGTACACACTGTACACAGTGTCGTTGCATACACAGCCAGTCCTTGAACTTCGTCTGGCATGGCGCGTCACTGACTACGTCACATTGACATTTAGGTCACTCACACAGTGTACACGTGCACTCATAATTATGTCATGCAACTACTAGGAGCAATGGGGAATCGATAAAGATCTAGTACATCGATCAAATTGACAATTTAAATTCCTTGTGGATCTTTTTTCCCCTGTACGTATGATAAATAACAACAAAGGCTGAAACGGTTGATAGACATTTAAACATCGGCAACCTGTGGTTTCTTCTTTATTGTTGAACAGCTCTTTATATCCAAATATTGATTGCAAACATTTTTTTTTTTTTGGTTTGGAATGACACGCAAGTCGTCATTTATTTCGAGCTGGATTTATTATCATTATCATTTTTCTTGAAAAGGGGGGGGGGGGTATTTATTTTTTATCTATCATTTTTATTTATTTGTCTATAATTTATCTATCTATAGAGCTACAAATATTGATTGAAAACCTTTTTTTGGAATGACATGTCAAATCGTACTTAATTTCATGCTGGATCTACTATTATTTCATTTTCCCATGGAAGGTGTGTGTGTGTGTGTGGGGGGGGGGGGGTTTAATTAATTCTTAAGCATGATTCGGCAAAGTATTTTGTCAGCCCTTTTAATATCTGTTTCTGTTCTTGGGGGGGGGGGGGGGGGTTTGGGGGGGGGGTTCTTACTATGATTTGATGAGAAATCTCAAGTCGGTCATTTTATTTACTTAGATTTACATTTCACTTTTCAGGAGGCTAGTAAGAGCTTCATGTCATCACTGATGCTGTTTTGTCTATGTGGTAGAAATTATAATATTATTTCGCTCTGGCTAAATCACCTGTGTTAGTGGCGGATCTAGCGCCCCCTTTGCCATGGATCAAGGGGCAAATTTTGCCGATTATTTACTGAAAATCGGCCAAAATATATACTTTTTTTTTGGAAATTTTTGTGACAGTGCCGGGGAGGGGAAGCCCCCTCCGTACCCCCTTGAATCCGCCACTGCGTGTTAAATTTATTGATAAGTAGTTCCAATGGTGACAAAAAAATATCCATTTACATGTACATATTCATCTGTGTTTCTTGGACCCCTGCGTTTTACGGTCTTGTTTGTGTGTGGTCATTGTACACAGTAACAGTGAGGAGGTTGTTTTACACCATAATTGTGCTTTCTTCGAGACCTCTGGGAAATCGAAATAGTGGGAGGGTTGTGCGCACTTAATCGATGATAACCACACCGTCTGCTACTAATGTGGCAGATGGCCGTCCTAGGTCGATTCCGGTTGACCATTGGTCTCGTTGGTTTAAGTGTGGTCTTTTATATTTAATTTTTCTATGGTGTGATTTGGTGTTGCTTTTACGTCTTTTCAGTGGGTGTCTGTTCTGTGTTGTTTTTTGTTTTTTGTTTTTTTGCATTGGGTGTTTTGGAGTTTTGCTGTGGGTGCTGTAACCTAGTGTTGATGGGGATCCCCTCCTTTCTTTTAACTTTTCTGTCAGTGCTACGTACGTCCCCTTCATGGCTTTGCCATAGTTCATATTAGGGGACGTAGTCGGCGCGAAGCGCCGACGAAGTCGCCATCAAGATAGATGGTGTACATGAATAAGCAAAAAGCATGCATTTTCCCGTTTTTCTTACCATTACCTTCGATTCAAAATTTGTGTGCACGGTACATGCGGAAACGGCGAACGTTAGAGAAGACAGAAAGGTTACGAATGGAAATGCACATCACAGGCTGCCGATATTTATCTAGCAAAAAATAAAAACCAACCTTTTGTTGTTTTTTATCGCACATACAGGGAAAGAAGAACAACAAACGGTCAGCTTTTATTTTTTATTTATTTTTTAAATAGATAAACATCGGCAGCTTGTGATGTTCATTATGACGTCGTTTTTTGCAACGTAAATGCGCGTGAAGTTTTGTGTACCGTATACATTAACAAGTAAAAAATAAAGAGGGAAGACGTTTTGAACAGAGATTTAAACACGAAATGAAATATTTCATCGTAAGATCGTAGTGCCGAACCGCACGCAATTACGCGCAACATGTAACAGATCGATTTCAGTCGAAACTACAGTTAGAAACGTGTGATAATCACAACCTACCTCGACATAACATTTCACTGGTGAAGATGAATGACAAAAGTAGATCAAACATTCAACCTAAATTTTGAATAAGTCTGATCCACTAATACCCGAATATGAAAGTATACATCCTAAAAACTAATGGAATCCATGGGTACCCACAAGTGCTGTACACACTGTACACAGCGTCGTTGTATACACAGCCAGTCCTTGAACTTCGTCTGGCATGGCGCGTCACTGACTACGTCACATTGACATTTAGGTCACTCACACAGTGTACACGTGCACTCATAATTATGTCATGCAACCACTAGGAGAAATGGGGAATCGACAAAGAGATAGTACATCGATCAAATTGACAATTTAAATTCCTTGTGGATCTTTTTTCCCCTGTACGTATGATAAATAAGAACAAAGGCTGAAAGGGTTGATTTTTATTTTGAAATACATATTTAAACATCGGCAACCTGTGGTTTCTACTTTATTGTTGAACAGCTCTTTATCTCCAAATATTGACTGCAAACATTTTTTTTTTTGGTTTGGAATGACACGCAAGTCGTCATTTATTTCGAGCTGGATTCATTATCATTATCATTTTTCTTGAAAAGGGGGGATATTTACTTTTTATCTATCATTTTTATTTATTTGTCTATTATTTATTTATCTATAGAGCTACAATATTGATTGAAAACATTTTATCGGAATGACATGTCAAATCGTACTTAATTTCATGCTGGATCTACTATGATTTCATTTTCCCATGGAAGGTGTGTGTGTGTGTGGGGGGGGGGGGGTTAATTAATTCTTAAGCATGATTCGGCAAAGTATTTCGTCAGCCCTTTAATCTGTTTCTGTTCTTGGGTTTTTTTTTTTTTGGGGGGGGGGGGGGGGTTCTTACTATGATTTGATGAGAAATCTCAAGTCGGTCATTTTATTTACTTAGATTTACATTTCGCTTTTCAGGAGGCTAGTAAGAGCTTCATGTCATCATGCTGTTTTGTCTATGTGGTAGAAATTATAATATTATTTCGCTCTGGCTAAATCACCTGTGTTAGTGGCAGATCTAGCGCCCCCTTTGCCATGGGTCAAGGGGCAAATTTTGACGATTATTTACTGAAAATCGGCCAAAATATATACTTTTTTTTGGAAATTTTTGTGACAGTGCCGGGGAGGGGAAGCCCCCTCCGTACCCCCTTGAATCCGCCACTGTGTGTTAAATTTATTGATAAGTAGTTCCAATGGTGACCAAAAAATATCCATTTACATGTACATATTCATCTGTGTTTCTTGGACCCCTGCGTTTTAAAAATTACGGTCTTGTTTGTGTGTGGTCATTAAACAATGTAACAGTGAGGAGGTTGTTTTACACCATAATTGTGCTTTCTTCGAGAACTCTGGGAAATCGAAATAGTGGGAAGGTTGTGCGCACTTAATCAAGGATAACCACACCGTCTGCTACTAATGTGGCAGATGGCCGTCCTAAGTCGGCACCGGTTGACCATTGGTCTCGTTGGTTTATGTTTGGTCTTTTATATTTAATTTTTCTATGGTGTGATTTGGTGTCGCTTTTGCGTCTTTTCAGAGGGTGTCTGTTCTGTGTGTGTGTTTTTTTGTTTGTTTGTTTGTTTTGTTTTTATTTGCATTGGGTGTTTTCGGGTTTTGCTGTGGGTGCTGCAACCTAGTGTTGTTGGAGATCCCCTCCTTTCTTTTAACTTTTCTATCAGTGCTACGTCCCCTTCATGGCTTTGCCATAGTTCATATTAGGGGACGTAGTCGGCGCGAAGCGCCGACGAAGTCGCCATCAAGATAGACGTGTGTACATGAATAAGCAAAAAGCATGCATTTTCCCGTTTTTCTTACCATTACCTTCGATTCAAAATTTGTGTGCACGGTTCATGCGGAAACGGCGAACGTTAGAGAAGATAGAAAGGTTACGAATGGAAATGCACATCACAGGCTGCCGATATTTATCTATCAAAAAATAAAAACCAACCTTTTGTTGTTTTTTATCGCACATACAGGGAAAGAAGAACAACAAACGGTCAGCTTTTATTTTTTATTTATTTTTTAAATAGATAAACATCGGCAGCTTGTGATGTTCATTATGACGTCGTTTTTTGAAACGTAAATGCGCGTGAAGTTTTGTGTATCGTATACATTAACAAGTAAAAAATAAAGAGGGAAGACGCTTTTGAACAGAGATTTAAACACGAAATGAAATATTTCATCGTAAGATCATAGTGCCGAACCGCACGCAATTACGCGCAACATGTAACAGATCGATTTCAGTCGAAACTATATAGTTAGAAACGTGTGATAATCACAACCTACCTCGACATAAATTTCACTGGTGAAGATGAATGACAAAAGTAGATCAAACATTCAACCTAAATTTTGAATAAGTCTGATCCACTAATACCCGAATTTGCAAAGTATACATCCTAAAAACTAATGGAATCCATGGGTACCCACAAGTGCTGTACACACTGTACACAGTGTCGTTGCATACACAGCCAGTCCTTGAACTTCGTCTGGCATGGCGCGTCACTGACTACGTCACATTGACATTTAGGTCACTCACACAGTGTACACGTGCACTCATAATTATGTCATGCAACTACTAGGAGCAATGGGGAATCGATAAAGATCTAGTACACCGATCAAATTGACAATTTAAATTCCTTGTGGATCTTTTTTCCCCTGTACGTATGATAAATAACAACAAAGGCTGAAACGGTTGATAGATATTTAAACATCGGCAACCTGTGGTTTCTACTTTATTGTTGAACAGCTCTTTATATCCAAATATTGATTGCAAACATTTTTTTTTTTTTTTTGGTTTGGAATGACACGCAAGTCGTCATTTATTTCGAGCTGGATTTATTATCATTATCATTTTTCTTGAAAAGGGGGGGGGGTATTTATTTTTTATCTATCATTTTTATTTATTTGTCTATAATTTATCTATCTATAGAGCTACAAATATTGATTGAAAACATTTTTCGGAATGACATGTCAAATCGTACTTAATTTCATGCTGGATCTACTATTATTTCATTTTCCCATGGAAGGTGTGTGTGTGTGGGGGGGGGGGGGGGGGGGGGGGGGGGGGGGGTTTAATTAATTCTTAAGCATGATTCAGCAAAGTATTTTGTCAGCCCTTTTAATATCTGTTTCTGTTCTTGGGGGGGGGGGGGGGGTTCTTACTATGATTTGATGAGAAATCTCAAGTCGGTCATTTTATTTACTTAGATTTACATTTCGCTTTTCAGGAGGCTAGTAAGAGCTTCATGTCATCACTGATGCTGTTTTGTCTATGTGGTAGAAATTATAATATTATTTCGCTCTGGCTAAATCACCTGTGTTAGTGGCGGATCTAGCGCCCCCTTTGCCATGGATCAAGGGGCAAATTTTGCCGATTATTTACTGAAAATCGGCCAAAATATATACTTTTTTTTGGAAATTTTTGTGACAGTGCCGGGGAGGGGAAGCCCCCTCCGTACCCCCTTGAATCCGCCACTGCGTGTTAAATTTATTGATAAGTAGTTCCAATGGTGACAAAAAAATATCCATTTACATGTACATATTCATCTGTGTTTCTTGGACCCCTGCGTTTTACGGTCTTGTTTGTGTGTGGTCATTGTACACAGTAACAGTGAGGAGGTTGTTTTACACCATAATTGTGCTTTCTTCGAGACCTCTGGGAAATCGAAATAGTGGGAGGGTTGTGCGCACTTAATCGATGATAACCACACCGTCTGCTACTAATGTGGCAGATGGCCGTCCTAAGTCGACACCGGTTGACCATTGGTCTCGTTGGTTTAAGTGTGGTCTTTTATATTTAATTTTTCTATGGTGTGATTTGGTGTTGCTTTTGCGTCTTTTCAGTGGGTGTCTGTTCTGTGTTGTTTTTTGTTTTTTGTTGTTTTTTTTTTTTTGCATTGGGTGTTTTGGAGTTTTGCTGTGGGTGCTGTAACCTAGTGTTGTTGGAGATCCCCTCCTTTCTTTTAGCTTTTCTGTCAGTGCTATGTCCCCTTCATGGCTTTGCCATAGTTCATATTTATTTTAAAGTAGTCAAAATCATTTTTATCTAGTTTCCGAAGTGTGCCGCGCAAACAGTAGAAAATAAACGTGAGCATGTGAGAAAATCACGACATTCTGCTTTCTGAAACAAGCTTGATATCCAGAAGTGTCTTCTTCCAAAAAAAAAAAAAAAAAAACGGCCTTTTCTCTCTCTGAGCTACATTTACTGTGGCCTTTCGAATTTCCTCTGACATATTCAGTAAATTCTAATTTATCATAGAATATCTGTACTGCACACTCACAGTTTTATTCAAATAATTGCATTTAGGTGAAAATGAATTAATACCTTGAAGTTTTACAGACGAAATTGTGTATGCATGACATGTTAATGAAAATACAACTATCCTCAACAGTCCAGAGGCACCTAAAATCCCGAAAAGGTCGAAAGTTCCTAATTTACGAAAACTATAGAAGTGCTACGAAGAAGTTTCATTTTCACTTGGCGCCATCGATGAATGATGAATGAACAGATGTAAACGGAAGACCTGTGATCTACAGCTTTTTCCTAAATATAGGTGGTTTTTAAAAAAAATGGTGCTTCAGAATAGTGGCAGATACAAAGCTGATGCCGATCCAGAGAATGCAGGGTGAATTTTTATAATATGAATCAAGGCAAAGCCTTTTTGTGCGAGCGGAGAGAAAATAAATATGATTTTAGACTATGACGGTTTATCCTATCTTACAAAACTTTCTGTTTGGTGATTGCCAAAAAAAAAAAAAAAAAAGCAGTATAAGGCGAGTGGAAACACAGAGGCATTTGTAAAATTGGTCTAGACCAGCAGATGAACATTTTAAGGGGGGGGGGGCTTAAAATATGGTTCTTTGTACGTTCCTGTTCTGGCCTTGACCGGCAAATATTAGATTAGGTGAGGGGGGGGGGGGGATTCCAGTCAAATTTACAGAAAAATACGAGCAAACACAAAAGGTGTATGATTTTGAAACTTTTTTATCAACGATCTAGTTTAAAGAGCTCAGCTAGAACTGGTCAGACCAAGGATTTTTAAACAAACCTGGTTATATTTCCTACATGTGATTTTTTTTTATTTCAAGCCATTTTAATTTTGTTATAAAACGGTAAAATGAAAATAAATAACTCATTGCATACACTACCGGCATCGCGTGTTTTTACCCTGTCAAATCATCCCCGCAATTTTTTTTGACCAAGGGTATTAAATCCCCGCGGTCATGGATTAACAATGGAGTTGACTCAACGCGGACACCGATCCTGGCAATTCACCGCAACGGTCGCCGGGATACGCGGTGGCGTTCGCCGCAGTTCTCAGCGGCAATTAATAACTTGTTATTTACCTGTAACAGTACTATAACCATTCTTTTATATTTTACTTATTCTTTTAAAATTTACGTCCTTTATTTCGATGTATTGTTATCATTGGTGACATAAAAATGTCCTTTAAAAGCGTTATGTTGTACATACGAAAAGAGAACCGTGTGACTGAATGATAGAACTAGTAATAATGTCCAGCTGTGTTTATCTAAGGATTAGAGAACAATGGGCAGTCGACGGGAGCGGTACGGTCAAGCAAAAATGGGTTTAAAGTCTCCGTCTTTCGACTTTGAGAGATACATCGACTGGAGCCGAGGCTTTACGATATTTTTTGTAATCTTTACTGTTCAAGTCCAAAGCACTGGAGACCGTTTCTTTTTGTAGATTCTTCCGTTTGAAATTACTAGTTAGCGGTGTTTTATGTTCGCTAGTTCGTATGTTAAAATGTTGAAAAACGTCAATCTCCCAATTAGTCAAATATAGCCTTGATAGCCTTATTTAGTAATTTATTGTTTATTTGGTTGTTTTGTTTGCGCAAGTGAAGCGATGTATAGTAAAACGTTATCCAAACAAACCAATTATATATATATATATATACGAAATTACGAACTTCAAGGTGGTAATTAGGTGTGAAACGATTTCAATAGATAATTCAAAATGTCCTGCAAAGTTTACAATTATAGAAGATTTTTTATAGATAACATGTATCTAGAAGTTAAACTCCCATTTCACAATGCATATTTATCTTTTCATACAAAAAAAGCTCCGTTTTTTTGCGCCAGGGACGCAGGACTCAGAGGTAGATTAATCACCTGCGGCCGTACGGGAGAAGGGGGGGGGTAATTTTCCTATAAATGGTAGAATAAATTTTCTAGCCTGTCCGTTTATTGACCTTATACATACTATTTTCATCTTTATAAGCATTTTGCGCTGTAATGCAACCCCCCCCCCCCCTCTGTCCATGTTAAGTGTGAAATCGCGACCCCCCCCCCCCCCCTTCACGATTCAAAAAGGCGTGAAGCCAAAATTACTAATAAGATCATTAGATTAATACAGGGGTAGACGATGTTTGTGTGGATCGAAATAATCTGGGTGTCTTCCTGTCTCTTCGACTTCCGTAAAAAATATATGTAAACACTATTTTATTTCTTTCTCAAGAAAAAAAGAATTATAACGTACGTAAACATTATATACAGGAAACCTTATTAAACTTTGAGCGTAATTTTATTTTCTTTCTGTCACAATATGCCTAATTTTCTTCGGACTAAAAAAAATCTAGACATTATGATAGATAAGATTTGAATTGAGTTATATTTGGTCACTCAGTCTTATTTTTAGATTTTAATCATATATATCATTAATTTTATGTATTTTAAAAAAAATCTCAATTTCATGCAGTTAAGGAACATGCAAAGTTTAAATTCAATTCTTCGGAAAAAATCCAGGTACATACTATGTAAAATTTATTTATTATCTACGGCTTAGTCATGTTGGTACAATGTTTGCTTATTATTTTCTTACTTGAAGTAAATAATTATCATAAAATTGCATATATTCTGGAAAAGTCGCTTACGTCGATTTTTCCATGTAAAACCTCCTTAGTTCTGCTTGAGTGACGACGTGTCGCGTGTACGTAGCTGTCAATATTGATTAGGGAAGGGTTATATATGGGCGTGCCTATATGTCTGGTCTTACAAGGTGTGAAGACATCGCCTCTCCCCGTACAGGGGATGATTTTTATACAGGTAGAAGCGCAGGGTAACTGAAAAGGTGTGAACAACTTGTGAGACATCGTTTGTTGATTTAGTTTTGGTTTTGCGTTCACCGGTTTACTTTTGGAATTCTGTGCGAAAAAAAGGGGGGGGGGGTTATTGTATTACATCTGTTTTATTATTAGGCTATCCTCATTTTTTTTTTTTTTTTGCTTTTCTTTGTATGCTGGTTTTTTTTTTTTTTTTTTTTTTTTTTTTTTTATTTTATTTTACTTCGTTTACATGATTCATCTTTGTCTGGATACACGTCCTTCATCAATCGATTTCTTTTTTTTTTTTTTTTTTGCGGACTTGTTTGACCAGAAAAAGAGGCACGCACTTTTTTCTTTTCTTTCCTTTTTTTTAAAATTACATTCTCGTATGGTCTTCAATTGGTTTTCTCTGAAAGTCCAATCATCGTGAATTGAATTATTACTAAGGAGCCAGTGGCGGATCCAGCGCCCCCTTTGCCGGGGGGGGGTCAATGGGCGAATTTTGCCGATTTTTACTGAAAATGGGCCAAACTATACCTGTTTTTGGAAAATTTTGGGTCAGTGCCGGGGGGGGGGGGGGGGCGGACGCCCCCTCCGCACCCCCCTGAATCCGCCACTGGGAGCGATACTTTTACAATCTGAATCAATGGGCAGATCTAACTCACGGGGGGGGGGGGGGGGCTATGAAAATCAGCTTTACTATCATGGCAAATTCCAGGAGGTGGGGACTTGATCCTGACCTCCTATCTCTAGATCGGCGTGTTGACATACAATTCAAAGCTATACCCGTTTAAAGACGGGTGCTTATAAAGCGATTAAAAAGGTTTAAAACCCCATCCATTGATTTAAAAAAGAGAATTTTAAAAAAAAGGGGGGGGAGGGGGAGTGGCGCGTTAATGCAATCGCATTTGACAGGTAGGATCTTCCATCTGGTTCAGGTCTGGCAGTGGGGATTACTAATTGACGTGTTTTCACACCTTATCGGCGTATCATCTACCTTCAATCGCCGTTTGATTTACCGTTCTGGAAATCTGAAGGGGGTTGGGGGGTTGGAATGCGACTTTGTAAAAAAAAAAAATGAAATGTGACTTTGTACAAAAAAAAAAAAAAAAAAATCGAGAAATAAATCTTACCAGCCCAGAGTGCTGGCGTAAATTCTGTATTTTATTTTAATAGGCAGCGACTGAAGAAAATATGTTATTGCAGAAATATTAGATGCCGCAAATGCATGTTCACGTAGCTCCCTCTTGCTATTTCTAAAATGGAGGGTTATATAACTCCAAACTCCCGGTCGAGCTCCCTTGTACATATCTATATGTCGGTATCAAAACTCACTCTTCAAATTTGATTACTTCAACTTGTACCCATTGACTGACCACTTAAAATGACATGATAATTTTACGGACGAACGCATACACAAGTACCTTAACGTAGATAAGATACGTAAGTGGACGTTGGACATTTAAATCTCAGGCGCAGAACGAGGATAAAAACGAATGTCGGAGAAAAATCAATATTGTATCATAATAGAAAAGAACCATTATGGTGAGCGGATCCGCACTTTTACGTCCCCGGGGTCAGACGAGTACCCATCACAGTGTAGAGATCGCCGCTCTAATGGCTTTGTTTGTCCAGCAATGTACCTGTCACCTGTATAATTAACACTAATTAATTTGTTTGGAAATTTGATTGTCTGGTCACTACAGACGGCGTAATGCTTAACTTGATACACAAATCGATGCCAACAACCCTCAATGACACCCGCCCCTTCATGTCTCTCTATAGTCAATATATATAAGGAAAGTAGACTAAGAAGCGGATATTCTTGTGGATCGTTGGAATCGAGTCAGGTTATCAGAAACATTTTTAGGCTCAATTTACAAAATGTACTTATGTTTCATGTCCTAATGTTTACATCATCATTTTATTTATACATGACATGCTTAAAAACAAGTTTCTATTCATCCGTAAGAAATAGCACCTGGTCAGGTAACACCTGGACAGGTAATTGTCAGCGCGGCAATCAACCGCAACGCCACCGCAACTCCCGGCGATCTTGGCACCACGATGAAGTGATTTGCGGGGGTCAGCGGCGATGCTGAGGTGGAATTCCACCTTAAATAAGCCAGCCGCGATAGGTGGGCTCAGTAAAAAAACGCTTTGCCGTATGTGTATCGCCCAAAAGAAAAAAATCCATCCCGCCGATGTCAGATACAATCGTCCAAAGCCTGTTTCATAACATTTCAATAAAGAAAACCACTTTAATATCGGACATCAAAATTATAATTTTGGAGAAATGTTCGGATGCCTCCAAATATCATCGTAAAATCCGAGAAGTGTTCTGGATTGAGAAACTTAATAACGTGAAGCCATCCGGATTGAACACAAAATCGCCCATGGGAATACTTTGGCCGGTTTATTGACCTTTTTAGAGGCGTTTACGTCAAGCAAAATACGTCCAAGGAAAATCTTACAACGTCAAAGTGACATTAAGAATTTGGCGCGATGACGTCAATGACGTCATAGAAGCACAGTAAACTGTTAACAAAATACTCAAACGAAGATGTCGGCTTTCCTAAAAAGATTCCGCGGTTACGCCGAGTTGTCGATGCTATTTCGTAATCTGCTTTACGAAAAATTATGTCAATAAATTTAACTTGTAAACAAAAATTGAGTATAACATATACGTATACTCGGAGTCGAAAAAAAAAATTAAATGGCAATATTCAGCATCTCCGCAGTAACTCTGTCTGCGAGGGGACGAAAGTTTTTGAAAGCATAGTAGTACATTCTCATTCTTTGATTCAGCATATTTTCTCACTAAGGTAAGTGTATACGCGTTACCATAAGGGCGAGCTTCGCTCGCAAAGGCCCTTCGGGCCTTTGCAGCGAGCTCCGCTCGCTATTACCTGTTACCTGTTACCTAGTTGAAAGATCTATCATCTACTGTCTTTGCTGTTCAGAATGGGGGGTTAGGCATGTTGGCTCAAATTTGAGTGGCTGTCCTTTCCAGTGGTTGTTAAGTTTGCTTTTGAACAAGTTTAGTGTATTAATGTAGCTGGGGTGTCGGGGCGGCTACATTAATAGTAAATCGACAATAATAAATACCTTAATATGAGATACGTCTTGACTGTTTGGAGTTCGCGGTGAGAAGGCCAACTCTCGGGGAAAATCACGTGCTCTCTCGCGGGATAAAAGGTCAGGGTCAGCGACTCGATTTCTGAGATATGACGATCCCGTCATTAGCTACCACAGTATTGGCTGTCACGACGTTGTCTGGTAAGCTGTTCCATACATTGACGACTCTATTTGTAAAACAGTTTTTTCGCACATCTAGTCTGCAGTGGCTTTTGACAAGTTTTTGACTGTTACCTCTTGTTTTGTTTTCCTGGCTCTTTACAAAAAGCGGTTTACTCATTTCATCTAGATTGTTAATGTATTTGTAGACTTGTATGACGTCTGCCCTTATTCTTCTATATTCTAATGATGGAAGACCTAGGTTGAGCAGTCTCTCCGAATAACTCAGATGTTGAATTCCATAGATCAGTTTTGTTGCTCTACGCTGTGTGTTTTCGATAGCTATGGCATCTTTTTTGTACAGAGTATACCATGCGCAGGAAGCATATTCTAGGTGTGGTCTCGCTAGGCTTTTGTATAGATATAAGAAAGAATCCTTATCCAAGTGTTTAAAGTTCCTTTTTATCACACCGAGCATGCGATTAGCCTTTTTTACTGCTGTGTTAATATGAATTTGAAATTTAAGTTGGTTGTCTATTTGAACTCCTAGATCTGTTTCATATTCAATTTTTCCTATAACTTGCTCCGAAAAGCTGTAATCATCTGGCAGGATTGCCCTGCCTAAATGAAGATGCTTACATTTGTCCTATATATTTATCTCTTTCAAAGGGGGATGGGTATATCTGAAATAGTCCGACCACAGGGGCTACAGTACACTATTAAAGAGTACAGAATAAATTACCCCCCCCCCTCCCCGTTTTTTTTTTTTTCATTTTTGGGTAGACTAAATAATCCAGTCTCTCTGCTGCCGCTAAAAGCTTTTAGCGGCAGCGGGGAGACTGGATTATTTAGTCTAATTTTTGGGAAGGTGCCTGTGCCTGTACCTGTCCCATTTGGGAAAATTTGCAAGATTTGGCTGAAATTGGGAAAATTTTGAACAAATTCTCACCAAAGTATGACCCCCAAAAATTATTTGTTAACACTGATAATCTATTGATTTGCTTGAACTGAACAAGGGATGAATAAAAAACTTTAAAAAATGCACTTAGAAATAGGATATTTTGTGCTGACTTCAGGTTTTGAGTCTTATTTTCTCAGATGATTTTTTCATGTTGCCTCTTTGGGAATTTTAGGGTGATTTTTGGCCGGATTGCAAAGCAATTCCGGCCTATAGATTGATGATGTCCTTCCGTCCGTCTGCCGTCCGTCTGCCGTCAACATTTTGGTTAAAGTTTCTGGTTGAGGCAAAATCTAAGGAACTATATGCAGTAGAAACTTTATATTATACATGAAGCTTGCCCATGACAAGACCTTTCAATTTATGCCATAACATTTGACCTAGTGACCTTGACCTTAGACTTTGACCTAGTTAAAGATTTTGAATAAAGTTTCTGGTTGAGGTAAAATCTAAGTAACTATATGCAGTAGAAACTTTATATTATACATGAAGCTTGCCCATCACAAGACCTTTCAATTTATGTGGTAACATTTGACCTAGTGACCTTGACCTTGGACTTTGACCTACTCAAAGATTTTGGTTAAAGTTCCTGGTTTAAGCAAAATCTATGGAACTGTATGCAGTAGAAACTTTATATTATACATGAAGCTTGCCCATCACAAGACCTTTCAATTTATGCGGTAACATTTGACCTTGTGACCTTGACCTTGGACTTTGACCTAGTTAAGGATTTTGGTTAAAGTTCCTGGTTTAAGCAAAATCTATGGAACTGTGTGCAATAGAAACTTTATTTTATACATGTAGGTTGCCTCTGACAAAACCTTTCAATTTATGCTGTATTATTTGACCTAGTGACCTTGACCCAGTTAGTGACAAAAACTTACTTTGCAATCTGGCCATACCGTCTTTAGCGGTGTTTTATTTGGGAAAAATAGAGGAAATTTAGCATTGGGAAGGGGCTGAAATTCGACCCCAAAACAAGAAAAAAAAAAATCCCGCCCCCCCCCTTCTTCGCCGTATAGGCTTAGTAGTACCAGAGACCTTCCGAAGTGCAACTTGGAAGGCCTCAGGTACTAGCCTATACAGCGAAGAGCAAGGTTGCCTTCACGTTTCCTTTGTCAGACTAATCCTTTCCATGGATACCAAAATTTCTGGCCTTATGACCTTGACCTTTGGATTTGACCTTCTTTTAAAAATCTAAACTTTAGCCATGACTTTTGAATGGTAATTGATAGGGCTTGCATATTTTACATATGACTTTCTTGTGGTAAGACCTTTCCATGGATACCAAATTTGACCTTGTGACCTTGACCTCAAAATGTGAACTACTTTTCAGCTGTTTTACTGACAAAGATGCCAACGGGGGCATTTGTGTTTCATAAACACATGCTAGACAGACTTGCAATTGTGCGGTATGTTGAATCACATGGTACATGACACATGTCAAGAATACTTTATACTTAATAAGTCAATCAAGGCTATTTGACTAATTTAAGTTAAAAGTTTGGGAGATGGACTTTTTTCAATATTTCAAGATACGATCTCGCGAACATAAAACGCCTAGCGAACATAAAACGCCTAGCGAACATAAAACGCCAAGCGAACATAAAACACCTAGCGAACATAAAACGCCCTAAACTAGTCATCTCACTTGTATTTACAAACTGAAGAAGCCGCGAAAAAGAACACCTTACAGTTTGTATTTGGGACTCATTAATTTCTGCTGGGATCTATTGTTTCTGCTGGGGACCAATATAGGTTAATTTTCATTGGGTAAAATTAGATCAAAACGTAGATTTATCCCTGCTGTATCAAAATAATTTTCTCCTCCCTTCCCAATAAGAATTGTATATAAACCTATATCAAAATAATCCCCACTCCCTTCCCGATAATAATTGTACACATATATCATGTATATATAAGCCTATATCAAAATAATCCCCACTCCCTTCCCGATAATAATAGTACACATATATATGTATATATAAACCCTTCCCGATAATAATAGTACACATATATATGTATATATAAGCCTATATCAAAATAATCCCCACTCCCTTCCCGATAATAATAGTACACACATATATCATGTATATATAAGCCTATATCAAAATATTTCCATTGCATAAGAATCCCCATGTTAATCGCCCATTAGGCAAATGGATTTATAAACTATAATTCTGGTTGCCAACTATGATGTCACGCTTTAGTTTTGAAAGAGCGTAGAATTTACCAACGTTCAGATACTTTTGACGTTATAACATGCAACCCGCTCATTATAAATGCCAAATGACTGATATTTAGTACAAATGGAAATATAAGTAATGACTGTCTTACTTCGGGTGTTCAAGATAGTATAATTCTGGTTGGACACGAGCAAATTTTCGGAGAATCACTTTGCAATTCACGAAATTTGCAAGTGACCAACCAAAATTATACTACCATTAACACCCAAAGTAAGACAGTCATTTCTTAAATGATTTCCCTCCCCTTTCCAATTCCAAATTGATTCCTTTGGTGATGTATTTTTCTTTTTCGATTATTTACAGTCGTGAGGAGGGCACGGACAAGAGATTACAGAGAGCTCAGTTCGGTGACGAGATCGATTCTAAATATGGATTTGATAGATATAAAGATGCTAAAGAACGAGTGGGATGGCTTATCAACATGCACCCAGTACGTATTATACTGTCTCCATGAAAACCCACTAGTTCTATGCCGGAGACGAGCAGAAATTTTGGCGGGCTTGTAGAATTTCCCTCATAAACTATATACAAATCTTGTAGAAATTCTGTTTGGGCTAGTGGTTGAAAAAAAAATTGAGAAGACTGCAACCAGGTAATTCATACCTGATATTGTCTGGAATTTAAGTGGATTATATTTCATTTATACATCGGAGGCAGAAAAATTGTTACAGTCAGCTCTTATGATTTAATAACTGTAATTTCAAAATTAAAACAAAATTTTTCTATAACTACAACCATTTTGTTAAACTGACAATTTAAATTTTGTTGTGCATGGATTTTGACAGGTGGATTCTCAGGATGGCGGCCTGACGTCAGCCCAATCACATGTATATATATACACAGTCAATGTAATTCCCTCAGATGAAACTATTGACAGGAACAAGTAAACATCACAATGCATAAGCTCTACAGAAACATGTCGCGTTGGCAGCCTGTTCTTACCTGCAAACGGAACCTGCTGTGACCTAAATTTTAACATCACCTCTTCACCCAGAAAACGTGATTTCGGAAAATGAGAATGAAACAGACAATCGTGGTGCATATATATAGAATAAACGTCATAATATGTGTTTTGTTACGGGTATTCAACACATCAACTTGCAACAAGGTCATAGGCGTCACAGGCTTGCAATATAACCTTGCCGTCATCGCTATTTTCCTACGCCATTCACGCAATGATAAAACCCGAGAGGCATCGCAGGTACGGCATGTCGTCACAGTGACGTCATTCCGACATCTGACGTAAACACGCAAATGATTCAAAGGTAGAGGCACATATTTGAGCGTTTAGGGGCGAGTAAATTGGCAATGAAGGAAACGATTCTTATCTTGATGCAGGAAAATTTACAAGACTCTCGTCTAAAGACGGTAGGTTTCGATTTATGGCCAGAATTTGTATTTTTATTGGAGACTTCTCGCTCAGCTGATCGTGTTGGCAACGTACGAATGAAGAAAAAATCCCTGATACTGCATCGTATTGCATTGAAACAAAGACAATGCTTGTACATTATATACCTCATAAATGTAGTTATACTTAGTGGTATATACTTGCAATATTTTATTTACTAATACGAAGCCCAAATTCCAATCTGCCAGAATCTTGCAGACAAACAATAGGCGATGACGGCAGAGGTAGATTTCAAAGTGAAGAAAAGCGGAACTGAAATTGGACGCATGCGTAGGAGAATGTCAACACATAGCAAGTGTATTTATTGCATGTGGAAATAATTAGAGTATAACAGTAACTGTTGCTATCTTTGTTTCCAGGCAGACATCTTGGACGAGAACAAACAGCTTGTCAGTGCTGTAGATTATTACTTTCTGGAGGAAGATGGTGGAAGGTTTAAGGTGCGTAGTAAAGACATTTTTATCTGATTTAAGGTTCCCGCACCCTAATAGAGAACTTCTGGTTAGAATTCATACAATATTTCTCCATTTCCAACAAATACCAATGATTTTATCATCGGGAATGTTCTGAGGTAATAATAATATTAAACTTTTTTTCAATAGATTGTATTTTATTTTCTAATATGATTTCTACGTACCAAATATTAATTCAGAATCAAATCATTGTGGTTTTTGTTTAAGGGAAGAAATAAGTGTTGGGTGAAATTCTTATCATTTTATTACAGCTAATTTCATCGCTAAAAAAATAAATTTCAGGCCACTTTGCCATTTAAGCCGTACTTCTTTGTGGCGACCAGAGAAGGATGTGAGAGGGAAGTGGCCTCGTTTCTCACAAAGAAATTCACTGGGAAATTGTCGAGTGTCGAAACAATCAGAAAAGAAGACTTGGATTTGGTATGATTTGATGCTGACTTACATACATGTATAAATATTGTCTTTCAACGCATTCAAAGAAAGTATAATAAATATATCACATGTATATTAAATTGAATTTTTTATTGGATTTTCTACTCCTTCTTGATGCTTCTTATGTTTGTAACCTTTGTGTTCAGCTCTTTTGAAAAAAAGTTTTAGAAAAGTGAAACCAAAAATAATCAAGAATTGAATTGGAGTCCTTGTAAAAACTGATTACATGTAATTATTGTCTCAATATTCTTGTACTACTGTCATTAATGTTGCAGCCAAATCATCTAGTTGGACTGAAACGGCATTACCTCAAGTTGTCTTTTCTGTCGGTGGAGGACCTGACTAAAGTGAAACGAGAAATTCAGCCAGCTGTGAAGAAAAACAAGGAACAAGAGAAATCTAACCAAGCATATACGGCATTGCTTACTAGGTAGAGAATGCACGATCGTGCCTTTAATGATGTACTCATTTTAACATTATGACTAAAAAGGCTGTGAGCGAATTTTGTGTCTTTTTGTCATGTCTGTGTTCGTTTGTCTGTCTGAAACATTACCTTTGATGAAAATGATATTTAGATAATGATTAGAGATTTTTGTTGTTTTCAGCCATTTGCTTGGAGAAGATGGTGATAATGCAGGTGGTAAAGTAACCAATCAGTTTGACAACATCGTAGACATGAGGTCAGCATTAGAAAGAAACAATCTACATTTATATCACTGTGATAAGGCTTACATTTATACACATGTTAGAGTTACATGTACTCCTCTTGATGTAAGATACAGGGTTAGAATTTCTCTGAATACATGGTTAGAATTTCGCTAAATATAGGGTTAGAGTTTCATTTACCGGTAAAATCGAGACCGCCATATGCATGAAGTTTGACATGAAGTCAGATTATCATAGTGGCATGAGGGTACAAATGTTTTAATTTCCATGAAATCTTTTCTTCAAGACCATGTACAAGGTCTTTAAGGAACTTTATTATTGTGTATTCTGGTGAAGGATTCTTTTGATTGATTCAAATCTTCACCTACAATGTACATGTACTATACCCTTGGCAGATATGTTTATGTTCTTTCTCCATTTTCCACAGAGAGTATGACGTACCCTATCATGTGAGGGTGTCAATCGACTTGAAAATATTTGTCGGACATTGGTACTCGATACGGGGTCGTGGGTCGTTGCCGGTAGAAATCAAACATAGAGAGGATCTTGTAGACAGACCAGTAAGTGCTAACCGTTACATGTAGATGTCTAATTCATTCTAATGCAACTTAGCAGTAAAGCCCACTTTCATTTGTTGTCTTCTCCTTGGTTACGGAAGTTATAGTAGAACCTTGGTGGTTAATACTGCATGTCATATTTCGCTCTTTATGAAAAAAAAAAAAATTGCATTAGAATAGGAACTACTAGCATCGGACATTATGTTCCAAGTTGATAAATGCTGATTTTACGGTTCAAGTATCCATGTTTCGGGTTTTGCAAATGCGTTGCTAGAAAATAACTCGGTTTGTGACTGTAAAATTAGCTTTGACATGATCATGATCCGCAAACATAAACATAACGTCATAAGTTAATTATTCCCTAATATAATGACTATTCTGGATGAAATATGTAATAAGATTTAGATAACTCTTTGAAATTGTTCAAAGCTATATTGTACATGTACATGTATAAGACTTATGACCTATCATATAAAATGTACATGTACTCAATATGACTCGTATGAGTTACTGGAAAGCTCACATTATGAATTATTGTATCACTTAGGATCCTGTAGTGTTAGCATACGATATCGAGACGACAAAGCTGCCACTCAAGTTCCCAGACGCACAGACAGACCAGATAATGATGATTTCATATATGATAGATGGACAGGTAAGTTTATATGGTAGTATTATTGTATGATATAGAGACAACCAAGCTTTTCTAAAGTTCCCAGCTGCACAGACAGACCAGATTATGATGATTTCATATATGATAGATGGACAGGTAAGTTTATATGGTAGTATTATTGTATGATATAGAGACAACCAAGCTTTTCTAAAGTTCCCAGCTGCACAGACAGACCAGATTATGATGATTTCATATATGATAGATGGACAGGTAAGTTTATATGGTAGTATTATTGTATGATATAGAGACAACCAAGCTTTTCTAAAGTGCCCAGCTGCACAGACAGACCAGATTATGATGATTTCATATATGATAGATGGACAGGTAAGTTTATATGGTAGTATTATTGTATGATATAGAGACAACCAAGCTTTTCTAAAGTGCCCAGCTGCACAGACAGACCAGATTATGATGATTTCATATATGATAGATGGACAGGTAAGTTTATATGGTAGTATTATTGTATGATATAGAGACAACCAAGCTTTTCTAAAGTGCCCAGCTGCACAGACAGACCAGATTATGATGATTTCATATATGATAGATGGACAGGTAAGTTTATATGGTAGTATTATTGTATGATATAGAGACAACCAAGCTTTTCTAAAGTGCCCAGCTGCACAGACAGACCAGATTATGATGATTTCATATATGATAGATGGACAGGTAAGTTTATATGGTAGTATTATTGTATGATATAGAGACAACCAAGCTTTTCTAAAGTTCCCAGACGCACAGACAGACCAGATAATGATGATTTCATATATGATAGATGGACAGGTAAGTTTGATATGGTAGTATTATTGTATGATATAGAGACAACCAAGCTTTTCTAAAGTTCCCAGACGCACAGACAGACCAGATAATGATGATCTCATATATGATAGATGGACATGTAGGTCTCCAGATTAAATTTATTATTTAAATGTACAGTGTAAGGCTGTAGATTACACCAATGTTAAATCTAATACACAATTATTGCGTGTACACGTACACGTACCCGTACCCGTAACGGTTTCTAAACCTCTCTAATATCAATGTTTTCAGGGTTTTCTGATCTGTAACAGGGAGATTGTGTCACAAGATGTAGAGGATTTTGAGTACACTCCTCGCCCAGAGTTTGAGGGACCTTTTATAGTATTTAATGAACCAGATGAGGTAAGTATATCATTGTCCCCTGTTTTTGCGAAAGTGAGGGGATTTAAAACCGGTTCGTCTGTCCGTTCCTCCGTCCGTCTGTACGTCAGTCACAAAAACTTGAACCTTGTGCATAACTTTTGAATGGTAAGTGATAGGGCTTTGATATTTCACATGTGTATTTCTTGTGACAAGACCTTTCCATTGATACCAAAATTTTTGACTTTGTGACCTTGACCTTGGACTTTGACCTACTTATTAAAATCTTTAACCTTGACCATAACTTTTGAATTGAAAGTGATAGGGCTTTCATATTACACATGTGTATTCCTTGTGACATGACCTTTCCATGGATACCAAAAATTTTTAACTTGTCACCTTGACCTTTGAGTTTGACCTACTTTTCAAAAAACTTTAACCTTGTCCATAACTTTTTAGCTCGCCGGGACGAATGTCCGGAGAGCTATTGTCATACCCCCGGTGTCGGCGTTGGTGTTGGCGTCTGCGTGCGCGTGCACAAAAACTTTAACCTTGCTTATAACTTTTAAACCAATACAGATTGGGCTTTCATATTTCACATGTGCATTCCTTGTGACAAGACCTTTCCATGGATACCAAAATTTTTGACCTTGTGACCTTGACCTTGGAGATTGACCTACTTTTGAAAAACTTTAACCTTGGCCATATTTTTTGAATGGTAAGTGATAGGGCTTTGATATTTCACATGTGCATTCCTTGTGACAAGACGTTTCCATGGATACCAAAAATTTTGACCTTGTGACCTTGACCTTTGAGATTGACCTACTTTTGAAAAACTTTAACCTTGGCCATATTTTTTGAATGGTAAGTGATAGGGCTTTGATATTTCACATGTGTATTCCTTGTGACAAGAAGTTTCCATGGATACCAAAATTTTTGACCTTGTGACCTTGACCTTGGAGATCGACCTACTTTTGAAAAACTTTAACCTTGGCCATATTTTTTGAATGGTAAGTGATAGGGCTTTGATATTTCACATGTGTATTCCTTGTGACAAGACGTTTCCGTGGATACCAAAATTTTTGACCTTGTGACCTTGACCTTTGAGATTGACCTACTTTTGAAAAACTTTAACCTTGGCTATATTTTTTGATTGGTAAGTGATAGGGCTTTGATATTTCACATGTGCATTCCTTGTGATAAGACCTTTCATGCCGTGCCATAAATTTTGACCTAGTGACCTTGACCTTGAAATTTTACCTACTTTTCAAAAACTTTAACTTGGGCCATATTTTTTTAATGGTAAGTGATAGGGTGTATAAATAACTTGACATATTCATGCTCATTGAAGCATGAATTTATATACAAAGCCTTAGTAATAATAATTTGATTACAGGGCTAATTTATGGAATAAGTTTACTGATTTAAGTAAACTTTATTGGCACTGGGACTTTTTAATCAGAGGAATTATTTATTGTTGTTGTTGCAATTTACATATGGTTGCCACCGGCGAGCTATGTTGTCATTCTGACAAGTCTGGTTAATGGAAAATGATAGGGATTTGATATTTCACATATGTATGTTTTCCTTGTGAAAAGATCTTTCCATGGATACCAAAATTTTTGACCTTGTGACCTTGACTTTGGAGTTTGACATATTTTTAAAAAATTTAACCTTGACCATAACTTTTGAACGGAAAGTGATGGGGCTTTCACATTTTACATGTGTATTTCTTGTGACAATACCTTTCTGTTGGTAACAACATTCTGACCTAATGGCCTCTTTCTTCGAGGTTGACCCACATTTAAAAACTTCAACCTCGACCATAAGTTGTGGATGGTAACCTTGGACTTTGACCTACTTAACAAAAACTTTAATCTTGACCATAACGTTTGAATTGAAAGTGATAGGGCTTTCATATTACACATGTGTATTCCTTGTGACAAGACCTTTCCATGGATACCAAAAATTTTTGACCTTGTGAACTTGACCTTTGAGTTCGACCTACTTTTCACAAAACTTTAACCTTGTCCATAACTTTCCGTTCAAAAGTTATGGTCAAGATTAAAGTTTTTGAAAAGTATGTCAAACTCCAAGGTCAAGGTAACAAGGTAAAAAATATTGGTATCCATGGAATTTCAAAGATCTTTTCACAATACACGTTTATTACAATATCTATACTTACCCACATCTTAACTATTAGCAATTTGCCCCAGGCACCTGCAGTTCTGTCTGAACTTTTGAGACGACCCCTCAACCCGCCAACATACAAACCGAAGGTCACGTGCCTCAGTTTTTGTTCAGGCAGTGAATGTGACGGATTGTTTTTTTCTTACCTGCGTTTCTACGTCGTTAAAATGCCGGAATCATTTAAATCTTGCATAAAATGCAAAGGACAGATGAATATTCTAGACGATCACGCCGAGTGTTATAAGCACAGAGTGTGCAATGCGGATTTAATTATATTTTCCGTGCAACACATGTAGGCAGTGGTCGGAGGAAAAAAGAAATATCATCAAGAAAATGGTTGACAAGGCGAAGGCAAAACGTGTTCCTACAGCGACACTTACATCTGAGACAGATTCGGTTCCTTCTGAGGGGAATCCGACTTCCTTGCCACAAGCTTCCTCTGTGGGAAGCCCGGCTTCATATCCAGCTCCCTTTGCGGGGATACAATATGTGCAAAACGTTCCGTCGCCGCCATTCGCATTAGCTCCCGTTTCCTCTGACTGGCAAAGACAACAAGAGGAACTGATAAATCGTCTTCTCGACGCTCGTTTTGGGAAGCAAATGGATAGCAACAATAATGCTCCTTCCACCTCTGAGAAGCAGAGATATAGGAGATTCAATAGATTTGCGTCCTCTCTTGACCAGGACGATTTACAGAGCGAATCTCTGGATGAAAGGGACAATTTGGTCCGGTCTGATGACATATTGGACATTGATTCGAGATCACAGATTTCAGACTCGAGATCTCATATATCAGACACTAGATCTCATCTATCTGATACATCTTTGGACCAGGAGTCTGTTGCAGCTACATCTGTGAAGGGTCACTCCGATTTTCAGAAATTCATGATGAAAGTGGCTAACACGTTGCACATCGAAGCAGAGAATATTACCTCCGATGCGGCAGAATATAAATCCTACGTCTCTAATCGGTAAGTATCGCAGTCCGATAAAGTTTCGCGATCTGGTCTTCCGATTGATTGTGCAATTTTGAATGCACTCTCTGAAGTGGATCAAGAGTTTCAAAAGAAGGGATCGATTAAGACTTACCGAACATCAGATGATGATAAGTATTTGGTCACTAGGGAGCATTTTGAAAAATTTTGCTCTACACCAAAACTTGATGAAAATATTGAAGAAGGCACTGTGAATGTTGGTCGTAAATCTTCAAGAAAATCTGTGTACACTTTTAAGAACAGCCAACACAAATCACGAAACAATGAGTTTTGGAAGATTGACCAAGCAGCTCGCTTGATGCTTCGAGAATTATCTTAATTTGCCTATCGTTTCATATCTGGACTCTGTTCAGTCACAGGAGGAAAAGACTGAGGGACTTCGTGCACTTATGTCCGTAATGATGTCCATGGCTGACGTTTCAGCCCGTATCATTGTTGGGTTGGTTGCGGCAAGGAGGTCAATTCACATTGATGACCTTTCCTTCAAGAATAAGGCTACTGAAAATAAACTACTTTTGCAGCCAACTTTAGGAAATAAGTTATTTTGCAACAGCTTCTTCGACATTTTGCATTCTAGTGCAGAAAATTTGCGTAATGCTAAGGAAACCCAACATCTGATCAGACAGCCTTTTACTAAAGACAAGTCTAGCAATGAATCTTCTAACAAGAGGAAGCATGAATCCTCATACTCGAAGGACCAGTCCTCCTATAAGAGGAAGTTTTTGGAAAGTCAAATTCACACACCGGTAGGGTGCAGATTGATTCGATTTGTAAAGAAGTGGGAAGAAATTGCCACCGATCAATTGATTTAAGATGTAGTCCAACAGGGCTTAAAACTTGTGTTTCGAAACCCACCTATACTAACTGGAACAAGGGTAACATTTGCTCAGAACGATGTTCAAAATCATTTTTAGCTCACCTGAGCCAAAGGCTCAAAGTGAGCTATTGTCATACCGGATTGTCCGTCGTCCGTCCGTCCGTTAACTTTTCACATTTTCATCTTCTCCTCTGAAACCGCTTGGAGGATTTTGATGAAACTTAATATGCATGAAGTACTAAAGGTCCTCTACCAAGTTTGTTCATTTCGGCTCGATCCCTTTAGGGGTGGATCCAGGGCGGGGTCAAATAGGCCCCGGAGGGTACCCCTCTTCAAAATTCTTCTTCTCCAGTTCCACTGAATGGATTGAAAAACTAATTGTATCTATGTGATCTAGAAGGATGTATGATTCAAGTTTGTTCATTTCGTTAAAATCCGATAACTAACTTTTGACGCGTTTTTGACGTCTTTTTCGACATTGTATTTTTAATGCAAAAATTGATATTTCTCTTAATATTTTCTTTCTTACTGAAAAATTCTGCTCCAGTTTAGTTTAGTTTAGCCATTTTTAAGCAGAGGAATGCTTTAGTGAAAGAATTTTGCTGAAAAGTTTATATTTGAATTTTCAATGATTTTTTTAACACTGTAAAAAAGGAAGGGGGGATGGTCATTTTCATCATTTTTGGCATTTTATGGTTCTTCCCATGAATGATTGTTCTAACATTTATCAGAATTATTATAAGGAATGTAACAGTGATGAATTTTTTTCAATATCTTGACTTTTAGATTTTTAATGATTTTTTATTACTTTAAATAGATATGTTTTCAGTGTGTCAATGAGTCCCAAGGTAGCGAGTTCAAATCCCAACTGGGGCATAACATTTTTTTTTCTTTATTTTTCATTTTTCCTCCACTTTTTAAGCTTTGAATGCAATTTTTAACTTTTCTGAATAATTTTAATGCCAATTTGGCCCATTTTTTGACATCGGCATTTTTTATGAAGTTTGGCATTATCTCCATATTAATTCCCCTTGGGTTCATATTGATATATTAAAAGCTATATTCTAGGTAAAATTAAATTAATAAATGTTTGTGTGATAGCATTTTTGATTTACAACATGTACAATTTGAATTTATAATAATTCTTTTATTGCAAAGATTATAAAAAGAGGGGGGGGGGGGGGTTTCAAAATTTCTATAACAACATCTGTTGTCAATTTTTTTTTCAATTAGAAGATAGGAACCGGACAAAATATTGTCTTTTTAGCTTGAGCCAAAGGCTCAAAGGGAGCTATTGTCATACCGGATTGTCCGGCGTCCGGCCGTCCGGCCGTCCGTTAACTTTTCACATTTTCATCTTCTCCTCTGAAACCGCTCGGAGAATTTTTATTAAACTTGGTATGCATGAAGTACTAAAGGTCCCCTACCAAGTTTGTTCATTTCAATTGGATTCCTACCGGGGTGGATCCAGGGCGATGTCAAATTGGTCCCAGAGGGTACCCCTCTTTAAAAATCTTCTTCTCCAGAACCGCTGCATGTATTAACCGTTAACTTTTCACATTTTCATCTTCTCCTCTGAAACCGCTTGGAGGATTTTGATGAAACTTTGTTGTCATGAAGTACTTAAGGTCTTCTACAAAGTTTGCTCATTTAGGCTTGATCCCTTTAGGGGTGGATCCAGGGCAGGGTCATATAGGTCTTGGAGGGTACCCATCTTTAAAAATCTTCTTCTCCAGAACCACTTCAAGGATTGAAAAACTAATTGTATCTGAGTGATCTAGAAGGATGTATGATTCAAGTTTGTTCATTTTGTTTAAATCCAATCACTAATTTTGACGTCTTTATGGCCTTAATTACTTTTATGCAAAAACTGATATTTTTCTTATTCTCTTCTCTCATGCTGCCTTAATTTATGTGCATGCATTTTTTATGTCATATTACTAACTGTTGTTTTGTTCAGTCTTGTGTGCTTTGTTTAATTATATGTTATTTTATGTCTTGTGTTAACCTGTTTTCATAAATGACAACTTTTAATACATATTGTCTTCTCTCAACATACCCATTACCCAGTGTTCTCAGGTGAGCGATGTGGCCCCTGGGCCTCTTGTTTATTAGAAGAGGTAGAAAGCTTGTTAGGAAAACAAGCTATAGAGTTAGTTCCTCCCGGCCAAGAAGGTCAAGGGTTTTATTCAACATTTTTCCTTGTACAGAAGAAGGACGGCAGTTATTGTCCAATATTGAATCTAAGACCTTTAAACAAGTACCTAAAGGTGCAACATTTCAAGATGGAGGAAACATTACGGTCCATAATTCAAGCTCTGGAAAAGGGAGATTGGGTGGCATCCTTGGACCTAAAGGATGCATATCTTCATGTACCAGTGTTTCCACCGCACCGCAAATTTCTCAGATTTTGCATCAACAATCGCCATTATCAGTTTCGCTCAATGCCTTTCGGGCTAGCGATAGCTCCCAGAATTTTTACAAAGATAGTGACAACTATAGGAGGCTACCTTCGCATGAAAGAAATTTACATCTACATGTATCTAGACGACTGGTTAATCAAAAGCAGAGAACCTATCAGCCTTCTCTCACACCTAGTCACAACATTACACAAACTAATCGACTTGGGTCTTGTAGTGAACCTAGAGAAATCACATCTCAATCCATCTCAGAAGATAACTTATCTGGGAGCTCGGTTCAATCTACAGATGGGAATAGTTTATCCAACCGAGGAACGTTATACCAATTTATGCCAAACTATTTGTACTATTACCCAGCAGGCTTTTGTACCGGCCCGTTCATTGCTCCGAATTTTGGGCCTTATGGCTTCATGCATAGATTTAGTACCCCTAGCGAGACTACACATGCGACCCATCCAGCTATACCTCTTGTGCCATTGGTCTCCGAGACAGGACGACATATCGCATCTCGTTCAGATCAAGGACTCCCTGAAGCCTCACTTGGCATGGTGGACCAAGGGGTCAAACATTTTCAGGGGGGCAGTACTGGAACAGAGGCTTCCAGATTACACAATGTGGACGGATGCCTCCAATCAAGGCTTGGGAGCCCATATGGGCAATCAGAGTGTATCGGGAATATTGACACTTTCGGACAAAGCGAAACACATAAACTTCCTGGAAATGTTAGCAGTGCAGAAAGCACTCACTCACTTCAGGAACCCCTTGATAGGCAAACTTCTCATGATAAGGAGCGACAACTCGACAGTAGTGTCGTACATCAATCGACAAGGGGGGACGAGGTCTCCTCAGTTGTGCATGTTGGTGTGGACAATTTATCAATGGTGCATGAAATGGAACATTCAGATCAAAGCAGCTCACATTCCGGGCAAGAAAAACGTACTGGCAGACAGTTTGTCTCGAGGGAATGTGAAAGTGAAAATAACAGAGTGGAGCCTGTGTCAAACAGTAGCAGATCAGCTCTTCAACATTTATACAAAACCAAACATAGACTTGTTAGGAACAAGAGAAAATCGCAAAATTCAGATATTCTGCTCCCCGTACCCGGAGCCGGAAGCTTGGAATTGCGACGCTCTGGCGTGCAGTTGGACGGGGATTTACGCATATGCGTTTCCCCCACCCATATTAATCCCAAGGATACTTCAGAAAATGAAACAGGAGATGTGTACACTCCTACTGATTGCGCCGCTATCTCCGAGGCAGTCATGGTATCCAACACTTCTAAGTCTGCTCGTGGACATACCAATGATGTTACCTTTAAGAGAGGATTTATTAAGTCAAAGAAAGGGTCAAATAAAACATCCAGACCCTCAAAGTCTCAAATTAGCAGCTTGGAATATATCAGACAATGCGGTTCTCCGAAAAAATTTTCAAAAAAAGCTGAGTCGTTCATTACAAATTCAAGGAGACAATCAACAAGAAAAGTGTACGATGCACAGCTTACAATCTACAGAAATTGGTGTGCTTCAAGGAATGTCTGTCCGTATACAATTTCTGTGACTGATTTGGCAGAAGTTTTCATTTATCTGCATGAAGTACGTGGCCTAAAAGCATCTACTATATCTGGTTATAAATCTGCCATTGCCTCCATACACAAAGGTTGGAATCACAGTACTGTAAGCAATAATGTGTCATTATCTAGACTTATTAAGGGGATCTATAATGTGTCTCCCACTGTGAAGACTTTACTTCCTAATTGGGATTTACCGCTAGTGTTATGGAGTTTATGTGATTCACCGTTTGAACCTCTAGGTTCCTGTGATTTCAAATATCTCACTTGGAAAACTGTTTTCTTGGTTGCTATGGCAACAGCATCACGTGTCAGTGAGGTCCATGCTCTTTCTATTGACTCGCAACATATGCATTTTGAGAAAAATGACATTCGTCTATTGCCAAATCTAAACTTTCTTGCAAAGACACAGCGATTAGGGAAGCCTTGGGACCCTTTGTTTGTGCCCGAATTTAATACCTATGCAACTGAAGCAAGGGACCAGTTACTTTGTCCATGTAGGGCGTTGAGGATGTATGTTAAAAGGACTAAGACTCTAAGAAATAGAGAAACAGCCTTATTTGTAACATATAAACAAAATTACCATCAGAGAGCTTCTAAGGACTCTATATCCCGTTGGATAGTTTCTCTTATTAGATACTGTGTTGAAACAAAAGGAATAAATCTAACATCAGTGCGTGCACATGATGCACGAAGGTTATCTACCTCCTGGGCCCTCTTTAATGGTGTGTCAACAGAGGAGATTGTTAAAGCAGCTCATTGGGCAAATGAATCAACATTTACTTCCTTTTATATGAGGGATGTGCCATCACAGGAGGCCAGATTTGCCAGATTATCTATTCTAGGAACATTGAAGGCAAATCAGCATAAAAAGAAGGACTAGACCCTTTGGTGAGTTTATAGTTTACTATTACTTTATACTTTTACTTGGCTATTTTCAGGCCTATCCCTCCTCCAAGTAGCTTTATGGCTACAAATTCTTGCTAATAGTTAAGATGTGGGTAAGTATAGATATTGAAATAAACTGAGGGTTTTTAGCGGTAAAACCCCTGTTTATGAGATATCTATACTTACCCACATACACCCTCCCTGACCTCCCCACTTAGGCCTGTTTCTTTTGGCCTTTCACAAAAACTGAGGCACGTGACCTTCGGTTTGTATATTGGCGGGTTGAGGGGTTGTCTCAAAAGTTCAGACAGAACTGCAGGTGCCTGAGGCAAATTGCTAATAGTTAAGATGTGGGTAAGTATAGATATCTCATAAACAGGGGTTTTACCGCTAAAAACCCTCAGTTTCGGAATATTGCTGATTTTGTTGTTTTCAATAAGCTTATGATAACTGTAAATTGTTTTCAAAGTATAGATACAGATACATTATTAAGTTGAGAACATATCAATGTCAAGTTACAAATAAATATTCCATGAAGTACAATTCTCAAAAATATGGCTAATATTTGGCTTCAGGGTCTTACCCCTTGTCATCATGATTCATAAATTTTGAAATATTAAACTCTGAACTCATAATCTTGATATACTTTTAAATAGAATTGATGTGTACAAACACATTGTTCCTGTCATTTTGACGTAGACGAATTGTGACGTCGACTAATTGTGATGTCATCAAATTCTATGGAAACGATCCTTAAACTTTAGGAAATGACGGAATAAAATCGGCTTTATCATACCATTTTCATGACGTCATAATGGTTTTACGTCAGATACCGTCTCAAATGGGAGATAACTCTGTTTTCCCCAAAGACTCAATAAAGCATGCTTGAAGGTGTTGCATATTTTTCAAGATGTTCACACAAATAATTTTCTCTCAAAAGCAACAGAAATGGCTGACTGTAAAGTTTTTGTGTTGATTGTTTAAAAGGTATTGTAATAGGTTATTTATTGACAGTTTTTCTATGCCCATCTTTATTTATTCATTATACACAGGTTAACACTATAAGGAGATTCTTTGACCACATTATGGAGGTTAAACCCCATATTTTTGTCACGTACAATGGGGACAGCTTCGATTGGTAAGATACATGTCATTTCTCATCTCCCTGTATATGCTGTAAGTGAGATGATTTTGTAGAACATTATGAAACATAGTTTGTTATTAATCAAAAGGAGCTGATAAGATAAGACGTGAAATCTGCCCTAAAAGGTGGAATTTTGAAAATAGAAATTTTAAGAAAAATCGTTCATTAAATTAATACAAATATAGTATCCCATCAAAATCTGAAGTTATTTTAGATCTATTATGGATAATATTGCTAATATTTGGGTCAAAACTTTTCTTTTTCTCATAGAAATCAATAGAAAACGGAAAAGTTTTTTTGAGCATTGTTCCCCCCGGAGATACAGAACGCCACTTATACTGGAGATGTATATCCATTATACAAATTTTCTGGAAAAGCGGGGTTCTGTATCTCCGGGGGGAACACTACCCCAGAGAGGAAAAACCAAAATAGAAAGGGGGGTGAATTGGTAAAAGAATCGATCTTTAAGATCATTAAATATGGAAAATTTGACTATTTTTCTTCCTTACTCCATAAAAAAATGTGTTCTAAATACGATCGAATGAAATGTACAACAATTAGGAACAAAATAAGCAGGAGCGACGTGGATTTCTCTGCTAATGTGTATTTCGCGCTAAAAAGCTTCTATTATAGCCATTACATACAAAATAAGACCGTATTTTGAGTTCCGGATTTCATTATTTTACCGATTAGAGGAAATAGAAATTTCGAAATGTATTTCTGATATACAATGTAGATGTATTTGATATCTTTTAGTTAATATTTATCCATTTCAGGCAAAAAATTCTAAAATTTCTACATTTATGGTCGATATTATCAGTTTTATTACCAGAGTACCCCCTACCTCTTTGGACCTTCATTTTAGAATCTTGGGAGTATTTCATCGAAGAGTAAAACATACAAAAAGTCTTCAAATACATTTTATTTCAATAATGATTATATTTTGTCTGCATATGTACCGTCATGTGGAAGAAATACGGCACGAGATTTAGGGCTAAAACCGGCCCTTATCTTATCAGCTCCTTATAAACTATTTCAAGAAATTAAATAATTTTTTTGAAAGGAATTATAAAGAACAATTGTATGAAAAATTCACCATTTCGTTACTTTAATCGAATCATAATTATTTTAAAATATGTAGAACTCCAATCATCAGAAAAATCTGTAAAGCCGAAAAATAGAAAATTTATAAAAAAATATCAAAAAACTGAAACATAGATTTCGGCAGACCTATTTATTATTAATTTTCTTATTGTAGGCCGTTTGTTGAAACTCGGGCAGCGGTACATGATATTGACATGTACAGAGAGATAGGATTTCAGAAAGATAATCAGGGAGAATACAAAGCTAGACCAGCCGTACATATGGATTGCTTTAGGTAGGTAGATAGACATGTACAGAGAGATAGGATTTCAGAAAGATAATCAGGGAGAATATAAAGCTAGACCAGCCGTACATATGGATTGCTTTAGGTAGGTAGATAGACATGTACAGAGAGATAGGATTTCAGAAAGATAATCAGGGAGAATACAAAGCTAGACCTGCCGTACATATGGATTGCTTTAGGTAGGTAGATAGACATGTACAGAGAGATAGGATTTCAGAAAGATAATCAGGGAGAATACAAAGCTAGACCAGCCGTACATATGGATTGCTTTAGGTAGGTAGATAGACATGCACAGAGAGATAGGATTTCAGAAAGATAATCAGGGAGAATACAAAGCTAGACCTGCCGTACATATGGATTGCTTTAGGTAGGTAGATAGACATGTACAGAGAGATAGGATTTCAGAAAGATAATCAGGGAGAATACAAAGCTAGACCAGCCGTACATATGGATTGCTTTAGGTAGGTAGATAGACATGTACAGAGAGATAGGATTTCAGAAAGATAATCAGGGAGAATACAAAGCTAGACCAGCCGTACATATGGATTGCTTTAGGTAGGTAGATAGACATGTACAGAGAGATAGGATTTCAGAAAGATAATCAGGGAGAATACAAAGCTAGACCAGCCGTACATATGGATTGCTTTAGGTAGGTAGATAGACATGTACAGAGAGATAGGATTTCAGAAAGATAATCAGGGAGAATACAAAGCTAGACCAGCCGTACATATGGATTGCTTTAGGTAGGTAGATAGACATGTACAGAGAGATAGGATTTCAGAAAGATAATCAGGGAGAATACAAAGCTAGACCAGCCGTACATATGGATTGCTTTAGGTAGGTAGATAGACATTCACAGAGAGATAGGATTTCAGAAAGATAATCAGGGAGAATACAAAGCTAGACCTGCCGTACATATGGATTGCTTTAGGTAGGTAGATAGACATGTACAGAGAGATAGGATTTCAGAAAGATAATCAGGGAGAATACAAAGCTAGACCAGCCGTACATATGGATTGCTTTAGGTAGGTAGATAGACATGTACAGAGAGATAGGATTTCAGAAAGATAATCAGGGAGAATACAAAGCTAGACCAGCCGTACATATGGATTGCTTTAGGTAGGTAGATAGACATGTACAGAGAGATAGGATTTCAGAAAGATAATCAGGGAGAATACAAAGCTAGACCAGCCGTACATATGGATTGCTTTAGGTAGGTAGATAGACATGTACAGAGAGATAGGATTTCAGAAAGATAATCAGGGAGAATACAAAGCTAGACCAGCCGTACATATGGATTGCTTTAGGTAGGTAGATAGACATGTACAGAGAGATAGGATTTCAGAAAGATAATCAGGGAGAATACAAAGCTAGACCAGCCGTACATATGGATTGCTTTAGGTAGGTAGATAGACATGTACAGAGAGATAGGATTTCAGAAAGATAATCAGGGAGAATACAAAGCTAGACCAGCCGTACATATGGATTGCTTTAGGTAGGTAGATAGACATGTACAGAGAGATAGGATTTCAGAAAGATAATCAGGGAGAATACAAAGCTAGACCAGCCGTACATATGGATTGCTTTAGGTAGGTAGATAGACATGTACAGAGAGATAGGATTTCAGAAAGATAATCAGGGAGAATACAAAGCTAGACCAGCCGTACATATGGATTGCTTTAGGTAGGTAGATAGACATGTACAGAGAGATAGGATTTCAGAAAGATAATCAGGGAGAATACAAAGCTAGACCAGCCGTACATATGGATTGCTTTAGGTAGGTAGATAGACATGTACAGAGAGATAGGATTTCAGAAAGATAATCAGGGAGAATACAAAGCTAGACCAGCCGTACATATGGATTGCTTTAGGTAGGTAGATAGACATGTACAGAGAGATAGGATTTCAGAAAGATAATCAGGGAGAATACAAAGCTAGACCAGCCGTACATATGGATTGCTTTAGGTAGGTAGATAGACATGTACAGAGAGATAGGATTTCAGAAAGATAATCAGGGAGAATACAAAGCTAGACCTGCCGTACATATGGATTGCTTTAGGTAGGTAGATAGACATGTACAGAGAGATAGGATTTCAGAAAGATAATCAGGGAGAATACAAAGCTAGACCAGCCGTACATATGGATTGCTTTAGGTAGGTAGATAGACATGTACAGAGAGATAGGATTTCAGAAAGATAATCAGGGAGAATACAAAGCTAGACCAGCCGTACATATGGATTGCTTTAGGTAGGTAGATAGACATGTACAGAGAGATAGGATTTCAGAAAGATAATCAGGGAGAATACAAAGCTAGACCAGCCGTACATATGGATTGCTTTAGGTAAGTAGATAGAATTTACATGTATAACTTAGTGTGAACATAAGGTAGGGAGATGGAATTTACATGTATAACTTAGTGTGAACATAAGGCAGGGAGATAGAATTTACATGTATAACCTAGTGTGAACATAGGTAGGTAGATAGAATTTACATGTATAACTTAGTGTGAACATAGGTAGGGAGATAGAATTTACATGTATAACCTAGTGTGAACATAGGTAGGTAGATAGAATTTACATGTATAACTTAGTGTGAACATAGGTAGGGAGATAGAATTTACATGTATAACCTAGTGTGAACATAAGCTAGGTAGATAGAATTTACATGTACATTGTATAACCTAGTGTGAACATAAGGTAGGGAGATAGAATTTACATGTATAACCTAGTGTGACCATAAGGTAGGTAGATAGAATTTACATGTATAACCTAGTGTGAACATAAAGTAGGGAGATAGAATTTACATGTATAACCTATTACAATAATTGTTATATCGACATGTATATGTATATTACAGATGGGTGAAGAGAGACAGTTACCTCCCTGTAGGAAGTCAGAATCTGAAGGCGGTAGCTAAGGTATTGTACATGGCAAAAAATGGTATATAATGTACATACATGTAATTATATCAACTTCCATATCAAACTATACCTTGTCAGAAACAGAGTATTCTGACTTGATTACATCTAAACATTGATAAAGGAAATCTGAAGTTAAAATTGGCATAAGATAAATAAATGATGAATTTCACCTGTTTTATAAATAAATCATTCTTTTCTTTCAAGAAACTAGGTTTTTATTTCATTAATAAGTATGAATGTTCATTTAACTAGGAATGTTAAATTATAAGTTGCCTCACCAATTTTCTGTCTGTTGGTCACAAAAAGTTTATCTATACACATTTTTAAGTGAAATGCACATGATGATCATAAGAATGTTCTACCTCTATGTATCATAATGTAATCACATACATATTATAATATTTATTAGCATGTATATTGTTATGTTTTAGGCCAAGCTACGCTACAATCCTGTGGAGTTAGACCCAGAGGAAATGTGTAGAATGGCTAGTGAGGAACCCCAGGTAATGTTATTGTAAATGTTTGGTCTTGTTTTCATGAAAATACCAAAAGCCTTAAAATTTATCTACAGTATTAGATATTAATGATAAATTCTGATTTCATGTATTCTTATATTAACACATGCTGTTCCTCATCTATAAAGATAAGATAGCAGTATGAGCTGTAATCTGGCCAATCAAGATGGCCATGTGTCATGATGTCAAAATTGTATTAGAAATTGCTTTAATAGATTAAAATGGAGATTACTCTATGTGTTGATGTCCAGTTGTGCCATTGTCATAATAAACGTAAATGAACGTACATGTATTATTACTATATATAGACTCTGGCTAACTACTCGGTATCAGACGCTGTGGCTAAATGAATGTATTATTACTATATATAGACTCTGGCTAATTACTCGGTATCGGACGCTGTGGCTACGTACTATCTCTACATGAAATACGTCCATCCATTCATCTTCGCCTTGTGTACCATCATTCCTATGGAACCGGATGAGGTTTGCAGCTAAAAATAGATTTCAACATTTGATTTGTAGCTAAAAATAAATTTCAACAATTTGGTTTGTAGCTAAAAATAGATTTCAGTATATGTTTTCGTGATAGGGGAGTAATTAGTGAAATAACCGAATTTTTCAAACTCACATGTGTAGTATATTAAACTTTATTACTTGTCTTCAAAATCAATGTTTAAAAGATCTACATGCACTTTACTTACATTTATGTTAAATACTAATGAAGTTCCATGCAAATTATCCCCTGATCAGCTGAAAAGTAGATTTTGTGAAGTCAAGAAGTAAGTTTTTAATGCCAATAATTTAAAATCAAGAAATGCGATGTATAATTATTTACAGGTGTTACGTAAAGGATCCGGAACCTTATGTGAAGCTTTACTGATGGTACAGGCCTACCATGCCAACATAGTGTTCCCCAACAAACAAGAGGCCGTGTGGAACAAGCTGACAGACGACGGACACGTCCTCGACTCGGAGACGTACGTAGGGGGACACGTAGAGGCACTGGAATCCGGTGTATTCAGGGCTGATATACCGGCTAGGTTTAGAATGGTAGGTTAATATGTATATGATACATTTATGTACTAGATTCGGAGATGTACGTAGGGGACATGTAGAGGCGCTGGAATTTGGCATGTTCAGGGCAGATATACCAGCTAGATTTAGAATGGTAGGTTAATATATATTATTGGAGGTTAATATGTATGTGATATGTACTAGACTCGGAGACGTACGTAGATGGACACAGAGAGATGCTTGAATTTGGTGTAAACAGGGCAAATACAGTGTACATGTATACAGATTAGGTTTAGAATGGTAAGTCCATATGTCAACAGTATTATGAGTATTGCTTGAAGCAAAAATAGAGGGAAATCAAAGTAGTGAATGTACGAAGAAATTCCAGATATGTCACTTTGATTTTATGCATAATATACTAGTTAGTTTTAGAAATAAAAATTGTGGTATGATTGGTAATGATGTATTTTATACAAGATAGAATTTTGATGGAAGGTCAAAATTTATTATGTTGTATACTACATTGCATGTCAAAAAGAAGAGATGGGGTGTGTGATTGGAGGGGTGTGTGATTTTGAAGGGTGTGTGCTTTAAGTTCTCCATTTATGCTATCGATACTATTTCCAGGTTCCAGAGGCCTTCCAGAATCTCATTGACAAAGTTGACTGTACAATGAAGCATGCGATCGAGGAGGAAGAGAAGATTCCGTTTGATCAGGTGACGAACTTTGACGAGGTTTGCGCAGACATCGTAGAGAGACTGTCCATGCTGAGAGACTGTCCTAATCGTCTGGAGAACCCTATAATATACCATCTGGACGTAGGAGCTATGTATCCAAACATCATACTGACCAATCGGCTACAGGTATGTGTATATGGTATATGTTTAAGTGTTTTTGATATGCAAATCTGTTCTTCTTTTCTTCTTTTTTCTTCTTTTCTTCTTTTTTCATCAACATGCCCATAGAAAAAAGTTTTACTTATTACACAAAAATATGAAGACGAAAGCCAAGGTCTATTTGGATGAGGGATCCTCAAATCTGAATACGGTCTCTCAACTTCATATTTTTTCTTTTGAATAAGCATCATTCATGACACAAAATTATGACCTGCCAATGTGAAGATCTGCCAAATCTTACAATATGGGAATTCATCACACATTTATAGTTGTAATTACATGTATATCATGATTAAGAAATATACCACTATCATCGTCTATTTCATAGCCACCTGCCATAGTAGACGAGGCGACGTGTGCAGCATGTGACTTCAACAAACCGGGCGCCGTGTGTCAACGTAAAATGACATGGATGTGGAGGGGGGAGTGTAGTATGTATATAGTAACATCTACAAATACACTTAGTTCACAACTTAATACTAGAGTAATTTAAGAAGGTTTAAATTTCAGAACTCTGCCCTGTAAATTTGTCTTAAGCCAAACTTGAAGTAAGTCTGTTGCCTGTAGCGTGGCCAGGATGATTATGGTGGGTAGTTCGGTACAGCATTTTTTTCATCTTTTGAATTTTATTTTCTATACATGAGAAAGGATGATAAGGCTGGGTAGTTAGGTAAAGAATTTTCTTTTTTTCAATTTTTGAATTTTATTTTCTACACAAAAAGAATCCTGAAGGTCTACCTTCAGAAGTTGGGAATATTATTTTAAAAAATTTTGAAAATTTTACACTTGTGATACATGTAGTAAATGTGTTCACTTGAAGTTCAAGTTTGTATGATTTATTATGTATTCATCATTATTTTGATTAATTGTCTTACAGTGCCAGCTTCAAGGAACGAGTATCATCGTATACAGCAACAATTAGAAAATGAAAAATTTCCTCCGATGTTTCCTGGTGGGCCACCGAGGGCGTTCCATCAACTTAATCGTGAAGAACAAGCGACGGCAGAGAAAAAACGACTGGCAGGTAAGTCTTCACTTATACATGTAGCAATATGGATAGTGTACTCCATTAAAACATGTGATCATTGTCCTACATTTTCTTGCTCTTTTATCCTCTTTTATTACAATCTGTTTCATCGCTGATTAGAACTCTCTAGGTTGAAATGAAAATATTAAAAATCAATACACTTCCCCTTCAATCAATATTAGGACATAATGAATTATAGAGAGGTTAATATGCAGCATAATACATGTATTGTGACATTACATTGAGCTGTCTTTACATCGTGTTTGAAAAATATGAAATCATGTTTTGACGTCATTTGCTCTTTATAATAAAAAATTAAAGAAAATCACAATAAATTGCTAAAATATCTTCACAATTCAAGTGCATGCTATGTGTCCTCCCATGTGATGCTCTACTACCTTAGTCATGTTAGTCTAGGTGTACTAATGTCTCCTCTAACCTCTGTCTGTAGATAAGTTGTCCCGAGACTTACTAAATGAATCTTCTTTGTTCAGACTATTGTAGAAAGGCGTATAAGAAAGTACACTTCACCAGGATGGAGGAACGTGTAGCTACTATTTGTCAGCGGGAAAACTCATTCTACGTGGACACTGTAAGAGCATTCAGAGATCGTAGATACGAGTTCAAGGTAAGGAACTGACATTGTACGTCATTGTTCCATTATCAGGAACAAATTGTACTTTTACATTCAAATCCCTTATAAATCGTTTGCTTTTCTCTTTCAAAGATGTAAATAATGACATTATTAATGTAATTCACTTGTTACTGGCATCAGAACAAATTTTAAAGCAAATAATTGACATTGAAAAATTGCAAAATTTAGTGATTATTTTAATCCAAATATTTATAGAAATTTCTATTAGCTTGAAAATTTTACTGTTATGGTTTAAATTAAACTTCTTGTACACACTTTTTGTGACACTGTAACTAATAGTATATGGGGAGAGGACTTAGTATAAGTTATTATTGTTGTCCAATCCCCTACTTTCATTTTTGTAGAATTATATTATATGCCAATATTCAAATAAATAATGTTTAAACCAATAGTATACTGTGCATGTCAAAGTGAATACTTCTTGTTGTAGGGTTTAGTGAAGGTCTGGAAGAGGAAGCTTTCCGAAGCCGAGGAATCTGGTGATGCTGCCGAAATAAAACGAGCGAACGGGATGGTGGTTCTATATGACTCGCTACAGCTCGCTCATAAATGTATTTTAAATTCCTTCTACGGATACGTCATGAGAAAAGGGTATGTGAAGTGTTTGGTGAATTTGAACTGTTTCTTAGTAACTTTTGGAAATGAAAATGAAATTAAAAAATACAGGAAGTTATTTTCATGGTTTGATTACATTTAGGTTATATTTGAAGCATTTTCAAAATAATGTAGTCCATTAGAAAGAGACAATTTTGTCTTTTGTGTGAAATTCGATATTATTTCTATTACAAGGGCACGATGGTACAGCATGGAGATGGCAGGTGTCGTATGTTATACTGGAGCACATATCATCACTAAAGCCAGGGAGATTGTGGAACAAATAGGGTAAGTTATTTACACATCAGCACCATGGTAAAGTGGTTAAAGCATCGGGCCAGTGACTGAAAGGTTGCTGGTTCGCACCTCACTATGTCCACGAGTCAGCCGACGATACACTGCCATCCATAAATAACTGCTCAAACATGGAAATTATTCTAAATTGTTTATAAGTTTATCCTGATTTTTCCATTCTGAACTTGAAAAAATCGTAATAAATTCAAAATTATGAATTGTGATAAACATTATAAAGGAAATGTAAAAAGAGACTTTTTTCATCACACAATTTTTTCAAAACTTTTCATTTTTAAATAAAAGATGAAAAAAAAAAAAAATTCAAAAAAGAAATTGCAAATATCATGAATATTTGGATCAAATTTGTTGCAAATGATTTCCACAAGACAGCTTATGGTGGAAACATACATGTACATAATATATATTTTCTTATTATCTATTTCAGCCGACCGTTAGAGTTGGACACAGATGGAATTTGGTGTATTCTACCAGCTACATTCCCAGAAAACTACGTTGTTAAGACAACCAACCCAAAGAAGTCAAAGGTCACCATATCATATCCCGGAGCGATGTTGAACCTAATGGTCAAGGTGAGATGGCTACTTAATATAATAACTCCTAATCAATTTTATATTTTTACTGTTCTTTTCAATGTTTGTCTGAGTTAAGGCTTTAGAGATATAATACACTGCTCAAAAAAATTAAAGGAGCGCTTTTCACATTGTAATATAATGGTACATAGCTTGTAATATTTCTTGGGATAAGCAAGGCTATGTCATCATGTTTTATCATGTGTATATTGTTAATCTGTTCAATACAGACGTTGGTAATAAAGAAATGAATATTAGATATGTCTTAATACATTTATGTTCATCATATAGAATAAGCAGCTGCAAACGTGTGTGATATGAAAGTAGAAACCTTGCTCCCTTAATTTTTTTGAGCAGTGTAGTCTACTTCTGGTTGTTTTGATAACAGAAAAATTAAATACCATGAAGTTGGCTGAAGACACGCAGCTTTGGCAATATTCGGTACCATACATTTTCATGGAGACATGAATGAAACATTAAAAAATATCAAATATCTAAAAATATGTTAGATATGGAGGTACATAATTTCTATCTTTTCCGCTATATTGTAATTATACCCCTTATACCTCAATGTGAAAAATACATGTATGAATGTTGATACTTTCATTAACAAGTAATGTACGTGTACTGTATGATCAATTTTACATGTAGTATATGTAGAATCATCGTTTCAGATGTGAAATAAGAAGTCCGTCTTGATGGATTTTTTTTTTAGATTAAGACATATAATATGTACATGCTACTTCTTGTAATTGTAGTTATTCATTGATTGAAATTTGCCAAAGTTTAAGGTCCTCAAACATGCTATTTTAAAGGAAGCTCTGACCAATGTGATGACATTTATTTTATTTTGTTTGTTTACCTGTCGCAAATGAGAAGAATAGAATTTACATGTATGTTGATGCTGGGACTGGTGACAGTTAATTTTGAACCAATGTAAATACGGATTTTGCCGAGAATACTTTATGAAATAACTACATGATTGTACTTCATGGTTTTTTGGCAGGCTGTATTCATATGGACGTTAGAGGAACAAGTCTTTATAGGGTTGTCACTGTGGCGTTGCGGTATGAGTGGTCGGCTTTGTATGCTATTCGAAGCTGCCGTATAGAGTTTACCAACTTTACAAGATTGTGTTTTTCTCTACAGGAATTTTTCACCAACCCACAATACCAGGAGTTGATAGATCCCGGCACCTTACATTACTCTGTCCGGAGTGAGAACTCCATCTTCTTTGAAGTAGACGGGCCGTATTTGTCGATGATACTACCGGCATCAAAGGAGGAGGGGAAGAAACTCAAGAAACGATACGCTGTCTTCAATTTTGACGGTTCTTTGGCTGAACTGAAGGTATATTTTTTTTAAAAAATCTTTTGTGGGTTTGAGTTTACTAAAGGATAAAATTTCTGCATCAATTATTAAATTTCATCATTACTTACACATGTTACACATGTTACATTATTATTTTTTTTTGCTTTAAAGAGCAATTTTGCTTCCCACAAGAAATTTTGAATGTGACCTCCAGAATTCTGTCCTCTATCATCTTGGTCAGCCTATATAAAAATTCAGATTGTAATTCTTGAGTCCATTGAGAATTTGTTTCATTATTCAGTTTAATCGTGTCTTGATAATAACTTGTTAATACTTCATTGTTATGTACCTGTAGAAACCTTATTATTTATACTATGGATTTTACTGTTTAAACCAGGGGTTTGAGGTGAAGAGACGAGGGGAGTTAGAGCTGATTAAGATTTTTCAGTCCTCCGTGTTTGAGGCATTCCTCAAGGGAAAGACATTAGAGGAATGTTACGCTGCCGTTGCCAAAGTTGCTGACTACTGGCTGGACGTACTGTTTAGTAAGGTAGGTATTCCATGGTAACAATGACAAATATGGATAATGACATACATGTTAACCCTCCCACATTATGCGGGAGACTCCCGCATTTTCGTCAAGATTTAAAAAACTCCAGTCCCTTTATCCAATTGAAAAAAAAAGATTTGCTGAAGGAAAACTATTCTAAGCTATCTTTTGCAAGAGAGTTTAATTTTAATGCATTTTCAGACAACGTCATGATCAAATTGCCGAACCTTGGTACAGAAAGAAAGGTCTTGTAACATTACATCGAAACAATAGGACATTCCTAATGATGTACATTTATGGGGATATTTTGTTTATACATGTTACAGGCTGCCAATATGCCTGATTCTGAGTTGTTTGAACTGATAGCTGAGAAGCGTAACATGTCAAGGACACTGGCCGATTACGGCGATCAGAAATCTACTTCAATCAGTACAGCAAAACGATTGGCTGAGGTAAGTGGGAAAATACTCAACAATGGGCAAAGTGGGGGAAAAAAGCAATGTCCATTGGCACAGCAAAATGATTGGAAAAGTAAGGTACATAAACCTAGATGAAGGTACACATGCAAGATTGTAGAAATCTTAATCTATTTATACAACTTAGCAGTAAGCCAACTGCAGATGTGAAATTTAGTGTGGTAATGTACAGTTATATTTAACTTGGCATTCCTTTCATAACAGTAACTTTTCTTTTAGTATATTTTTGGTGAACTAATTTATAATCTACATGAATTATTGTGTATTCACAGTTTCTAGGAGACCAGATGGTGAAAGATGCTGGTTTGAATTGTCACTACATCATCTCAAAGAAACCTGAGGGGGCACCTGTTACTGAAAGGTAGGTGGAAACCTGAGGGGGCACCTGTTACTGAAAGGTAGGTGGAAGTATATGGGGCACCTGTTACTGACAGGTAGGTGGAAATATAGGGGGCACCTGTTACGGAAAGGTAGGTGGAAGTATATGGGGCACCTGTTACTGAAAGGTAGATGGAAGTATATGGGGCACCTGTTACTGAAAGGTAGGTGGAAACCTGAGGGGGCACCTGTTCCTGAGAGGTAGGTGGAAACCCGAGGGAGCACCTGTTACTGAAAGGTAGGTGGAAGTATATGGGGCACCTGTTACTGAAAGGTAGGTGGAAGTATATGGGGCACCTGTAACTGAAAGGTAGGTGGAAGTATATGGGGCACCTGTTACTGAGAGGTAGTTGGAAATATAGGGCACCTGTTACTGAAAGGTAAGTGCAAACCTGAAGGGGCACTTGTTATTGAAAGGTAGATGGAAACCTGAGGGGGCACCTGTTACTGAAAGGTAGGTAGAAACCTTAGGTGGCACCTGTTACTGATAGGTAGGTGGAAACCTGAGGGGGCACCTGTTACTGAAAGGTAGGTGGAAACCTGAGGGGGCACCAGTTACTGAAAGGTAGGTAGAAACCTGAGGGGGGCACCTGTTGCTGAAAGGTAGGTGTAAACCTGAGGGGGCACCTGTTACTGAGAGGTAGGTGGAAACCTGAGGGGGCACCTGTTACTGAGAGGTAGGTGGAAACCTGAGGGGGCACCTGTTACTGAGAGGTAGGTGGAAGTATATAGAGCTCATGTTAAGTGAGAAGTACACTGTATACACAGTCATGTAAAAAGTCAGCCGTAACGGGTAGGATAACACTTTTATATGTCCATTGTCATCAATTAAATTTGCAAGGATAGTTATGTTAATCTTTCCTGCAAAACATCGAGCACAGTTTTAACAAGAAAGAGCTTTTGCATGCAATGGTGTATCCAATCGTAAGATCTTGTTCTTAACTGCATTTGGTACTCCGTTCAAAGAAAACTGCATGAAACTTAGCAATATTACATGTACATGTATGTCTAATTGTATCGAGATGGTGGAAAGCATATTTTCATGACATACACGTACATGTATGTCTCAGTAAAGAGTAGTTACAATGTATCTCAAAATTATAAATGAATTTATAGCAGCTTTAGGCTCTTCTTCTGAAAGAAGATACATGTACATGTTTAATGGATGAAAATGGAGTCCCCATGTTAGTTCACACCATATAATGGTTATAATATTTAAATACCAATATTGCATGTAATTGTGATTACAGGGCGATTCCACTGGCCATTTTTCAAGCTGAACCCAGCATAAAGAAACATTACCTGTGTAAATGGCTGAAGATAAGCAGTGCCCAGGACATTGATATCAGAGATGTAAGTGTTATCACAAAAACAGGAGAATTTTAATCAACGTATAAAATGGAGAAATTTTAACTTTTATTTGGAGAATTGACTTACTGTTTACGATACTATGTATTTAAATTTGATTTACATTGATTTACAGTTATTGTCTACCATTTAAAAGAGGACCTTCTACTATAATGATGTTAATACATGTACATGTACATGTATGTGTATATATAAGGAATAATGCGTTAAATTTTACAAAATTTATCTTTTTTCAGATCCTGGATTGGGAGTACTACATAGAGAGATTAGGAGGATGTGTACAGAAGATTGTTACTATACCTGCCGCTCTACAACAGGTTATCTATTTATAGAATTCAAAATTTGAGAAGATTGTTACAATATTTAATTCAATGTCTAATTTTCAAAGTATGACCTGATTTCCCGGAATGAAGAAATGGGAATTTTGATTATATTTTAGATTAAGAAAAATGTATGATATGCTACTACGTACATATACAATGTATTTTCTGTTAAAAGTCGGGAAAAAAATCAAGTCCAAAATGAAAAAGGCCTGAATAAGATTGGCCCTTACTCTGTGGTTCACACTTTATGTGTTGGTCCCAAACCCTGTGCCCCAAGTACCACACCCTACCTACTTCAGTGGTTTACACTTGTTGTCTTTTCACTGTAATTACATACTTACTTCCTCCATTTACAATGCACATGTAGGCTCCAAACCTTATACCCTGAGTACATTACCCTACCTACTTCATTGGTTTACACTTGATGTCTTTTTACTGTAATCACATTATTACTCCCTCCATGTACATTGCACATGTAGATTCCAAACCCTGTACCTAGGGTACCAAACCCTACCTACTTGAGTTGTTTACACTTGTTGTCTTTTCACTGTAATCACATACTTACCTCCTCCATATGCAATGAACATTTAGGTTCCAAACCCCAAGTACCACTCCCTACTTACTTCAGTGGTTTACACTTGTTGTCTTTTCACTGTAATCACATACATGTACTTACTCCCCCTTATATACAATGTACATTTAGGTTCCAAACCCTGTACCCAGAGTACCACACCCTACCTGGTTACATAAGAAGTTAATGGAAAGGAACGATGTGTTCAAACAGAAAAAGATCAGTGAGATCTTTGCACCAGCACAAAGGAAGAAAACTACAGAGGTGAGTGGAGTGTTTTTACATGTATTTACAGTGAAATCTTTGTCTCAGCTCAACAAAAAACCCCCCAAAAAACTAATGAATACTGCCTCTGTAACATGTTTTCAGTAAGCGACATTACGAGGATTAAGCTTTGATTTATATTCTGTGTGGTTCATTTTTAAACAAAAAGACAATATTTTCAAAATTTAATGTGTATTTGAAATATAAACACAAATTACTCTGTATTAGTGTAAGATTTTCTTTGCCTTTACGTGACCAGGCTGACGCTAGTTCTGAGGATATTACCCAGGATTCACAGCAAGCTCCCAGGGATATAGAGGATATGGGCGTGTTCAAAAAGCCGACGACTGGCATGGCCGTGTCACATAAACGGAAGAGGGTCAGTGGCGACATCGGTGACAGCCAGAGGAATTCACAAATAGACGGCTCACAGACATGGAGGGAGATTCTAGGCCCCCCTCCTCCCATGGGCAAAACTAAGGTACGTAAACATGATAGTTCCCATTCCCTGACCATTGTTTTCAAAGGTAAATTTACAATTCAACATGCCTCCTTTCCACTTTTTATTGGTAGTCATTACTTAATTTTTTGATTGTGTATTCCAAGTTACATGTTTAGTTTGATTCCCTAGCTTTTAATACATGTATCTTGAATATAGATTTTAACCAACTTTTCACACTTCTATGAAATTTACATCCAGATGTCTGCAGTTTTACTAGTAAACATTACAAATATTACATTCTTATTTGCAAGTAAGCTTCTACTCTGGAATAATAATTATAGCTCAAATGTTGATTGTGCTGGAAACATACATGATATAAATAAACTTAAAATCTTGTTCACTTATCTATTACAGGAAGAGCGGCAGAAATGGCTGGAGTACCACAAAAAGAAATGGGACTTACAGGCCAAGGATCGGCAGGACCGTAAACGACGTAGGATTGATTACGGTGACGTACCGATGGGTACGGCTATAGGGTCGAGTAAAGGGCTTGGAGGATTCCTGAGACGTACGGCACGGAGTATTATGGACATGCCGTGGCAAATTGTACAGGTAAAGATTATTGCACAACTGAACGCATTTAACAGATGCAAAAATTGTAGAGTAGTACTCAAAAACAGGTTGTTCATATTGTTGATTCTAGATATTTTTTACTCTGAATACAAATTCATGAAGCTTTTAATGTAGACATTTCGTTAATTTGTAATTGTCTTAAGTATGATAAGGAATCCTGAGTTTCTTGAAACATTTAGAGTTAATTTACTTTTTCTTCAGTTTTAGCTAATATTCATTGGGAAATCTGCAGTCATAGTAGAGTTAATAACAATTATTTTTAGCCGTTTAGTATATTATGGGGGAATCTCAATTCGATTTTTTTCTATTTATAGCTGATGGAGACGGGTCACCCTGGACAGTTTAAGTTATGGGCCTTGATTGGTAACGACCTACACGCCATGAAGCTTAATGTACCCAGGATTTTCTACGTCAACCAGAGAACGCCTAAAGATGGAGAGGGGGCCAGTAAGGATCTATTGTATCATTTCACATTAAATTTATTGTCTTGTACAGACTAAAGCTGTATATTACAGAACTTTTCATGATATCATCTGTTTTCAATTGTACTCAAAGTTTCAACCTTGAAATTCAAATATTCATTATCTATTGAGGTTTTATAAATACATGTAGATAAAAAGATCAATATGATATATGCATATTCCACATGTATTTGGTTCGATGTTTATCACAAGATAGTTATTATTGTACAGTTATTCATGAAATATTATGTATTGCATTTTATTGTAGGGAGAAAACGTATAAAAATTCTGCCAAATTGCTTTTCACTATTGGAAATTAAAATGTCTAAACTTGAGTAACGTGAAAACAATTCACTTTGCATTCATGATTTATTTTCAGTGTGGAAGAGAGTGGTAAAGACGTTACCCCGTTCTCACCCGGTGATGAATTTATATGAATACTCCGTGCCTGAAGACGTCTACGTAGAGCATATCAAGTCAGTATATAAAATGTTGTGATAAAATTTTCTTTATTGAATCCTTCAAACTTTAAACATATGTGATACATGTAGTTCTGGCATAAAAAAAGGTACCTCCCTGTCGGGTCACTTGGAAAAAACAGACCGGGGGAAGAGAAACAAACAATTTTTTAGCTCGCTGGGACGAAAAAGTCCGGAGAGCTAATGCAATACCCTCGGCGTTGTCGTTGTCCGTAGACAAAACTTTAACCTGGGCTATATCTCTTGAACTATAAGGGGTAGGGCTTTGATATTTCACATGTAGATACCTTGTGACGAGACCTTTCATTTGAGACCATGAACTTTGACCTAGTGACCTTGACCTTGAACTTTGACCTACTTTTCAAAACTTTAACCCGGTTTCTGACAAAAACCTGTATAGGCGAGCTATGTAATCTTTGATTACCTTATGTTTAATTGTGGCCTCATTGTGTGCATTGTGAATGATAAGAGTGAAAGCTGAATATAGCAGTTATGGCTTGCAGATCTTAATTCAAAATGTAATTTCCTATTTTGAATTTTTTTCTAAAATTCATGACATGTAAATTACCGCTTGATCTGTAAAGGAAATTAAATGTGGATCTAACTTATCGTGGTTATAACACATATTTTTGACAGTGAGATCAGTGCAGATTTATCTTCCCCTGACATAGAGGGCGTCTACGAGACGCAGGTACCGTTAGTATTCCGAGCCTTGGTGAGACTTGGATGTGTGACGACAGTTAACAGGGATTTTGCCAAGTACATGCAGGGAAGGGTAAGAAAGTAGACAGTTTAAAATTTGGCGGAAGTCGACTGGCTACTCTACTAATTTGTCAATGTTTTGTACATATATGTTTAGGACATCTCTGAAACCTATTTTTCAAAATCTATTAAAATCATTACAACTCCAGAAATATCTTACATTAAAATAAAATAAAGAAAAGATTAAGAAAACTTTCTGAAAATTTTGTAAAAAAAATGGGGAAAATATTCAGAATATATTTAGACTAAAGATATGAAAAAGTAATATTGAGATTGAATACATGAACCATGTGAACCAAGTAGGCGGAAAGTAATGACCTATTCAGATGAACCAATTTGATACTTTTTCAACATTTCAGGAAGAAAAGTACTCAATCAGTCAACACTAAATGACATTGTTTACTGTACAAATTTTCGTACTTGTCTATATTTAGGAGACGGACACTTTTGATATGGAGCATCTGAATTTCCGTACACTGGCTCAATACTCGTACCTAGAACCTGGCTCAATGAAACACATCTACCTCTATCATCATATCTGGTAAATTAATTATAGACCACTGTCGTCTAAACTTAACATTTTAATTTCCGCACGCTGGCTCAATACTCGTACCTAGAACCTGGCTCAATGAAACACATCTACCTCTATCATCATATCTGGTAAGTTAATTATAGACCACTGTCGTCTAAACTTAACATTTTAATTTCCGCACGCTGGCTCAATACTCGTACCTAGAACCTGGCTCAATGAAACACATCTACCTCTATCATCATATCTGGTAAGTTAATTATAGACCACTGTCGTCTAAACTTAACATTTTAATTTCCGCACGTTGGCTCAGTACTCGTACCTAGAACCTGGCTCAATGAAACACATCTACCTCTATCATCATATCTGGTAAGTACATTATAGACCACTGTCTAAACTTAACATCTTAATTTCTGCACGTTGGCTCAGTACTCGTACCTAGAACCTGGCTCAATGAAACACATCTACCTCTATCATCATATCTGGTAAGTTAATTATAGACCACTGTCTAAACTTAACATCTATAATATAGAATGTGTATCAATGTATAATTCACAACGCTTTGTAAACTCCAAAAATTAATGTATTTGTGACATCACTGTGAAATTGGTTTTAAGAAGAGATGCCAAAATGTTTGTTTTGACTTGCAAACGTAACTTTCGGTGACCTTATTAGTCCCCTACCGGCTCGCCGGAGGGGACTTATATTTTTTTATTTTCAATTTAACTTTTTGCATGGAAAGCATATATTTCTGAAAACAAGAGTGAAACTTTCAATTGTGATGTATATGTATGAAAAATGCACTTGCTTTTGTATTGCACACCCATAGTCAAACGCAAATTATGACACTTATTCTATAGTTTGATACAGTCTGTTATATAGAGTCACTTTTATGATTATATGATTGCCCTTATTTACAGCGGGAGTAAGATCATGTTCGGATTATTTTTCCCGATGTCCAAGAAAGCCACCGTGTTTGTAGTGGACACTGTCCGCAGTGATCAGATGCCGAGCCTGGTAGCTTTGTTTAACGCTGAGAGGAACGCAAAGTAAGTCAGTAATTCATGAATTGTTTGGCATTGTAAGAACTTGAAATAAGGATTTTGAAATACATGATGGAATTTAAAACAAATGTGAGGTAACTTACCATGTCTTCTCTTTGTGAGGTAACTTACCATGTCTTCTCTTTGTGAGGTAACTTACCATGTCATCGCTTTGTGAGGTTACTTACCATGTCATCGCTTTGTGAGGTAACTTACCATGTCTTCTCTTTGTGAGGTAACTTACCATGTCATCGCTTTGTAAGGTAACTTACCATGTCATCGCTTTGTGAGGTAACTTACCATGTCATCGCTTTGTGAGGTAACTTACCATGTCATCGCTTTGTGAGGTAACTTACCATGTCATCGCTTTGTGAGGTAACTTACCATGTCTTCTCTTTTTAGCTCGCCGGGACGAATGTCCGGAGAGCTATTGTCATACCCCCGGTGTCGGCGTTGGCGTCTGCGTCTGCGTGCGCGTGCACAAAAACTTTAACCTTGCTTATAACCTTTAAACCAATACAGATTGGGCTTTCATATTTCACATGTGCATTCCTTGTGACAAGACCTTTCCATGGATACCAAATTTTTGACCTTGTGACCTTGACCTTGGAGATTGACCTACTTTTGAAAAACTTTAACCTTGGCCATATTTTTTGAATGGTAAGTGATAGGGCTTTGATATTTCACATGTGTATTCCTTGTGACAAGACGTTTCCATGGAGACCAAAATTTTTGACCTTGTGACCTTGACCTTGGAGATGATTGACCTACTTTTGAAAAACTTTTACCTTGGCCATATTTTTTGATTGGTAAGTGATAGGGCTTTGATATTTCACATGTGTATTCCTTGTGACAAGACGTTTCCATGGAGACCAAAATTTTTGACCTTGTGACCTTGACCTTGGAGATGATTGACCTACTTTTGAAAAACTTTAACCTTGGCCATATTTTTTGATTGGTAAGTGATAGGGCTTTGATATTTCACATGTGCATTCCTTGTGATAAGACCTTTTTTATTGTTGTTGTTGCAATTTACATATGGTTGCCACCGGCGAGCTATGTTGTCATTCTAACAAGTCTGGTTGAGGTAACTTACCATGTCATCGCTTTGTGAGGTAACTTACCATGTCATCGCTTTTTGAGGTAACTTACCATGTCTTCTCTTTGTGAGGTAACTTACCATGTCTTCTCTTTGTGAGGTAACTTACCATGTCTTCACTTTGTGAGGTAACTTACCATGTCTTCTCTTTGTGAGGTAACTTACCATGTCTTCTCTTTGTGAGGTAACTTACCATGTCTTCTCTTTGTGAGGTAACTTACCATGTCTTCACTTTGTGAGGTAACTTACCATGTCTTCTCTTTGTGAGGTAACTTACCATGTCTTCACTTTGTGAGGTAACTTACCATGTCTTCTCTTTGTGAGGTAACTTACCATGTCTTCTCTTTGTGAGGTAACTTACCATGTCTTCACTTTGTAAGGTAACTTACCATGTTGTCAATTTGTAAGGTCTCTTACCATGTCTTCTCTTTGTGAGGTAACTTACCATGTCTTCGCTTTGTGAGGTAATTTACCATGTCTTCTCTTTGTGAGGTAACTTACCATGTCTTCTCTTTGTGAGGTAACTTTCCATGTCTTTGTGAGGTAACTTACCATGTCTTTTCTTTGTGAGGTAACTTACCATGTCATCTTTTTGTGAGGTAACTTACCATGTCTTCTCTTTGTGAGGTAACTTACCATGTCTTCACTTTGTAAGATAACTTACCATGTCTTCTTTTTGTGAGGTAACTTACCATGTCTTCTCTTTGTGAGGTAACTTACCATGTCTTCACCTTGTAAGGTAACTTACCATGTCTTCTCTTTGTGAGGAAACTTACCATGTCTTCGCTTTGTGAGGTAATTTTCCATGTCTTCTCTTTGTGAGGTAACATACCATGTCTTCTCTTTGTGAGGTAACTTTCCATGTCTTCACTTTGTGAGGTAACTTACCATGTCTTCACTTTGTGAGGTAACTTACCATGTCTTCTCTTTGTGAGGTAACTTACCATGTCTTCACTTTCTGACCCTGTCTCGTAAGTTATTCATATACTTGTCAAAATTTTAAAGTCAAAACTTCTGTAGGAAATATTTTATGTATTATGTTTTGGAGATATACTGTAGATGTTCTTATTTTTACGCAATCAAAATGGGCGTTATTGACATACCATTACAAGCACAATAATGAATACTGTAAACATGGTTATTTTTGCTGGGGGAAAATTTCGCAATTCTAACATCAAGACGTTTCGCGTGGGGGAAATGTTCGCGATAAAAATGTCTTTTCCATGGTAAGAATGCAGTGGGGATATTTTCGCGTGGGTGAAATTTTCATGAAAAACGTGAAAATTACCCCTACGTGAACATTTCCACGTTTACAATATGCACTCTTAATCTACACATATTTCTAACCATATTCTGTAAAAGAGTTTAATTAGTCGTCTTACATGTATCAGCACTAACGTAAAAATAAGGTACACAAACAGCTCATAACGTGTTTGTTAATCTCAGAATGGCGAAGGGTACAGTAGACGAGACGATGCTGCCACCTGGTGGTCACATGTTTGAATACAAGTTGGAGAAGGACGTTCGACAGGTTTATAGGACCATACAGAGAATGCTGTCTGCGTACAAAGACGAGAAGCGAGGGCCGACATTTATAGCGGTACAATCTCCTCAGGGTAAGATTGTTAATTATAATTTCTGAAGTTATCTTTTAACACATACATGGACTGAATATTCACATTATTTTCGAGTGCCTGAAATGTCAAAGTGATAAATATATAAACAGGTACATTTATATGAATGAACAGTAAAAACAGTCTGTTAATTAACAGATTGGAAAAGAAGGCATAATGCTATGTCTAATCTTTCATCAGTGACATGAACATGTAGTAGCACTCTCTTGTTTGCATTAGTCTGTCTATCAGTCAGAAAAATTTTAACATTCCTAAATAATTTTTGTTAGCATATTGAGTCTTTGTGGAATACAGAGTATTTTACCCTTACAGACGGTATCTGACGTAAAAACATTGTGACGTCATGAAAATGGTATGGTAACGGGGTCAACAGTAGTATACGGATAAGTAGTTCCGTCAAATTCTATCTCTACTGTAAATTCACTGTTCTCCACTGTGAAAAATAATCCCTCAGCCCAGTCATGTAAAGTAATCCCCAGAAGAAAAAAGTTCCTTGAAGATTCATCATGTATTGACGACAGTTGACAATTCTAAAATATTGTTCCATAAAGTTAACTTGATTGTGACATTCATTGTGGACAGTTGACAGGCCGACAGTTAACAATTCTGAAGATGATAATGTACATATATGTAATTGTCGACGGTTGACAGGTCGACAGTTGACAATTCTAAGAATTTGTTCAATAAAGTTAACTTGATGGTGGCATTAATTTTCGACTGTCGACTTGTCAACAGTTGACAATTCTGAAGAGGACATTGTAAGTGTCGACGGTTGATAGGTCGACAGTTGACAATTCTCAAGAAAGAAGTTCAATGAAGTTAACATTCATATCAATAATTCTACAATTATTGTCAACTGTCGACCTGTCAACCGTCGACCTACAATAATATATTCATTTTCAACTGTCGACCTGTCAATTGTCGACGCTAAATGCTACAGTCACTGTTGACCGTCGATCCTAAATGCTACAATTCTTGTCAACTATCGATATTCAATTCTACAATCATTGTCAACTGTCGACATGTCAACCGTCGACCTTCAATGATACAATCAAAGTCAACCATCGACCTGTCAACCGTCGACCTTCATTACTACAAATTTATCGTCAACTGTCTACCGTCTATCTGTCAACCGTCAATTACTTGCTACAATTGTTTTCCAAATTTCTTTTTAAAACTATATATGTAACAAACTTTAAGGGGCATAAGAATACAAGGTAAAAAATATATATTTTGAAGCGGAGCATGAAAATATTACCGGAATTACTTATCCTTATATTACAGTAACATACCTTAAGGGACGTAAGAATACAAAGTAAATAATACTTATTTTCAAGCGGCGCATGGAAATATTCCCGGAACTACTTATCCGTATATTACTGTTGAGCCATGGTAACGTCGATTTCATACAGCATTTCTCAGACTTGTAGGACTGTTTCCATAGAATTTGATGACGTCATAATCATTCTATGTCAGATACCGTCTTAAATAGTAAATAACTTCTTGTTTTTGAAAATAGGGAATAGTAATTTTCCTAAAATTACATTTTTAAGAGCTTACAAGAAATTGACTTTGTAACATAGTTCTAATTTTTCTGTTGTTTTAGATTTCCAGCATCTAACAGCCTCGATGCCGGGTTTGGGAGATTTCCCTCTGGTACCAATACATGTGACAGACAGGTATTTCTACATCAAATTTAAACATTAAGCATGCCCTTCTACCAAACTCATCATTGTAGGATAAGGGAAATAAAGAAAACTTCTACTAGTCTAGTCACCAAAAATTAATATACAAAATACATTTATCTTATTTATTTTCATTAGATACCTGTATTCCCTGACTTTACTATTGGAGTTGAAATAAGACATTTCATTTTTTAACTTATTTTTGCAGTGAGAATTTGTACAATGTATTGGACTGGCAGAGAGTTGGCTGCAGAAGAATGTTACAACATTACCTCAACGTAGATATCATAATACAGGTAAATGTAGACATCATAATACAGGTAAATGTAGACATCATAATACAGGTAAATGTCTACTTCAATATATGTCAACATACGTGTAAGTTCTTGGCTGAATTGTATAGAGCACCAAAAGTACCGTAGGCAGATATGTCGGCACGTTTTATTAGAAATGTCCAGTAATAGTATGTGTACATATTTCAGACGTATAGGTCATGTACATGTAGACAGATAAAGAGTTTGGGACAGATCTCTCTAAATGCTTTGATTCTTCTTTTAGGAGAACTCCTAGCTAGTTTTTCTCACAAAAATTCATGTATTTTCAATGTAAGACATTAAGTGAAAATAAGTGTAATACTTTATGAAATTTTGATCATATTGATACATTTTGTATGTAATTCTAAATCCAATTTAGACCAATGCAATTATGTCTGACATTACATTATTTTAATGCACTGAGTACATTATTCTACAGAGTACCATGGATTTATGCCGGTACCTCCACATTCCCGTTGATAACATGCCCAGGGACCATACCATGTTTGGCTGTGTACATGTATGATTTTACAGTGTTTTGATACATTTTCTATGATGTTTTACAGAGTACCATGGATCTATGCCGGTACCTCCACATTCCTGTTGGTAACATGCCCAAGGACCATACCATGTTCGGCTGTGACTTATTCTTTGCCCGTCATTTGTATAAACACAATCACGTACTGTGGTGTTCAAGTATGGAGAGACCAGACCTCGGAGGCAAAGAGGCTGATGATAATAGGTTAGATATTTGCGTAATCTGTCTCTCTGCCATCTGTCTTTCTGTCCATCGGTCTGTTAGGGCTGTCATGGTTCAGCCTTTATTCGGTTTGGTTCGGTTCATGAAAATGAATCTCAGTTTTGATTTTTTTACGGTTCAGGAAAATGAACCTCAGTTTTGTTTTTTTACGGTTCATTTTGAGTTTGTGTTTAATTCCATAAAAGAGTGAAATAATAGTAAGAATAATGTCAAATTATTTTTTTAATTTTTCTGCTTTTAATGCATTTTTCTGTGGAAACTTATCAGCATTCAACAAAATAACCAAACTAGATCACTAAGAAGACTTTTTAGTAGCCTATCTGTCAAACAAACAGGTGCATGTTGACAGTCAAGAAGTGAAACACTCATTTCAGTTGGTGAAATACGACAAAGTAGCCAAACACAGTCCATGTATCATACAAAATGGATAAACTACTTCTTAGCGGATATAACAAAAAAAGAACAAACGAACCGAAATCTGTAAAGTATGATCCAAATCAAACCAACCAAGCTTGGTCAATTGCACCATGAATACATAACACTCAAACGTGCAGGGACGGTCAAGTATGATGAAACTCAAGTGAGGGTCAATGTCACCTACAAGGTCAAGGTTACATGAATATATACAATGAGGGTCAATGTCACCTACAAGGTCAAGGTTACATGAATATATAGGGAAACTTGATTTAGAACAGTTTTATTTTTTTCTAATACAGCATGTACAGTACATGTATGTTATGCTTTATCATAATCATTTATTTAAATGTATATTGGAACTTTACCATACAGGGAAATACGCCCACTTGGACCACTTGTTTCATAAAAATTATTTGATAATTTATAGGCTGTCTATGGAGTTAGAAGAGAGTAGCAGTATGGAAGTCAATAACTCTGGGACGTATCCCACAGTGTGTGTAGAACTAGATCTCGCCAGCCTGGCTGTTAATACCATAATAGAGGTAACTCTATATATATCTGCAGACTCACCAGACAATTATGGTGAAATTTGCTTAGGTCTGGTGAAATATTTAATCTGCTTCTTCTACATTAGTACAAAAATGTCTGTTTTAAAGTTGTAAAAACCTTCGCAATGTCTGTTATAATATTGTATACCATTTTATTTTAACAGTCTGCACATGTGAATGACCAGGAGGGAGCGAGTGCCGTTAGTTTTGATACGATGCCGCAATCATCACTGGAGGATATGGTCCAGGGTCAAGGTGCTGCCACCTATCTGGCGAGCTACGATGAAACGGCTCTATGCTCAGTCACATTCAGGTAAAGAATATTTTATGATAATTAGTACTTTGTTGTCGTAAATCTATTTATCTGCATAAAGGTTGCTTGAAGGGTGGCATGTATTTCAATTTAAAGACTTCTGCTTGAAATAAACTTTTCTTTCATTCTCTATTATCAAGTATTACGTTTTATATCATGCATGAGAAATAATAAACAAACAATGAGAGCAATATTTCTGTACATACAAGAGTGGTATAAACAGTGTAAAAAAAGTGAATTAAAATGAGGATAACAATTTATTTGTAACCGTGGTTAAACTTAATATGCAATTATGAAATGATGCAATTTATACCTGTAATATATTCAAATACAAGCATGATATTCCCTAAATTATGATTATTTTCAAAACAGGATTCTGAAGAGCATGGTCCAAGGCTGGGTAAGGGACGTAACTACGTACAGTAACGTGTTTGCCGATAATCAGATCATCCACTTTTACAGGTAACCATGGAAACGTTAGACTATTGAAGAATACACTAAGTGATTATACATTTGTATGTGTTTATGATCAGCTCTGAATTTGAATAAGAATAAAAAGAAGTTAAGTTTTTTTTATGCCCCCCGAATCAAAGATTCGGGGGCATATAGTTTTTGGCCTGTCCGTCTGTTTGTCTGTTTATCTGTTTGTCTGTTTATCTGTTTGTCTGTTTATCTGTTTGTCTGTTTGTCTGTCTGTTTGTCCGAAAAACTTTAACATTGGACATAACTTTTGAATGGGAAGTGATAGGGCTTTCATATTTCACATGTGTATTCCTTGTCACAAGACCTTTCCATTGATACCAAAATTTTTGACCTCGTGACCTTGACCTTGACCTTTGACCTACTTTTCAAAAACTTTAACATTGGGCATAACTTTTGAATGGGAAGTGATAGGGCCTTCATATTTCATATGTGTATTCCTTGTGACAAGACCTTTCCATTGATACCAAAATTTTTGACCTCGTGACCTTGACCTTGACCTTTGACCTACTTTTCAAAAACTTTAACATTGGGCATAACTTTTAATTGGGAAGTGATAGGGCTTTCATATTTCACATGTGTATTCCTTGTCACAAAACCTTTCCATTGATACCAAAATTTTTGACCTCGTGACCTTGACCTTGACCTTTGACCTACTTTTCAAAAAACTTTTACATTGGGCATAACTTTTGAATGGGAAGTGATAGGGCTTTCATATTTCACATGTGTATTCCTTGTCACAAGACCTTTCCATTGATACCAAAATTTTTGACCTCGTGACCTTGACCTTTGACCTACTTTTCAAAAACTTTAACATTGGGCATAACTTTTGAATGGGAAGTGATAGGGCCTTCATATTTCATATGTGTATTCCTTGTGACAAGACCTTTCCATTGATACCAAAATTTTTGACCTCGTGACCTTGACCTTGACCTTTGACCTACTTTTCAAAAACTTTAACATTGGGCATAACTTTTGAATGGGAAGTGATAGGGCTTTCATATTTCACATGTGTATTCCTTGTCACAAAACCTTTCCATTGATACCAAAATTTTTGACCTCGTGACCTTGACCTTGACCTTTTAACCCAGTGACCTCACATACATGTACTTAATAGAGTGTTCATACTAACAAAGATGCCACTGGGGGCATTCGTGTTTCACAAACACAGGCTTTATTTCCCTTAAAAAGAAAGATAAGAAGGATTGGAAGAAAGTTTGATCAAGGTCAAGGTAACTTATTTAGGGTCATGTTATGGCATTGAACGTACTTACTCTTTGAACAGTCAAGTTGTATTATACATATTACATATAGTTTTGAAGAATAATGCATATGAAGAATTAAATTAGGTGGCTGCGGTCCCCAGGAGCATTACTGTATGACCCCGCCCTGAGACGGACACTTCATAACATGATGAAGAAGGTGTTTTTACAGGTACGTCACTGGGGATTTCCCAAAAAAATGGGTGAATTATTTACTGTTTTTCTGGTGTACCTCATTGTGCTAATTTTGATTTCTCTAAAAATAGGAAAATAATTGACTGTTAGCTCTAAGCTTGAAATGTCTCAAATAAGAAAGAGTATTCAATGTATCCTTTCCAACTAATTGATAGAACATCATCATCAGCATACAAAACATACTTTAAACGGGAAAATTTTCGCTTGGAGGTAATTTTCGCGATTGTATCATGTGTAAAAAAAAAAAATTGAAAGTTACAACCAGTATAAAAGACTAAAGGAAATAACTCCCGATTTTGCCAAAATTAGCCCCTACTTTTGCAATCATCATTTCACAAAAATTTCCCCCAGCAAAAATAACCGCGTTTACAATGTAAAGTTTATAATATGTGTATTTATACTGCATAGAAAAAACTAAAATAAGCTCAATTCGCTTTATACAGTTGATAGCAGAGTTTAAGCGCCTTGGATCGACCATTGTCTACGCCAACTTTAATCGTGTTTTGCTGTGCACCAAGAAGCGTCGTCTCGTGGACGGTCTGGCGTATGTGGAGTACATCACAAACAGCATCAAGTCACGAGAGTTATTCCACCTGTTAGAGATGACGTATGAACAATGCTGGGAGTACCTTATGTGGATGGACCCGGTAAGGCAGTATATCATAATGATAAAACTTTGAATACTAAAACATGTAAAAGCTGTGTTACTGATTTGTCTCTTGTTTTTTAGACATTTGAATTGATACTGACTTCGTAAATGTCCATCTTGCATCATGGGTTTTATCACATTCTGTTTAATGCATCATGGTAAAGTACACATAAGTTTAGGATCCCCATTCTGACAAGATTTCTGTTAGAAAATTTATTGTGACATCATGTCATTGCATTTTCATAACCTCATGGCTAAACAAAAATTAAGACTCATTTAGTATTTTGCGCCATGATTAAGAGCAGCTATTCTGTCTTTATTTCCACGTACACACTTAATAGAGTCAACTCCATCATTGATTCATTTGAAAAGAATATAGGACCAAAGGGCTGAGAGCAAGGTTGTACTGAGAGTTGAAAGTAGATGAAGGAGCCTATGGCCCTGCGCTACAAGAAGTCAATGTCAGCATGTAGATGAGATGTCGGACATTTGTCAGTCCGGTAATTGAGTCTTTGCGGAATACTGAGTTTTTTCCCCTTACAGATGGTATCTGACGTAAAACCATTGTGACGTCATGAAAACAGTATGGTAACGTTGATTTTATACCGTCATTTCCCAGACTTTTAGGACTGTTTCCATAGAATTTGATGACATCATAATCAGTCTACTTCAGATACTGTCTCAAATGGGAAGTAACTCTGGTTTTCGAAAATAGCAAAAATATATGGGGAGGCTCCTTTATTTTCAGATCATTCTTTGAAAACTGAAATGTAAGAAAGATTTTGAAGGCATGAAAATTCTTGTTTACAGGCAAACCATGGTGGAGTGAAGGGGAAGTTACCGTCAGAACAGCCACTGGAGCAGTCACAGCCTGACCCCGAGAGAGACGCAGAGAGAAACGACGCCAGCGATGATGAACAGGGGGGCGGGGACGAGGAGGAAGAGGGGGCGAGGTCAGAGGAAGTCCTCAATAGATCAGATGATGATAATGAGGTAAATACATGATACTGCTTTGAACTTTGACAAGTACTGCTGCACAATGACGTCATTTTATTGTTTTGAGTGGAGAAAATACCATACAAAGAGACAAAAGTGATCAAAGTAAACTATTTTGAAAGTGTCTATTCAGAATGAGAAATGTGACTTATACATGTAACTTGTATAGTATTTTAATGCCGTTACTCTTTCAGCCTGAGATTGAGATGAACTGGAACGTGATGCATTTTCTACCTGAAGCAGCAGCTTGTCAGACTAACTTTAATGTAAGTAAAAATGATAAAAATGACTGTTTCTAAAAGTTTGTGTGATTTTGAATGTGCTTCTTTTCTATTTACTAAAACTAAAGGATAGAGCGTTTATTCTTGAAGTTTAGTAGGGAACTTTTACTGTACATTAAGCATATTTATTATATGTATGAACAGTTTTTAGAGCATGTGCATGTACATTTGTAGTAATACGGAAGTGTTTCAACTCTATGCCTTTATGAAGAAAATTCCAAACCAATATTTCCTGTAGGTTTTGTTTTATATTAAAGATCTCTATTATATCTTTTGATGATGTGAACAATATTATGAAACAAAATGACAGCACAAGTCCATGTGGTGATAAGAAACTATTCCAATCTATCTTTCGGCAAGCTTTGCAGTAATTTATATAAACTTGTATAGCAAATGGAGCAAACATTTCTAGAATCATCTAGATAATTTCCTTTCTGATGCTCCAACTGAATTGATAAGCACAATTATTTATTCTTAAAATGCATACACCTGGCTATATTCTGTTGTGTTTTTACATGTTGAGTATTTATACCTTATCAAAGCTTGCTGCATGTGTATTCTTTTGTGTTCTATTTATAGCTGTTAATAGCTGGCAGTATTCTATCTATAGCTGTTGTTTCTATTCATAGCTTATTTATACCTCATCGTAGCTTGCTACATGATATTCTTTTGTGTTCTATTTATAGCTGTTGTTTCTATTTATAGCTGATCATAGCCGGCTATATTCTGTCGGTATATAACCAGTTACAGGAGGAGCAGCAAAGAATGACGCCAGGAAACACCCCCGTCAAACGACGCCATGACAGTCAGAGTCAGGTATGCGTCTGTTTCAGATCTATCTTTGCTTCTCAATTGTAATTAAGGAAGATATTATCAAATTTCGTGACTGATTTGTGATAAAATGTCAGTCTTTGGTACATGTATTAGCTTCCTGTTTGTTCCTATAGTTTTTAACATCTTCAAAAATACACATGTACAGTACAAACTTTTATAGATGTCACACTTTTTTACACCTCGGCTTTACACTTGACCTTACACCAAAAATTACATGTAATGCTGTCAAGATTAATTTGAATACACAGTGGTAAGAGTTGACAATAGAAATTGACCTTTGACAGTTACTTAAATTGACTTTACATGTAAAAAGGAAAGAGTGCTGGTACATCAAAGAAATTGACAAATATATAGGTAGCCTTAACATGATCTTATGACAACTGTTTAATTAGAATAACATGTAAATCTTATAAATGATATCTGTAATTAATTATGACCTCTTGACACCAGACTAATTAAGATTACCTGGAAAATGTGTGAACAAGTTTACATGTAAAGTAAAATTCATCATCAGTAAGATAATGATGATCAGTAATTGTGACCCCCCTGACACCAGACTAATTAAGGTTACATGTAACTTCTTTCCCCTTTACATGTAAAATGAAGCATGCAATACAGATAGTGATGATCACTGATTGTGACCCCCTGACACCAGACTAATTAAGATCACATGTAACTTCTATCTCCTTTACATGTAAAATGAAGCATGTAATACAGATAATGATGATCAGTACTTGTGACCTCCTGACACCAGACTAATTAAGATTACATGTAACTTCTATCCCCTTTACATGTAAAATGAAGCATGCAATACAGATAATGATGGTCAGTAATTGTGACCCCCCTGACACCAGACTAATTAAGATTACATGTAACTTCTATCCCCTTTACATGTAAAATGAAGCATGCAATACAGATAATGATGATCAGTAATTGTGACCCCCCTGACACCAGACTAATTAAGATTACATGTAACTTCTATCCCCTTTACATGTAAAATGAAGCATGCAATACAGATAATGATGATCAGTTACTGTAACTTCCTTTATCTCCTGAAACCAGACTAATTAAGATTATCCGATACCCCTGTCATCTTTACATGTAAAGTAAAAAAACCCATATTAAAGATAGTATTGAACAGTAGTTGTGACCCCTTGGCACCCTTCCAATACAATGCCAGTGCAAATTCCATTGATACATTTCGATTCTGCAGTGAAAGTAGGAATTGTAGGAAAAAAATTACAGAAACAACTGACACATTAACAGTTGGAAACAAATAGTCTTGTACATATGTCTTGTGCACTGGACCCACTATTTCTGTTAAGAATGCTACTTTCTGGCAAGAGAACTGGACCCATTTGTATTCTGAGGTCTTCACAAAAGGACACATTGTGTCTGATTAGCTGAAAATCTGAAGTTTTTGTCACAATTTTAAGCATGTTTTAAAGAAATGCTGTAGGATATGGATCAGATATCAGCTACATGTATGTTCTTGTATCAGCATAAATGATAAAGGAATTCATCAGGTCAAAAAAAAAAGCTTAGTTTACTGTCACCCGACCAACCCTATTTTTATGCCCCGACCCTAATAGTTTTTTATTGACATAATAGTCGGAAATTAAATCACAAGACTGGTATTCCTTCCAAGTGAGATGTTATCAATTACATAACACTTATTTCCTTCACTTCAGTCACACAGCAAGGTAGATTTAATTCGTTTTGCATGAGTGACCAACTGTTTGCAGTTTACAAGTAACCAAACAATAGGAATATTGATTACCTGGTCACATTACCATTGTATAACAGGGAGTAAAAAGTTTACAGCAGTTTTTATGTTTATTTTTCTTTACAATAGAATGCATATGTCTAAAAATAATAAAAAAAAAAATAAATAAATAAAAAAAAAAAATTAAAAAATTCCCGACCTACCGACCCTATTTTTTTCAGGATGTGACAGTAAACTCAGCTTTTTTTTTTTTTTTTGGCCTGATCAAAGAAGAAGAAAAACATTAAGAAAAGGAAACAAGAAAATATATAAATGCCTTGATTTTCTAGGATCCACACTTCTTCCATACGCACACGCACAACGGAGCAGTGCTTAGCATGAATGTACAATGCAAATATATCTATGTTTCAGATGAATACAATATATGACGTATTGAAAGTCAAATACAAAAGCCCAAAATCAGAATTCAATATAATAGTCAATGAGCATAAACATTCAAGAAAAATTGTAAAACCAAGCAAAACTTAAAAAAAAAATTATGCTCATGAGCAAAAGTGAATCCCCCATGAAGATGAGAATAGCTAGGTGCTTGGCATGGGTAAGCTTCTCCTTTTTGCTACCAACACCTTTCACTTCAGCTGTGCATTAAAAGTCAAAATTGGTAAATGTAATTATCCATGTAAATGTGGTCTTTGTTGGCATTGCTCTTAACATGTCTACTTGTTAGTATTTTGTTGCATTTTTGATATCATTATTTATGCCAATTTTTTTATAACAGATGGATGTCATCATTATGTGTATTGTGCTTTTATATAGGTGGCACCATACGAATAATTCTATTTGTCAGTGTGGCACCACCTTTTATGAGTACTGAATTACTTGGGTTATCTCTTGATGAACACACGAATGGACTTATAAAAGCTGTATTGGAAATTAAAATAAAAAAAACCCCTTAAATATGACTAAAGATAGAAAGCTGACTATTGAATAGGTTGAAGTAAAAAAAAACAAATCTTTGACTTTTTGTATTTAATGTGTGACTTGTGACTAGACAAGGAATGAAATAGAAATATTGTTTTTGTACATGCATGAATTTGCATTTGTTAATCGCTTGAAATTGCAAGTTCAATGGTATTTTCATTGCATCAGGAAATTAATAACTATGTAGAAGACCTCACCAATTCTGTATTATACATGTGATATACATGTATTCATACACGCTCGAGACTTGTACTATGCAAAAAGTTGTAAGTAAGAATAGGGTACAAGAAAAATAAATGATTTTGTTCAAAATGATACATTTGTAATAAGTTCTCTTATAACATGTGAATATTTTCTCAATTTCAATATTTCAAAAGTGGCTATCTTTATTCAATCCCAGTAAGAACATTTCTTTGCTCTGTTGTTTAATATAAAAATCACAAAAGAAGAAATGGAGGTTACAAAATTAAAAAGATAGACAGAAGGCCCGTCACTAAAATAGGGCCCAATATATTATTTAACAAGATGGTACTTGCTTCTTACTCTAACTCATATTAATACTGAGCATATTTGTGAGTGCACTTTAAAATCTGTACTCAAATTCAAGCTTACTTTTACTGTCAATCAACAAAAGACATTGGCCTCCCAGGTCAGATTTACTTCATGTTCTAAAAATTACATGTTTCATAAATGGTTATCTAGAGAATGATAGTGGCCAAGTGAGACATAATAACCTCAGCGATACTAAACTATATAAACCTCTACCATTTACCTTGTGACAAAAGAGAAACATAGTGTAATCAAAGATTACAAAGCTCACCTCGTGGCAGCAAAGTTCAATTTAAACATATCTCTAAGTACATGTATATTAAGAAAATCACTCAAGTGGAAAAAAGTAGGTCAAGGTCATTTCATGAAAGTTTGATCAAAGATACATCCAATATGCAAGTTTGGTACATGTAGCACTTATACTTTGCTCAATATTGGCCTTTAAAGGCAAAATCACTCAAGCAGAAAAAGTAGGTCAAGGTCATTTTATGAAAGTTTGATCAAAGATACATCCAATATGCAAGTTTGGTACATGTAGCACTTATACTTTGCTCAATATTGGCCTTTAAAGGCAAAATCACTCAAGTGGAAAAAGTAGGTCAAGGTCATTTTATGAAAATTTGATCAAAGATACATCCAATATGCAAGTTTGGTAGATGTAGCACTTTTACTTTGCTCAAAATTAGCCTTTAAAGGCAAAATCACTCAAGCGGAAAAAGTAGGTCAAGGTCATTTTATGAAAGTTTGATCAAAGATACATCCAATATGCAAGTTTGGTACATGTAGCACTTAAACTTTGCTCAATATTGGCCTTTAAAGGCAAAATCACTCAAGTGGAAAAAGAAGGTCAAGGTCACTTTATGAAAGTTTGATCAAAGATACATCCAATATGCAAGTTTGGTACATGTAGAACTTATACTTTGCTCAATATTGGCCTTATAAGGCAAAATCACTCCAGCGGAAAAAGTAGGTCAGATGCTGCATCCGATGCATGGGTTCACCTCAGCCTCCCAAGATGAATCCCTTGTTCAAGTTTGGTTACTGTAGCATCAGTACTTTGTCAGATACTGAACTACCCCAAAAACTTTAACCAGACATTGACAAAGTCATTCAACCGGAAAATGTAGGTCAGATGCTGCATCCGATGCATGGGTTCACCTCAGCATCCCAAGATGAATCACTTGTGCAAGTTTGGTTACTGTAGCATCAGTACTTTGTCAGATACTGAACTACCCCAAAAACTTTAACCAGACACTGACAAAGTCATTCAACCGGAAAATGTAGGTCAGATGCTGCATCCGATGCATGGGTTCACCTCAGCATCCCAAGATGAATCACTTGTGCAAGTTTGGTTACTGTAGCATCAGTACTTTGTCAGATACTGAGTTACCCCAAAAACTTTAACCGGATGCGGACGCGGACGGGGACGACGACGGGGACGGGGATGGGGACGGGGACGCGGACGCGGACGCCGGGGTTATAGCATAAGCTCATCTCAACTTCGTCGAGGTGAGCTAAAAATGTCCTAGAATGAAACAGACTCCCTTTTTACATGTAAGTTTGTTACTCCATTAAACACTCTTAATAATAAAAAATTATCGTGGAAGAAATATAAGACTGAGTTGAAACAAAAGAAAAGTAGATAAAATCTCTCACTGTAGCATTTGAACACGTTGTTTTTCTTTCGATGTAGGGTATTTGAACGTTATATTATTTTGTTGAAAATAGAGGGGATAGTTTACTCCTACCATCAATTTCCTGAAATACGACATTGTAAGATAATACGGTAACAGTGTATATCTTTCTTGCATCTCAAAGATGACCTATCTTCCTCCTTTTATCGAAAAAAAGGAAAATAGAGGCAACTTAATAATACTGAATATGTTTTTTTTTATTTTGACCGACGGAAGGGCCCATCACTAAAATAGGGCCTATCATACTATGTAAATAACAAGTACTCGCTTTTTTTCTTGGTATATTGGTTTTGAATCGGGATGTGAATAAAAATTGCGATAACATGGTCATTGGAGTAACAATTACATCATTAAGTGCACTCTAGGGAATCTCATAAATATACCTTAAAGTTTGTGTTAGATATATGTATCAGATGTACATATCTTTGTGTCTACACATTGACTAAATCTAACATTACATGTCATGTAAAAGCCTTATTGAATTTTTATAACAATACATATTTTTAGAAAGACAACAACTGTCTCCTTATAGAGACATTAATAAGAATGTTTTCTCCTTTTTTCCTGACAAGATAGATCATGGAGAAAACAAACTGGATTTCTTTATCTTCCTCATTACATTTTAAAACGTTTATCGATTCATCATTTGAAGAGGAGTGATCTCATAGAATATTCATGGTCTTGGGAGGAATCTAGGACTGATTTGAAACAAAAAGGGTATCTCTGGCAGCTGGCTTTTGACACCATGTTACATACTTTAATGTTATACAAGCTCAGTTTAGGACAAAGCTAAAGGAGTTGTGAAAATGCTTCACTGAACAGATCTCGCCTGGGGGTTATATGTAGAAGTCATGTGGGGCCTCGGCGATACTCAACTGTAAACCTCTATCTTTACCTTTACCTTTTGATAATAGAGAAAAAATGTCCTAGAATGAAACAGACTCCCTTTTTACATGTAAATTTGTTACTCCATTAAACACTCTTAATAAGAAAATATACTAGAATATAAATTATCATGGAAGAAATATAAGACTGAGTTGAAACAAAAGAAAAAGTAAATAAAATCTCTCACTGTAGCATTTGAACACTTTGTTTTTCTTTCGATGTAGGGTATTTGAACGTTATATTATTTTGTTGAAAATAGAGGGGATAAGATACTGTATGTTTTCTATGTTTACTCCTACTATCAATTTCCTGAAATACGACATTGTAAGATAATATGGTAACAGTGTCTATCTTTCGTGCATCTCAAAGATGACCTTTCTTCCTATTTTTGTCGAAAAAAAAACGGAAATAGAGGCAACTTAATTATACTGAATATGGTTTTTTTTTATTTTGACCGACGGAAGGGCCCATCACTAAAATAGGGCCCACCATACCATGTAAATAACAAGTACTCGCTTTTTTTCTTGGTATATTGGTTTTAAATCGGGATGTGAATAAAAATGTGCTTGTTCTTTGGAATCTGTAATTCACATCAAACAAAGATACATTCACTGGCAATCTCCACAGAAAGAAAACCAAGTGACCATGCATGCAGGTCGGATTTACTACTAAGAATTATATGTAAAAGTTTAATGTTGATGATTCAATATTAAGAATCATAAGTAAAATTTTAATCTTGAATTAATGATATAGGAGATATAGGAGATCAGGTATCCTTTCATTGATAATTTGATATAGTTAATATTTCAAACTAGGATGCTCTCCATAAATGCATCTTATCTTGAGACTGAGAGTGCAAGTGAGACATATAATAACCAAATCATGCAGGACCTACATCAAGACTTGGATTGCGGTTACATGGTCATTGGAGTAACAATTACATCATTAAGTACACTCTAGGGAATCTCATAAATATACCTTAAAGTTTGTGTTAGATATATGTATCAGATGTACATATCTTTGTGTCTACACATTGACTAAATCTAACATTACATGTCATGTAAAAGCCTTATTGAATTTTTATAACAATACATATTTTTATAAAGACAACTGTCTCCTTGTAGAGACATTAATAAGAATGTTTTCTCCTTTTTTTCCTGACAGGATGGATCATGGAGAAAACATACTGGAATTCTTTATCTTCCTCATTACATATAAAACGTTTATCGATTCATCATTTGAAGAGGAGGGGTCTCATAGAATATTCATGGTCTTGGGAGAAATCTAGGACTGATTTGAAACAAAAAGGGTATCTCTGACAGCTGGCTTTTAACACCATGTTACATACTTTAATGTTTAATAATACAAGCTCAGTTTAGGACGAAGCTAAAGGAGTTGTGAAAATGCTTCACTGAACAGATCTCGCCTGGGGGTTATATGTAGAAGTCATGTGGGGCCTCGGCGATACTAAACTGTAAACCTCTATCTTTACCTTTACCTTTTGATAATAGAGAAAAAATGTCCTAGAATGAAACAGACTCCCTTTTTACATGTAAATTTGTTACTCCATTAAACACTCTTAATAAGAAAATATACTAGAATATAAATTATCATGGAAGAAATATAAAACTGAGTTGAAACAAAAGAAAAGCAGATAAAATCTCTCACTGTAGCATTTGAACACTTTGTTTTTCTTTCGATGTAGGGTACTTGAACGTTATATTATTTTGTTGAAAATAGAGGGGATAAGATACTGTATGTTTTCTATGTTTACTCCTACTATCAATTTCCTGAAATACGACATTGTAAGATAATACGGTAACAGTGTCTATCTTTCTTGCATCTCAAAGATGACATTTCTTCCTCCTTTTGTCGAAAAAAAGGAAAATAGAGGCAACTTAATAATACTGAATATGGTTTTTTTATTTTGACCGACGGAAGGGCCCATCACTAAAATAGGGCCCACCATATCATGTAAATAACAAGTACTCGCTTTTTTTCTTGGTATATTGGTTTTAAATCGGGATGTGAATAAAAATGTGCTTGTTCTTTGGAATCTGTAATTCACATCAAACAAAGATACATTCACTGGCAACCTCCACAGAAAGAAAACCAAGTGACCATGCATGCAGGTCGGATTTACTACTAAGAATTATATGTAAAATTCTAATGTTGATGATTCAATATTAAGAATCATAAGTAAAATTTTAATCTTGAATTAATGATATAGGAGATATAGGAGATCAGGTATCCTTTCATTGATAATTTGATATAGTTAATATTTCAAACTAGGATGCTCTCCATAAATGCATCTTATCTTGAGACTGAGAGTGCAAGTGAGACATATAATAACCAAATCATGCAGGACCTACATCAAGACTTGGATTGCGGTTACATGGTCATTGGAGTAACAATTACATCATTAAGTACACTCTAGGGAATCTCATAAATATACCTTAAAGTTTGTGTTAGATATATGTTTCAGATGTACACATCTTTGTGTCTACACATTGACTAAATCTAACATTACATGTCATGTAAAAGCCTTATTGAATTTTTATAACAATACATATTTTTATAAAGACAACTGTCTCCTTGTAGAGACATTAAAAAGAATGTTTTCTCCTTTTTTCCTGACAGGATGGATCATGGAGAAAACATACTGGAATTCTTTATCTTCCTCATTACATATAAAACGTTTATCGATTCATCATTTGAAGAGGAGGGGTCTCATAGAATATTCATGGTCTTGGGAGAAATCTAGGACTGATTTGAAACAAAAAGGGTATCTCTGGCAGCTGGCTTTTAACACCATGTTACATACTTTAATGTTTAATAATACAAGCTCAGTTTAGGACAAAGCTAAAGGAGTTGTGAAAATGCTTCACTGAACAGATCTCGCCTGGGGGTTATATGTAGAAGTCATGTGGGGCCTCGGCGATACTAAACTGTAAACCTCTATCTTTACCTTTACCTTTTGATAATAGAGAAAAATGTCCTAGAATGAAACAGACTCCCTTTTTACATGTAAATTTGTTACTCCATTAAACACTCTTAATAAGAAAATATACTAGAATATAAATTATCATGGAAGAAATATAAGACTGAGTTGAAACAAAAGAAAAGTAAATAAAATCTCTCACTGTAGCATTTGAACACTTTGTTTTTCTTTCGATGTAGGGTATTTGAACGTTATATTATTTTGTTGAAAATAGAGGGGATAAGATACTGTATGTTTTCTATGTTTACTCCTACTATCAATTTCCTGAAATACGACATTGTAAGATAATATGGTAACAGTGTCTATCTTTCGTGCATCTCAAAGATGACCTTTCTTCCTATTTTTGTCGAAAAAAAACGGAAATAGAGGCAACTTAATTATACTGAATATGGTTTTTTTTATTTTGACCGACGGAAGGGCCCATCACTAAAATAGGGCCCACCATACCATGTAAATAACAAGTACTCGCTTTTTTTCTTGGTATATTGGTTTTAAATCGGGATGTGAATAAAAATGTGCTTGTTCTTTGGAATCTGTAATTCACATCAAACAAAGATACATTCACTGGCAATCTCCACAGAAAGAAAACCAAGTGACCATGCATGCAGGTCGGATTTACTACTAAGAATTATATGTAAAATTCTAATGTTGATGATTCAATATTAAGAATCATAAGTAAAATTTTAATCTTGAATTAATGATATAGGAGATATAGGAGATCAGGTATCCTTTCAACGATAATTTGACATAGTTAATATTTCAAACTAGGATGCTCTCCATAAATGCATCTTATCTTGAGACTGAGAGTGCAAGTGAGACATATCATAACCAAATCATGCAGGACCTACATCAAGACTTGGATTGCGGTTACATGGTCATTGGAGTAACAATTACATCATTAAGTACAATATACGTGTAATAAACTTGAAAGTATTTTTTGGGAATGAACTAATGTAAAGGCTAACTTAATAAGTATCGCATCTGGTATCGGACACATCCTTTTCATTTGCAAGGTGCTATGGATTTGCATCCTAAGCTTTTTTAAAAGCTAAGATGTAAATTTCTTACTATGTTTAATAAAAGCGAAGGGACAACGTTAATCATGTTTAGATTTGAGGAAAACGATTAAAGGGATTTATCTCCAAGGACAACAAAATTGATATTAGGTGTTCCCTGATTTTGTTCTATTATGCTTATCAATATGGGTCGGATAATATTATAAACTTTGTATTCAAGGAAATATTGTTTAGTACTTTCATTCCCTTCTCCGCATTTAACTTTTTCGTTGTTAGTTATATTGATTTTACATAGGAGATAACTAGTGACAAAATCTAGAGTGTAGAATATTCATTTGACGATTGCCGTATCTGTAATATTTAGGACTAGGTAAGTATCTATTTGTATTTAATTTATGTTTGAATGAGTGTAACATGTGTAATGTAGAATTAGAAATTCTTATGTTAATTGATGGTGGAAAAAATGAATTTTTATACAAATAAGTCTACAGGAAAATTGTTCAATATTTTGACCATTTCTACTGTAAAGTTTAATCTCTGTAAATGTTTTCGTATTCAACCAGTTGTATAAGTATTCAACCACCTTGTCTATTTTAAAAGCTATGGCGTGTTTTATAAAGTTAACAGTGATAATCAATAATACTTTTCTATCCCCTCTTTCTGTAGACCCTTTCCTGTCTCTCTCTCTCTCTCTCTCTCTCTCTCTCTCTCTCTCTCTCTCCGTTTGTCCTGTATCCCTCATTCCCCTCCTTTGCTATTTTCCATATCTGTTGTATCATATGCAAAACATTAAAATGTGACAATAACACAAGGTTCCAATAAAGGTATATTCCGAGTTTCATGGTAAAAAATTGCGAACTTTCTGAGAAATGCGGATTTTCAATTTCCAAGTCCGCCTTTTACAAGTCCGCGTCGGTGTGAAAAGTTGACGACGGACGGACGGACGCCGGACGGCACGCTACATGTATGACAATAGCTCACTTGAGCTTTGCTCAGGTGAGCTAAAAATGATATTTTGATGATTCTTTGTTTGTCAATCAAGAAATCATAGTAGTTTTTACAAACATTCTGACAAAAGGAATGTCGTGGTCTAAATATGTTAAACACAATGTTGTGGTGGTTTCCACGCACATATCTACATCTTTTGTCACAATGTTTGTAAAAACAACAGCGTTTTATTTTACTAACGGGTCCACGATTGTAAATGTATCAGAAGGATATAGGCTATGAAAAGATAGAATCTAATCAAAGCAATGATTGAAGTTCCTGTTTTCTTTCCTCCAACTGAGCATTTTATTTATTCGTGGTTTCACCAACTTCAGCCACGTGATGCTACACAGTGAATCACAGATCAATGAGTTAAAGAAGATCCTGACGATAATCTATCTCAACAGTACTCACAATAGAGCACCAAATTGAGCATCGACGGATCCCTAGTGAGCTAGAAGTGGGACCAGGTGCCCGGGATGAGTAAGCATCCCCTGTTGGCTAACCGCACCCGCCGTCCATGTTCATGCACGAAAATGAAAACAATTTATAAAATGTCTGAGGTTATATCTATATACAAATTGCTATGGTGACCATGCCAGGGAAGCATATGCAAAACACTTACTGTCAGACCCCATCAAAACACTTTAAATAAGCTTAAAATGCATCAAAGATGCAAAGTGCCGAGTTGCAAAACTTGAATAGTCTCGACAGATGGGAAGCATCACAGACACGTTTCAGGTTGATACACATTCATATACAATTCAGAAACCAAATCAATTACCCAAGTCCTATGAATTTGACCTTTGCTCTTTTGATCCCAAAATCAATAGGGGTCATCCTTGATTCATGGAAAACATTTCTGACAAGTTTCATGATTAAAGGTGCAATACATGCCCAAATATAGTCCCGAAACTATTTTCAATTATCAGAATCCTATGACCTTGACCTTTGGATGCAAAAATCACAAGGGGTCATACTTGATTCGTGGGAAACATTTCCGGAACATTTCATGATCATAGATGCAATACAGGCTCAAATATTATCTGGAAACCATTTTCAATCATCAGTGATGGGGATCATCCTTGATTCATGGAAAGCATTTCTGGCAAGTTTCGTGATTATAGGTGCTACGCAGGCTCTAATATGGTCTGGAAACCATTTTCAATCATCATAGTTCAGTGACCTTGACCTTTGGACCCATAAATCAATAGGGGTCATCCTTGATTCATTAGAAATATTTCTGGAAAGTTTCATGATCATAGGTGCAATACAGGCTCTAATGTGGTCCAGAAACCATTTTCAATCATCTGAGTCCTATGACCTTGACATTTGACCTTTTGACCTCAAAATCAATAGGGGTCATCATTGATTCATAAGAAACATTTCTGGCAAGTTTCATGATCATAGGTGCAATACACCCTCTTATATCATCCGGAAACAATTTTCAATTTTCAATTACCTAAGTCCTGTGACCTTGATCTTTGACCCTTTGACCCCTAAATCAAAAGTGGTCATTTTCTATTCACTGGAAACATTTCTGGCAAGTTACATGATTATAGGTGCAATACAGGCTCAAATTCAGTCGGGAAACCATTTTTAATCATCTTAGTCCTGTGACCTTGACCTTTGAACTTTTAACCCAAAAATTGATAGTGGTCATCCTTGATCCATGGGAAACATTTCTGGCAAGCTTCATGATTATAATTGCAATACAGGCTGAAATATGGTCCGGAAACCACTTTCAATCATTGGAGCCCTGTGACCTTGACCTTTGACCTTTTGACCCCAAAATCAATAGGGGTCATTCTTGATTCATGGGAATCATTATTGGCAAGTTTCATGACTTTAGGTGCAATACAGGCTAAAATATGGCCAGGAAACCATTTTCAATCATCAGAGTCCTGTGACCTTGACCTTTGACCTTTTGACCCCAAAATCAAAAGTGGTCATTTTCTATTCACAGGAAACATTTCTGGCAAGTTACATGATTATAGGTGCAATACAGGCTGAAATATGGTCCGAAAACCAATTTCAATCAACAGAGTCCTGTGACCTTGACCTTTGACCTTTGACCCCAAAATCAATAGGCCTCATCCTTGATTCAAGGGAAACATTTCTGGCAAGTTTCATGATTATAGGTGCAATACAGGCTGAAATATGGTCCGGAAACCATTTTCAATCGTCTGAGTCCTGTGACCTTGACCTTTGACCTTTTGACCCCAAAATCAATAGGCCTCATCCTTGATTCAAGGGAAACATTTCTGGCAAGTTTCATGATTATAGGTGCAATACAGGCTGAAATATGGTCCGGAAACCATTTTCAATCATCTGAGTCCTGTGACCTTGACCGTTGACCTGTTGACCCCAAAATCAATAGGGCTCATCCTTGACTGATGGTGAGTAAGTGTATGAAGTTTCATTGTTATAGCCTCTTTCGTAGTTGACTTATAGTCCGGAAACCATTTTCAATCATCTGAGTCCTGTGACCTTGACCTTTGACCTTTTGACCCCAAAATCAATAGGGCTCATCCTTGACTAATGGTGAGTAAGTGTATGAAGTTTCATTGTTATAGCCTCTTTCGTAGTTGACTTATAGTCCGGCAACCAATTGTTGACGCCCTCCCGCCCGCCCAACCGCCCGCCCAACCGCCCGCCCAGACGCCCGCCCAACCGCCCGCCCGCCCGCCCGTCTCACATCAAATTAAGAGCCGAGTTTTGCAACTCGGCTAAAAAGTACACGTAGACCCACGAGATCAATAGGCAAATTGTACCGGCTTAGGACGGCCATCTACATCTAAATGGCGTGTTTACCCGAAGATCTCTGAAGGGAAAAGATACTGGTCTCTGAAGGGAAAAGATACTTAGCTTCTGACTTCAACTTACAGATACATAGACGATGTGTTGTCCATCAATAATCTAAAATTCGCGGATTACCTAAGCAGTATCTTTCGGAGCTTGAAGTCGAAGAAACTACAGAGACAAATAATTCAGCATCCTATTTGGACATAATGTTGTCCTACGACACTGATGGTCACATGAGATATTTTTCATCGTGACGAACTTCGCACTCGAACTTCGTACTTCGCATTTCGAACATGGAAGAAAAAGTGGCGTAGCTGCCGTTCGCGTATAAACTCATAAGCGGAATAATCTTCATTTTGATTAGTATACTCAATTGAATGGTATATTGGACTTCCTGTACAACTGGCACGCTTTTTTCGGCAACCCACTTATGAAAATCAAGTGCGAAGTTCGTCACGGTGAAAAAAGTCTATGAACACCTCACTCTATGACAAACGTGACGACATCAATTTCAGCATTACAAACTTTCCTTTTCTGAGTAGCAACATCACTTCATCGCCTGCTTATGGCGTGTTCATATCTCAGTTGATACGATATGCCAGAGCGAGTACCAAATATATGGATTTTGTTCTGAAAGATAGGCGTCTTTCAGATAAGCTTTTCAGTAAGGGATATATTTGTGACCGACTAACAACGTCACTGAGGATTCGAAGTTCTACGGTCGATATTGGGAACTCGTCATACAATATGATGTCCCACTCTCCAGAATGGTGGATGATATTCTTTCATAGACCATTTGAACCAGCCAGCCAAAGATTGTACTCTAGACCATAGACCAATCATGTTGCAAAAAGAATTAACTTTTCATCACTAACAGCATCAGAGGACTTGAAACCACAAGAAATGTTTAACGGACGGACGGACGGACGACGGACACCGGGCGATCGCATAATGGTCATAGACCAGTAGAGCTAATAAAACAGATTTAAAATTTTTACGTGTGTACATGCATCTGTAATTTCCCAGCCGTCATTATGAGAAAGCAAATTAAAACCGACTATTTCATAATGACAATATTTAGAAGATAAACTTTTTTGAAAATTCTTTTAATGTATCATCCGTCTGCTAGAGTATGTGTATTCAGAGACAACTTAAAATCTATCATGTTTGGAAATCCTCCATATGAATGGTTTTTTTTTACCATTATTGTCGGTTTAGAAACACCAACATTAAACAATGACAAAAAACAGAATATTGTAATTACTCATCATCCATCTACATTCAATAATTTTATAGTTTCTTCCTGTTGTTTGCTTCTTTTATTTTTCAGATTTTTTTCCTTTTCCTTTTTTCTCCTTCTATTTCTTTCTTTTACATCTCAATATTGTCATTTTCTTTTTGAACCCTCGTTAGATGTTTGTAAAGATTTGATGACTTCGCACACGTTTAGTCGCTTTTTCATATTTCTCGGGTCGTGCTTTTGAGGAACTTGACATCTTTCTTCCCCTTTTGATCATATCAATGCGTAATAGTTTTGATTTCACTGAATGAGTATTGATAAGATGATTCGAAAGTTTCTTACGGACTTTAAAGCATATAGTACAGACACCGCTCCGATCATATTGCGTCTTGCTTGGTGGTTTGCATGTCAATTCTCCAGATTTGGTTCTCCTCGAAAATACCAACTGCATTTCTTTTGTGATAGTATCTCCTCGGTTCATTAAACATTTTGCAGGATTCATCGAAGAAAAATAATCCCAAAAAAGCTCATCTCCCTGTTCAATATTTGTGGCGGCAAACATAGCTATTTGCGGTGTTTTTTCATCTTCAACCAAAACCGGTTTGAATAATTTAAAGTTAGGATTTCTCGCATGATTGATCAGGCGTGCAACCCCAAATTTGTATTCCCTAGTAGCATCGATGACATACTTGCCTCCTTGAAAACTGAATTCCAGACAATATGAAAGTTCGTCATTACTTGCGTAAAGGTTTTTCAACTTAGAAAATTGCAATTCTTCATATACTTTACAATTACCCTTGTATTCAATAACGTAATCTCCCTTTTTAAACGGTCGTTTCGCAAAAACTGATCTACCTCTTCTAGGCATATATTTCACACAGAAATAGTCTTTGAGTTACTTTTCATCTTCATATAATAATCCCTGTATCATGATTTCCGTCGATGTGAGAATATCTGCCATATGTACGTATTATTTTTTGCAGTGTCAACCCAACAAGCCGATCCACATGAAGTAAATAATTTAAAACAAATGACTCGTTATATAAACCTTTACAACATTCTTTCAATTTCGCGCAATCGCAAATATTGATAGAGAGAGAGAGAGTAGCTTTTACTTAGTTTGACAGCATCAAATAATAAAGAAACAAACCTTTCAGAAAATATAAATTGATTAATGAGTTTTTATGTGGCCTGCGATGCAAAGCAACATCTCGTTTATGGCTATAACTTGCTTGTTATCATTACGTAGCTTTTCAGAGATAAGACCGGTGCTAAAAATAGTATAGGAAATTTTTTTTTAATCTGCATTTATTTTTCTTAATAAACATAAATCTATCAATAATTAAAAATATGACACAAAAGCAGAATTAATAAATTGTATGCCTTTTGAACCCACCAATAAAATTGGAGATGTGGTTTGGGGTCGGGGAGGGGGGGGGGCACTAAGTAGAAAAAAATGGTGCGTTCTAAAGCTATTCTTTGAAGGAAATTTATACCTTTACCTTTTTGAAACTGAGACGAATTTTAAAAGATATTACGACCAAAAAGATATATATCGGTATGCATTTTATATAGTGTGGCCCTCGATTGATATGAAGTAATCATCTATAATTCTTTACAAAATCAGGAATGCTTTGAGCAGAATATCTATTCTAAGCAGTCGAATTTTTTTATTCTATTTTTATGCCATTTGAACCAATTTTCTCATTCCTTCATTAAATAAAATTCAATCTCAAACAATTTCTGTGATATGAAGATTTAAAGAAGAAGGGGACACTATCTTTTGTCTTTTTCTTCTTATTTACTATCTTTGAAATAAAAGTGCGTTTTCATGAATATATCTACAACGTATCTGTCATTGTTTTAAAGTTTGTTTCCATCTCAATGTTTTTTTTTTTATTTTTTGGTCGCCTGTTTTAACTGAGGTTTTTATCCTTTTACCATCCCTCTTTTTTTAGTTTATTTTTGGTTGTATATTTATGAGCTGTTTTGTTTGTTCTCATACCCTCTCTCTCGTAAATATTTATTATAGCGATCCATTATGTAACAATGTTACTACACATTGCTCGATAAGGTTGAAGTAGAATTAACGGGACATTTTCTAATTGAATGTTTAACAAAATCCCCGCCAACGACAGCTATAATTGCTTTACTGATAAGCTTCCTATAAACATGGCGCAAACTTGACAAGTCCTAATTGCTTACTGCTAATACTCGGGCATTTCATTTTTTATGACTCTGTAATCGAATATTCAGGGGACATATAGTTTCAACAAGAGACCCATGTGGGCCTATATCGCTCCACTGAGTGTCTTGACATGCCATCCAATAAGAGCCCTTTAGCACCCATATTTCTAGAGGATTCAAGACAAATAACTCTAGCTTTGTAGAGGACATTGAGTCTTTGCTTCCTGTAAGGTTTCATGTAATTCCGTGCAGCGGTTGCACACAAAAATTTGAAAAAAAGTGTTAGCTTATCAGAGCCATTGGCAGTCATATTTCTTGAGGAATCAAGACTAATAAGGTCCCACCTCTGGCTTGCTAGGGGTCCGTCTATGCTTTATTTTGTGCTCTATTGTGAGTGCTGTTGAGATTGTCGTCAAGATCTTCTTTAACTAATAAGACAAACTTGGTAGAGTACCTTGAGTACTTGCTTCCTGTTAGGTGTTTTGAAATTCCGTGTAGCATTTGCAGAGGATAATTCGAAAATGTATCAACCAATTAGAGTCCTTGGTGGTTATATTTGTTGACGGATCGGGACGAAAAACATAAATTTAGTAGAGAACCTTGAGTATTTGCTTCCTGTATTAGGTTTCATTAAATTATGTCAGCGGTTGCAGAGGAGAAGTCGACAATGATTGTCGAAAATGGAAGATGATTACGAATATGGCCGGACACTGGACGAAGGGCTTTGACAATAGCTCACTTGAGTCTTCGGCTCAGGTGAACAAAAAAGCCGTTTCCAATATCTGTCAATGGAATAGCATTGCTGTCGTACGGGGGCATCAGAGATTCACAAATCTTGTTTCTTTTATCAATTGCAATTCTTTGCACATAATTTTTGTCCCCCGCTTTCGCGAAAGCGCGGGGACATTAAAACCGGTTCGTCCGTCTGTCCGTCAGTCACAAAAACTTTAACCTTGTGCATAACTTTTGAATGGTAAGTGATAGGGCTTTGATATTTCACATGTGTATTACTTGTGACAAGACCTTTCCATGGATACCAAAATTTTTGACCTTGTGACCTTGACCTTGGACTTTGACCTACTTATTAAAAACTTTAACCTTGACCATAACTTTTGAATGGAAAGTGATAGGGCTTTGATATTTTTCACATGTGTATTCCTTGTGACAAGACCTTTCCATGGATACCAAAATTTTTGACCTTGTGACCTTGACCTTGGACTTTGACCTACTTATTAAAAACTTTAACATTGACCATTACTTTTGAATGGTAAGTGATAGGGCTTTGATATTTCATATGTGTATTTCTTGTGACAAGACCTTTCCATGGATACCAAAATTTTTGACCTTGTGACCTTGACCTTTGAGTTCGACCTACTTATTAAAAACTTTAACCTTGATCATAACTTTGGAATGGAAAGTGATAGGGCTTTGATATTTCACATGTGTATTCCTTGTGACAAGACCTTTGCATGGATATCAAAATTTTTTACCTTGACCTTTGAGTTCGACCTACTTTTCAAAAAACTATAACCTTGTCCATAACTTTTTAATGGAAAATGATAGGGCTTTCTTATTTCACATGTGTATTCCTTGTGATGAGACCTTCCTGTTGGTAATAACATTCTGACCTTGTGACCTTGTCCATGGAGGTTGACCCACATTTAAAAACTTCAACCTCGACCATAAGTTTTTGATGGTAATTTAAATTATAGGTCTTAAATATTTCACATGTGCATACCTTTTCATAAGCCCTGTCCCTTGGAAACAAAACACAAGTTTGGACCTTTTGACCTTTTCTTGGAGTTAATCTTTCATATTTAGAATGTTGATAATATATGAGATGTATTATTAAAACTTAAGAATGGGGGGATGTCTGTAAGCATTCCTTTAAAGACAAACACCCAAAAGCGGGGGACCACAATTCCTTGAATTTGATTTTATTTGATTACTTTAATTTGAAATATAAAGAATCATTGTCTTAATTTGTGTTTGTAAAGGGTATGCAACACAACAAAAGTGCATATATCGAACATTAAATCCGCGTTTTGCACCACCATTATCAGTTTCAATCTTGTTTCCGTTTAAAAAGATACACCAAAAATTATGTCATCACGGGTTCACTTTACAGTTAAGATCAACCGTCGCGGCATGTTTCTATGACCTTATGCATTGTGACGTAGAAACTTGTTTCAAACGATAGTGCAACACCTCCCATTTCAAGAAAGGAGGGCAATCTCCAACAACACTCGGTTGCAGTACCCACACCATAACCCCAAATCACCAACTGTCAAAACACAGAATAGACATGTAGAGAGACACTAAAAGGACAAGGAACATCAAATCATACCACAAAAACATTAAACACAAAAGACTACACATAAACCAACGAGACCAATTGTCTACCGGTGTCGACTTAGGACGGCCATCTGCCACGCAATTAGACGGCGTGATTATCCGAATTACGTGTGCACAACCCTCCAACTTTTCCAATTACCGAGAAGTCTCTAAGGACGCATAATTGTGGTGTAAAAATACCTCCTCACTGTAAGATGAACATGCAAACAGACAGCAGGGCCCAAGAAACACACATATGGATATGTAAATAGGTATAAAAAACAGAAGGCGTACGAAATAGTTTGTGCTCTGCCGGCTTTAGCGAGCTCATGCATGTTACCACCCGAGGAGTCCGAATAACCCTCAGAGAGGACAGCTTGTCAGGGCCCTGTCTTCTCTAAAGAGATTTTGACAGAGCCTGTCATGAAGTTCTGTCGTCACAGTCAGTCAGAGTGCAATTCTTAAGAATGTGCTGGTATAAGGCTGTAGGTTGGTCAAGTGCCAAGCCAGGTGTTCGTCTGGTGACGACATGATCATATGGATCACGGTATAAGAGGCGTTTAATGATTCCAACACAATCTATTATCCTTCTTATTTTGTTTATTGTGTCATCATAAAAGGCAGGTTGTGAAATATCTAAAGTAACAAACTGTGTTGCTTGTATGGGTCCGATTGCCATAGGAGCTAACAATAATTTTTGTATCTTTACCAGTTTGTGAAAGCGAAAAGCTTGACCTAAAAATGTCTTGGTAATTTGTAAATTTCAGCTATGAAAATCCAAAACATCAGTACATGCTCTAGTGTACCTGATGGGCTGTGAAATGTAAACACCATATTACGGTAATCTATTTACATCACTGTCAAGTCAGGGGTAAATTTACTATGTTGTATCCAAAATTTTCTCTTTTGTGATACACACTTGTGTGAGTCTTTCCGTTAATAATTTCAGTATTTAGGTATAAGAATAGAGTTTCTGTGTTTGCAACATTTTTTTTTTGTTTAGTGTCAGTCAGTTCTTGTAGATAAGTTTCATTTTTATATTTTTTTTTCAAAAACATGCATATGTTTGTCAATAGTAAAGAATATCATCCAGGTACCTAGAAAGAACAATGAAACATTTCACATCATTTCTTTGCTATTGAAAAATTTGGATAAATTCTTTTTCATAGAAAGAGTGTAAAAATAAGTCTGCAATAGTTCTTCCAAGCGTATTATATTGATTGTGCATATATAAGGACTTATAAATATCTTTACAACCAATTGCTAACTTCTCATAGTAAAGAGATATTTTGGGGGGTTTTTTTTATCAATAATTGCAAATCTTTGCACATGCGTTTTACGTTGTAATTTTATTAAATTGAATAGGATATAAGAACTTGAGTTAATCTGCATTGTTTTAGATAGTTTTACTTAGTGCAACATGTTTAAGTGTGGTATTACAGACGGAATTATGATATTAAACACACGAGTTCATTTAATTTTGATGTCTAAGGACTTTGTCAAAATATATACAGTGTGTGTTTGCGGGGGGATATCACTGACACAATACTTAAACAGTCGAAAAGTACAATGCGTCCGCAAATTACATTTTTGAGTATTTTGATTAAAAGCGAAGTCATCTTAAAGAGGAAAGGTCGCGATACAAATTAGGATTTGAGTCAGACCTAAATGTTTCAATCATCCAAACTTTGCACTCGGATAATAAATCTTCCATCATAGCGTGTAGTCGTAAATGAAATGAATAAGAAAATAAAACCATACTATTCTAAATACCATTTCTGAAAAAAAAAATAGTGTATTATATATCGTTGGAAACTGTGGATTGAGATTTTTGTCATTATGAAAAAAACATGTAACCTATCTTTATCTCTCAAGGAGTAAGAGCCTGTTCCATGATGTTCTTATCTCCAAAAGAATAATAGTCAAAAGATCAAAAATGTTGTATCTCCATTGACCAATGGGCTTACTACAAATGATCACATGATACATTACTTACATTACATGGCATGGAGACTGGTAGAAGAAACGTGAGGTATGTTTACTTGCTTTTTTTTTCTAATATTCTAAAACTTACTCTTACAAAAATGAAATTGTAAAGTCAATCTGCAGATACTAAAGAACAAAATTGTGATAATTCAAATCCTTTGAATTCAAATTATCTACGATAACACTAGCTTCCAAAAATGAAATGGAGATAGAGCATTTTGATTCTAACTTTTTGACAATCTGAAAGCACACTCTGGCTATATATTAAAGGGTTGCTTTGTTTTCTTTATAGGTGCCAACATGAAATATCCTTCTTACATCTGCCGGATTACATACTTGTTCATATATTCAAATACTTGGACCTACATTACCTACTTCAAGTGATAAATAGAACCTGTAAACACTTCCATTCAATCATCGAAAATCACTCAATTCTCTGGCGCTTCTTTGAATTTGATTGTGTACTTGCATTGCAAAAGGAGGACTTGATTCGCATTCTTGACCACTCTAGCTCATTTAGAAGATTTCTTATTCCTTTCTCGACAGCATCATACAGTGCACCCGACTTAGATCTGATGCTCGTTTCCTCTTTGTCTCGATCCAATCGTCTCTACTGGCTTGACCTTTCCGAGTGTCCAATTTCAACGCTTTGTTTCATTCGTAATACTCCAGAATTGGAAGTACTTAATCTATCCAGTTGCACTAACCTGATTGACCAAGATTTCAACGTCATCAATTCTTGCCGAAAATTGGAACACATTTATCTCTCGTTTACAAACATTTCGTCTGAAAACCTCGTGTCAATTGTGACTAAGCACGATCTGCTGTCTTTAGACGTGTGCGGAATTGAGTTGAGCATATCCCAATGCCGAGATATTCTGGTTAATTGCAAATATCTACAAAACTTCTCATTATCATTGGCAAAGAGTGAAGACATTTCATTATTTCATCGTGATATTGAAAACCAATTTGGTGACTGTACATTCAATATTTCTCAACGATGAATCAACAACGTATGGGTGTAAATGAGGTCACTTTAAAAAAAATTGTTTTCTTACAGTGGAGATTGACATCTTTCTTTGATATGAATTACTGTTTCCAAAGATCATTCATATTTTATTCACATCCCGATTAGAACCAATATATCCAGTAGTGAGAACAATTGAGAACCTTGTATTTACATGTTATATTCGGTCCTATTTTAGTGATGGGCCCCTTCGTCGGTCAGAATAAAAAAGTATAATCAGTATTATTATGTCACTACGGTAAAATACCTTACATCGAAAGAAAAACAAAGAGTGCTGCAAGAGTGTTTTGTTTCAACTCAGTCTTACATTTCCTCCATTATAATATATATTTTGTGAGATTTCCTCATTATGAATGTTTAATGAAGAAACAAATGAGTCAAAGAAGATCCTGGCGATAATCCCAACACCACTCACAATAGAGCACAAAATTGAGCATCAACGGACCCTAGCAAACTAGAGGTGGGACCAGGTGCTCGAGAGGAGTAAGCATCCCATGTTTGGCTAGCCGCAACTGCCGTCGATGTTCATGCACGATCTCAAATATATGCACTGTCGGAGGCCATGTTTATATAGAAAGTGTCATGGCGACCATGTCAGGAAAAATTAATCAAAACACTTACTGTCTAACCCCTCGCAGGGAACGTTTTACGAGCTCCACACGGCAAAGGGCATAAGTGTGACACAAATGAGCCAAAGAAGATCCTGACGATAATCTCAACAGAGAACAAAATTGAGCATCAACGGACCCCTAGCAAACTAGGGATGAAATTTACATGTAAACATAGGGTAATCAAAGATTACATAGCTCGCCGTAGCAGGTTTTTGTCAAAATCAAATAACTTCCAAAGTACAAAAAGTATTATCAGGAGGATTCGATCAGTCTAATATTAGTCTCACCTTTAGAGAGCTAGATATACGACCAAAGTATAAGTAATTAAATAGAAGGTAAATGGTTAAGGTCAAAGGTCAAAATTCAAGGTCAACGCCACTGGGTCAAAGGTCATGGTCTCAAATGAAAGGTCCTATGACAAGGAATCTACATGTGAAATATAAAAACATTACCCCTTATAGTTTAAGAGATATAGCCCAGGTTGAAGGTTTTGAAAGTAGGTCAAAGTCTGAGGTCAAGGTCACTAGGTCTAAGGTCATAGTCTCAAATGAAAAGTATCATCACAAGGTACCTACTTGTGAAATATGAAAGCCCTACCCCTTTATGGTTCTGGAGAACTAGCCCAGGTTTAAGTTTTTGAAAAATATGTCAAAGTCAAAGGTCAAGGTCACTAGGCTAAAGATAAAAGGTCTCGTCACAAGGTATCTACACGTGAAATATGAAAGTCCTACCTTTTATGGTTAAAAAGATGTAGCCAAGGTTAAAGTGTTGTTTACGGATGATGACGCCGAGGGTATGACATAAGCTCTTCGGACTACCGTCCCAGCAAGCTTAAAAGTACTATATTTCATTCTAGGACATTTTCACTGCTTTATAATGATAATGTTACCGGAATCCCAGTCTTGATGTAGGTCCGCATGATTTGGTTATTATGTCTCACTTGCACTATATAAGTCTCTACATAATCGTTTATAAAGCCCATCCTCATTTAACCCACTGAATATTTCAAATTATCTATAAAAAGATATCTGACCTCCTAATTCATTGAAGATTACAATTTTACATATGATTCTTAATATTGAATTCTACATAAGAATTTTACATATAATTCTTGCATGCAAACAGGAGATGCTTACTCTTCCTGGGCACCTGGTCTCACTCCAGTATCGGGAGTTCGCTTCTTTTCATATGGTAGAGGTTTTTATTTGTTTGCTTTGGTTCCTGTTTTGTCCTGATTTTGGTATGCCTTCGGTTTATGATTTCCTAAATTATTGATTTTGTGCTGTATACAGGGATATGATCATTATCCATATTTGTCATCTTAGTAGAAAATCCGACATGCTTGCATGGTCACTTTAGTTTTCTTCCAGTGGAGATTGACAATGAATGTATCTTTCTTCGATGTGAATTAAATATCCCTAAAACATGCATATTTTACCAGGTTACCTCTATTTCTTCTGAAAATTGAGAAACCTCATAGGAGTAAATATAAAATATCTTATGCTTTTCTTCATTATAATAAAACATTCAAATATCTTACATCGGAAGAAAATCAAAGAGTTCAAACGCTGCTGCGAGAGACTTTATCTATATTTATTTTGTTTCAACTCAGTCTTGTATTTCGTTCACGATAATCTATATTTTGTGAGATTTCCCCTTTTTGAATGTCGCATAAATAAAGAAATCAACAAGTAACCAGACTTGTCAGAATGACAACATAGCTCGCCGGTGGCAACCATATGTAAATTGCAACAACAACAATAAAAAAGGTCTTATCACAAGGAATGCACATGTGAAATATCAAAGCCCTATCACTAACCATTCAAAAAATATGGCCAAGGTTAAAGTTTTTCAAAAGTAGGTCAATCATCTCCAAGGTCAAGGTCACAAGGTCAAAAATTTTGGTATCCATGGAAACGTCTTGTCACAAGGAATACACATGTGAAATATCAAAGCCCTATCACTTACCATTCCAAAAATATGGCCAAGGTTAAAGTTTTTCAAAAGTAGGTCAATCATCTCCAAGGTCAAGGTCACAAGGTCAAAAATTTTGGTATCCATGGAAAGGTCTTGTCACAAGGAATACACATGTGAAATATCAAAGCCCTATCACTTACCATTCCAAAAATATGGCCAAGGTTAAAGTTTTTCAAAAGTAGGTCAATCTCCAAGGTCGAGGTCACAAGGTCAAAAATTTTGGTATCCATGGAAAGGTCTTGTCACAAGGAATACACATGTGAAATATCAAAGCCCTATCACTTACCATTCCAAAAATATGGCCAAGGTTAAAGTTTTTCAAAAGTAGGTCAATCTCCAAGGTCAAGGTCACAAGGTCAAAAATTTTGGTATCCATGGAAAGGTCTTGTCACAAGGAATACACATGTGAAATATCAAAGCCCTATCACTTACCATTCCAAAAATATGGCCAAGGTTAAAGTTTTTCAAAAGTAGGTCAATCTCCAAGGTCAAGGTCACAAGGTCAAAAATTTTGGTATCCATGGAAAGGTCTTGTCACAAGGAATACACATGTGAAATATCAAAGCCCTATCACTTACCATTCCAAAAATATGGCCAAGGTTAAAGTTTTTCAAAAGAAGGTCAATCTCCAAGGTCAAGGTCACAAGGTCAAAAATTTTGGTATCCATGGAAAGGTCTTGTCACAAGGAATGCACATGTGAAATATGAAAGCCCAATCTGTATTGGTTTAAAAGTTATAAGCAAGGTTAAAGTTTTTGTGCACGCAGACGCAGACGCCGACGCCGGGGGTATGACAATAGCTCTCCGGACATTCGTCCCGGCGAGCTAAAAAGGAGTCTATTTCACTCTAGGACATTCTGACTCGTTAAAATGATCATGTCACCGGAATCCCTGTCTTGATATAAGCCCTGCATAATTCTGTTATTTTGTCTCACTTACACTTTAAGTCTCTACATAATCAGTTATGATGACCATTCTTATCTAATATACTAACTATATCGAATTATCAATGAAAGGATACCTGATATCCCATTTAATTCATTCAAGATTACGATCAATTTTACATATGATTCTTAACATTGAATTCTACATTAGAATTTTACATATAAATCTTAGTTGTAAATCCGACCTGCAGGAATGTTCACGTTAGTTTTCTTCCAGTGGAGATTGACATTGAATGTATGTTTCTTTGATGAGAACTTCAGATCTCAAAAGCATGAATATTTCATTTACAACTGGATGAGAACCAATATGCCCGGTAGTAACAACAACTGAAGACGTTGTATTTACATCTTATATTTGGCCCTACTTTAACGATGGGAAACTCACATGTAAAGTTTGGTGAAGATCCGAAGTAATCTGTGACACATAAAGTGTCTATGAGCAAAACCAGACTCACGCTCACACGCTCGCACCCATCTACGCACGCATCCACTTACAGACAGGCTGGCGATAGTATCACCTGCTGGAATGGTCACTTGGTTTTCTTCCAGTTGATATTAACATTTAAGTAATCTTTGTTTGATGTGGATTGCAGATCCCCAAAAACATGCATATATCATTATCAACCCGATTAGAACCAATATACCCGCTAGTAACAACAACTGACTACGTTGTATTTATATCTTATATTTGGTCCTACTTTAGTTATGGGAAACTCAATTGTAAAGGTTGATGAACATCCGAAATAATCAGTGACACATTAAGTGTCTATAAGCCTAACCAGTCTCACGCACGCTCGCACCCGTCTACGCACGCACCCACCCACTAACACAGGCTGGCGATAGTATCGCCTGCTGGCTTGGTCATTTGATTTTCTTCCAGCGGAGATTGACATTGAATGTATCTTTGTTTGATATGAATTACAGATCAAAATAAAAAAAACATGCATATTTCATTCACACCCCGATTAGAACCAATATACGCGGTAGTAAGAACAATTGAATACCTTGTATTTGCATGTTATATTCGGCCCTATTTTAGAAATGGGCCCTTCCGATGCTCAAAAAAAAAAGAATAATTTTCATGAAGAAAGAAATTCATAAGTAAAAAGGAGTCTATTTCACTCTGGGACATTTTGACTCCGTTATAATGATCATGTAACCGAATCCCAGTCTTGATGTAGGTCCTGCATAATTTTGTTATTATGTCTCACTTGCACTATCAGTATCTTCATAATCATTTATGATGACCATCATTTTTTAACATACTAACTACATGTATATCTAATTATCAATAAAATGATACCTGATACCAATATACATGTATTCAAATTATCAATGAGAGAAAACCTGATATCCCATATTATTCATTCAAGATTACGATCAATTTTACATATGATTCATAACATTGAATTCTACATAAGAAGGTTACATATTAATCTTAGTTGTAAATCCGACCTATAGGCATGGTTTCCAGTGGAGATTGACATTGACATTTATGAAGCCCATCCTTATTTAACATACTAACTACATGTATATCAAATTATCAATTAAAGGATACCTGATATCCCATATTATTCATTCAAGATTACGATCAATTTTACATATGATTCTTAACATTGAATTCTACATTGAAAGTTTACATATAAATCTTAGTTGTAAATCCGACCTGCAGGCATGGTCACGTTAGTTTTCTTCCAGAGGAGATTGACATTGAAAGTATTCAAATTATCAATGAAAGAAAACCTGATATCCCTTATAATTCATTAAATATTACAATCAATTTTACATATGATTCATAACATTGAATTCAACATCAGAAGTTTACATATAAATCTTAGTTGTAAATCCGACTTGTAGGCATGGTTTCCAATGGAGTTACACATTGACGTTTATGAAGTCCATTCTTATTTAACATACTAACTAAATGTATATCACATTATCAATGAAAGGATGAATGATATCCCATATCATTCATTCAAGATTACAATCATGTTTACCTATGATTCTTTATATTGAATCCTACATTAGAATTTTATATATAATTCTGACCTGTAGGCATGGTCACATTAGTTTTCTTCCAGCAGAGATTGACATTTCATAAATTTTTTTTTATTTGAATAACAGAACACAAAAAAAAACATGCTTATTTTATTAACATCCCGATTAGAAAATATACCCGGTACTGGTAGTAGGAACAATTGAGTACCGTTATAATGATCATGTAACCGGAATCCCAGTTCTGATGTAGGTCCTGCATAATTTGGTTATCATGTCTAACTTGCACTTACGAAGTTGGAACACTACCGTATTATTACAGTCTCTACATATTCGTTCATGAAGCTTATTAGCCGAGTTGCAAAACTCGGCTCTTAATTTGATGTGAGACGGGCGGGCGGGCGTCTGGGCGGGCGGGCGGGAGGGCGTCAACAATTGGTTTCCGGACTATAAGTCAACTACGAAAGAGGCTATAACAATGAAACTTCATACACTTACTCACCATTAGTCAAGGATGAGCCCTATTGATTTTGGGGTCAAAAGGTCAAAGGTCAAGGTCACAGGACTCAGATGATTGAAAATGGTTTCCGGACCATATTTCAGCCTGTATTGCACCTATAATCATGAAACTTGCCAGAAATGTTTCCCTTGAATCTAGGATGAGGCCTATTGATTTTGGGGTCAAAAGGTCAAAGGTCAAGGTCACAGGACTCAGATGATTGAAAATGGTTTCCGGACCATATTTCAGCCTGTATTGCACCTATAATCATGAAACTTGCCAGAAATGTTTCCCTTGAATCAAGGATGAGGCCTATTGATTTTGGGGTCCAAAGGTCAAGGTCACAGGACTCTGTTGATTGAAATTGGTTTTCGGACCATATTTCAGCCTGTATTGCACCTATAATCATGTAACTTGCCAGAAATGTTTCCTGTGAATAGAAAATGACCACTTTTGATTTTGGGGTCAAAAGGTCAAAGGTCAAGGTCACAGGACTCTGATGATTGAAAATGGTTTCCTGGCCATATTTTAGCCTGTATTGCACCTAAAGTCATGAAACTTGCCAGAAATGTTTCCCTTGAATCAAGGATGAGGCCTATTGATTTTGGGGTCAAAAGGTCAAAGGTCAAGGTCACAGGACTCTGTTGATTGAAATTGGTTTTCGGACCATATTTCAGCCTGTATTGCACCTATAATCATGTAACTTGCCAGAAATGTTTCCTGTGAATAGAAAATGACCACTTTTGATTTTGGGGTCAAAAGGTCAAAGGTCAAGGTCACAGGACTCTGATGATTGAAAATGGTTTCCTGGCCATATTTTAGCCTGTATTGCACCTAAAGTCATGAAACTTGCCAATAATGATTCCCATGAATCAAGAATGACCCCTATTGATTTTGGGGTCAAAAGGTCAAAGGTCAAGGTCACAGGACTCCGATGATTGAAAGTGGTTTCCGGACAATATTTCAGCCTGTATTGCAATTATAATCATGAAGCTTGCCAGAAATGTTTCCCATGGATCAAGGATGACCACTATCAATTTTGGGGTTCAAAGGTGAAAGGTCAAGGTCACAGGACTTAGATGATTAAAAATGGTTTCCCGACTGAATTTGAGCCTGTATTGCACCTATTATCATGTACCTTGCCAGAAATGTTTCCTATTAATTTTGGGGTCAAGAGATCAAAGGTCAAATTCATAGGACTCGTTAATTGAAAATGGTTTCTGAATTATATATGAATGTGGATCAACCTGAAACATGCTAATAATGTTTCCCATCTGTCGAGACCATATTCAAATCATGTATTTTTTACTTATATTCAAGTTTTGCAACTCGGCACTTTGCATCTTTGATGCATTTTAAGCTTATCTAACTATTTCAAATTATCAATGAAAGGGTACCTGGTATTCCATATTATTCATTCAAGTTTACAATCAATTTCATATGTGATTCTTAACATTGAATTCTACATTTAAATTAAACAGATGAATTTTAGTTGTAAATCCGACCTGCAGGCATGGTCACATTAGTTTTCTTCCAGGGGGAGATTAACATTAAATGTTGTTTGATGTGGACTACAAATTCCAAAGAACATGCATATCTTTATTCACATTAGGAATGCAACTATACCTCGAAGTATGAACAATTGTATTTATATGTTATATTCGGCCCTATTTTATTTATGGGCCCTTCCGTTGGTCAAAATGAAATAAAAAAATCAGTATTCTTAGGTTACATCTATTTCTTCTGAAGATGGGGAAACCTCATAGGAGTAAACATAAAATATCTAGTGCCCCCTTTTCTTCATTTTAATATTACGTTTAAATATCTTACATCGAAAGAAAATCAAAGAGTTCAAACGCTGCAGCGAGAGATTTTATCTACTTTTGTTTTGTTTCAACTCAGTATTATATTTCGTTCACGATAATCTATATTTTGTGAGATATTCCCATTTTGAATGTTTCATAAAGAATGCAATTTACAAGAAAAAAGGAGTCTATTTCACTCTAGGAAATTCTGACTCCGTTAAAATGTTCATGTCACCCGAATCCCTGTCTTGATATAGGCCCTGCATAATTTTGTTATGTTTCTTTTGCACTATAAGTCTCTACATAATCATTAATGATAACCATCCTTATTTGATATACTAACTATATCAAAATATCAATGAGAGGATACCTGATATCCCATATTATTCATTCAAGATTAAAATCAATTTTACATATGATTCTTAACATTGAATTCTACATTGAAAGTTTACATGTCAATCTTAGTTGTAAATCCGACCTGCAGGCATGGCCAAATTAGTTTTCATCCAGGGGAGATTGACATTAAATGTTGTTAAATGTGGACTGCTGATTCCAAAGATCATGCATATCTTTATTCACATTAGGATGACAACTTACATACCCGGTAGTATTTTTCACAATTGAGTACATCATATTTACATGTTATATTCGGGCCTGTTTCATTGATTGGCCCTTCCGTTGGTCAAAATAAAAAAGAATTATTTTCATACCTGATACCCATATACATGTAATTCATTCAGGATTACAATCAATTTTAAACATGATTCTTAATACTGAATTCTACATTAGAATTTTACATATAAATCTTAGTTGTAAATCCGACCTGCAGTCATGGTCACGTTAGTTTTCATCCGGGGAGATTGACATTGAATGTATTCAAATTATCAATGAAAGGATACCTAATATCCCTTATAATTCATTAAATATTTCAATCAATTTTACAGATGATTCATAACTTTGAATTCTACATTAGAAGTTTACATATAAATCATAGTTGTAAATCCGACCTGAAGGCATGGTTTCCAATGGAGTTACACATTGACGTTTATGAAGTCCATTCTTATTTAACATACTAACTACATGTATATCACATTATCAATGAAAAGATGAATGATATCCCATATCATTCATTCAAGATTACGATCAAGTTTAGATATGATTCTTTATATTGAATCCTAAACTAGAATTTTAAATATAAATCTTAGTTGTAAATCCGACCTGCAGGAATGGTCGCGTTAGTTTTCTTCTTGTGGAGTATCTTTCTTTGATGTGAATTACAGATCCCAAAAACAAGACATGCATATTTAATACACATCCCGATTAAAACCAATATACCCGGTAGTAAGAACAATTGAGTACTGTTATAATGATCATGTAACCGGAATCCCAGTCTCGATGTAGGTCCTGCATAATTTGGTTATTATGTCTAACTTGCACTTACGACGTTTAGTACCCGAAACGTTTAGTTTAGTTTAGTACCGGAGATGTGCATGTCTGGTCCATGCTGTAAAGTTATCAGGTTTTAAATTATGCTTTTGAATTTAAAGACATATATATGCACAACCAATGTAAGACCCTGAGATGTTACTATTGAAAGGAACGTGCTGCAATTCGTGTGTTAACACTCGTGACGTCACAATGCATAAGATCTAAAGAAACATGCCGCGACGGCTGTTCTAGCCTGCAAACTGAGCCCGCGGTGAGATGAATTTTGACGTCACTCTTTTACCTAGAAAAGGCAATTTCAGAAAACAAGAATGAAATATACAACTATGGTGCATATATATAGAATAAATGTCATAATTTGTGTTTTGTTACGGGTATACAACACACAGCAAGTGCATTCATCGCATGAAATGCGCTAACGCGCATTACATGTACGATAAATGCACTTGCTGTGTGTTGTATACCCGTAACAAAACACAAATTAAGACACTTATTCTCTATTTAACATTGGAACACTACTGTATTATTACAGTCTCTACATATCCGTTTATGAAGCTCATCCTTATTTAAAATACTAACTATATCAAATTATCAATGAAAGGATACCTGATATTCCATATTATTCTTTCAAGTTTACAATCAATTTCATATGTGATTCTTAACATTGAATTCTACATTTAAATTTAACAGATAAATTTTAGTTGTAAATCCGACCTGCAGGCATGGTCACATTGGTTTTCTTCCTGGGCGGAGATTAACATTAAATGTTGTTTGATGTGGACTACAAATTCCAAAGAACATGCATATCTTTATTCACATTAGGAATGCAACTATACCTGGAAGTACGAACAATTGAGTGCTTTGTATTTATATGTTATATTCGGCCCTATTTTATTTATGGGCCCTTCCGTTGGTCAAAATAAAAAAGAATTCAGTATTCTTAGGTTACATCTATTTCTTCTGAAGATGGGGAAACCTCATAGGAGTAAACATAAAATATCTAATGCCCCCTTTTCTTCATTATAATTTTACGTTAAAATATCTTACATCGAAAGAAAATCAAAGAGTTCAAACGCTGCAGCGAGAGATTTTATCTACTTTTGTTTTGTTTCAACTCAGTCTAATATTTCGTTCACGATAATCTATATTTTGTGAGATATTCCCATTTTGAATGTTTCATAAAGAATGAAATTTACAAGAAAAAAGTAGTCTATTTCACTCTAGGAAATTCTGACTCCGTTAAAATGTTCATGTCACCGGAATCCCTGTCTTGATATAGGCCCTGCATAATTTTATTATCATGTTTCATTTGCACTATAAGTCTCTACATAATCATTAATGATAACCATCCTTATTTAATATACTAACTATATCGAATTATCAATGAAAGGATACCTGATATCCCCTATTATCCCACCTCTGGCAAATTTCTTGCAATCTGATTGGTCGAGAAGAACAAAATATTATATTGTATTATTTTACTGACATGATATCATTTTGATATCCTGCTTCCACTAAGACGCTTTACGATATTGACGTCACCGAAATGCTTTAAAATATGTTGACGTTACATAAACAAGCCAAAAGCCATCGGTGGGATAAATTCGTTATACAGTGTTTTACAGGGGGGATACAAAAATATATTGGGTCGATGAAAAAAGTTGTATTGGGCTCGGCTTCACCTCGCCCAATACAACTTTTTTCATCGACCCAATATATTTCTGTATCCCCCCTGTAAAACACTGTATAACTAATATTATTCATTCAAGATTACGATCAATTTTACACATGATTCTTAACATTGATTTCTACATTGAAAGTTTACATGTAAATCTTAGTTGTAAATCCGACCTGCAGGCATTGCCAAATTACATGTAGTTTTCATCCAGGGGAGATTGACATTAAATGTTGTTTAATGTGGACTGCTGATTCCAAAGATCATGCATATCTTTATTCACATTAGGATGACAACTTACATACCCGGTAGTATTTTTCACAATTGAGTACATCATATTTGCATGTTATATTCGGGCCTGTTTCATTGATTGGCCCTTCCGTTGGTCAAAATAAAAAAGAATTATTTTCATACCTGATACCCATAAACATGAAATTCATTCAGGATTACAATCAATTTTAATCATGATTCTTAATACTGAATTCTACATTAGAATTTTACATATAAATCTTAGTTGTAAATCCGACCTGCAGGCATGGTCACGTTAGTTTTAATCCAGGGTAGCTTGACATTAAATGTATTCAAATTATCAATTAAAGGATACCTGATATCCCTTATAATTCATTAAATATTTCAATCAATTTTACAGATGATTCATAACAATGAATTCTACATTAGAAGTTTACATATAAATCTTAGTTGTAAATCCGACCTGAAGGCATGGTCTCCAATGGAGACAGACATTGACGTTTATGAAGCCCATCCTTATTTAACAAACTTATTACATGTAATTCAAATTATCAATGAAAGGATACCTGATATTCCATATTATTCATTCAAGATTACGATCAATTTTACATATGATTCTTAACATTGAATTCTACATTGAAAGTTTACATGTAAATCTTAGTTGTAAATCCGACCTGCAGGCATGGCCAAATTAGTTTTCATCCAGGGAAAATTGACATTAAATGTTGTTTAATGTGGACTGCTGATTCCAAAGATCATGCATATCTTTATTCACATTAGGATGACAACTTACATACCCGGTAGTATGAACAATTGAGTACATTGTATTTACATGTTATATTCGGGCCTGTTTCATTGATGGGCCCTTCCGTTGGTCAAAATAAAAAAGAATTATTTTCATACCTGATACCCATATACATGTAATTCATTCAGGATTACAATCAATTTTAAACATGATTCTTAATACTGAATTCTACATTAGAATTTTACATATAAATCTTAGTTGTAAATCCGACCTGCAGGCATGGTCACGTTAGTTTTCAACCAGGGGAGATTGACATTGAATGTATTCAAATTATCAATGAAAGGATACCTGATATCCCTTATAATTCATTAAATATTTCAATCAATTTTACAGATGATTCATAACTTTGAATTCTACATTAGAAGTTTACATATAAATCTTAGTTGTAAATCCGACCTGAAGGCATGGTTTCCAATGGAGATAGACATTGACGTTTATGAAGCCCATCCTTATTTAACATACTTACTACATGTATATCAAATTATCAATGAAAGGATACCTGATATCCCATATCATTCATTCAAGATTACGATCAAGTTTAGATATGATTCTTTATATTGAATCCTAAATTAGAATTTTAAATATAAATCTTAGTTGTAAATCCGACCTGCAGGAATGGTCGCGTTAGTTTTCTTCTTGTGGAGTATCTTTCTTTGATGTGAATTACAGATCCAAAAAACAAAACATGCATATTTAATTAACATCCCGATTTGAACCAATATACCCGGTATAAAGAACAATTGGGTACCGTTATTATGATCATGTAACCGGAATCCCAGTCTCGATGTAGGTCCTACATAATTTGGTTATTATGTCTAACTTGCACTTACGACGTTTAGTACCCGAAACGTTTAGTTTAGTTTAGTACCGGAGACGTGCAAAATATCTTACATCGAAAGAAAATCAAAGAGTTCAAACGCTGCAGCAAGAGATTTTATCTACTTTTGTTTTGTTTCAACTCAGTCTAATATTTCGTTCACGATAATCTATATTTTGTGAGATATTCCCATTTTTAATGTTTCATAAAGAATGAAATTTACAAGAAAAAAGGAGTCTATTTCACTCTATGACATTCTGACTCCGTTAAAATGTTCATGTCACCCGAATCCCTGTCTTGATATAGGCCCTGCATAATTTTGTTATGTTTCTTTTGCACTATAAGTCTCTACATAATCATTAATGATAACCATCCTTATTTGATATACTAACTATATCAAAATATCAATGAGAGGATACCTGATATCCCATATTATTCATTCAAGATTACGATCAATTTTACATATGATTCTTAACATTGAATTCTACATTGAAAGTTTACATGTAAATCTTAGTTGTAAATCCGACCTGCAGGCATTGCCAAATTACATGTAGTTTTCATCCAGGGGAGATTGACATTAAATGTTGTTTAATGTGGACTGCTGATTCCAAAGATCATGCATATCTTTATTCACATTAGGATGACAACTTACATACCCGGTAGTATTTTTCACAATTGAGTACATCATATTTGTATGTTATATTCGGGCCTGTTTCATTGATTGGCCCTTCCGTTGGTCAAAATAAAAAAAGAATTATTTTCATACCTGATACCCATAAACATGAAATTCATTCAGGATTACAATCAATTTTAATCATGATTCTTAATACTGAATTCTACATTAGAATTTTACATATAAATCTTAGTTGTAAATCTGACCTGCAGGCATGGTAACGTTAGTTTTCATCCAAGGTAGATTGACATTAAATGTATTCAAATTATCAATGAAAGGATACCTGATATCCCTTATAATTCATTAAATATTTCAATCAATTTTACAGATGATTCATAACAATGAATTCTACATTAGAAGTTTACATATAGATCTTAGTTGTAAATCCGACCTGAAGGCATGGTCTCCAATGGAGACAGACATTGACGTTTATGAAGCCCATCCTTATTTAACATACTTATTACATGTAATTTAAATTATCAATGAAAGGATACCTGATATTCCATATTATTCATTCAAGATTACGATCAATTTTACATATGATTCTTAACATTGAATTCTACATTGAAAGTTTACATTAAATCTTAGTTGTAAATCCGACCTGCAGGCATGGCCAAATTAGTTTTCATCCAGGGGAAATTGACATTAAATGTTGTTTAATGTGGACTGCTGATTCCAAAGATCATGCATATCTTTATTCACATTAGGATGACAACTTACATACCCGGTAGTATGAACAATTGAGTACATTGTATTTACATGTTATATTCGGGCCTGTTTCATTGATGGGCCCTTCCGTTGGTCAAAATAAAAAAGAATTATTTTCATACCTGATACCCATATACATGTAATTCATTCAGGTTTACAATCAATTTTAAACATGATTCTTAATACTGAATTCTACATTAGAATTTTATATATAAATCTTAGTTGTAAATCCGACCTGCAGGCATGGTCACGTTAGTTTTCAACCAGGGGAGATTGACATTGAATGTATTCAAATTATCAATGAAAGGATACCTGATATCCCTTATAATTCATTAAATATTTCAATAAATTTTACAGATGATTCATAACATTGAATTCTACATCAGAAGTTTACATATAAATCTTAGTTGTAAATTCGACCTGTAGGCATGGTTTCCAGTGGAGATTGACACTGACATTTATGAAGCCCATCCTTATTTAACATACTAACTACATGTATATCAAATTATCAATGAAAGGATACCTGATATCTCATATCATTCATTCAAGATTGCGATCAAGTTTACATATAATTCTTTATATTGAATCCTAAATTAAAATTTTAAATATAAATCTTAGTTGTAAATCCGACCTGCAGGAATAGTCCCGTTTAATAAGTTTTCTTCCAGTGGAGTATTTTTCTTTGATGTGAATTACAGATCCCAAAAACAAAACATGCATATTTTATTTACATTCCGATTTGATCCAATATACCCGGTAGTAAGAACACTTGAGTACCGTTATAATGATTTTGTAACCGGAATCCAAGTCTCGATGTAGGTCCTGCATAATTTGGTTATTATGCCTAACTTGCACTTACGAAGTTTAGTACCCGAAACGTTTAGTTTAGTTTAGTACCGGAGACGTGCATGTCTGGTCCATGCTGTAAATTTATCAGGTTTTAAATGATGCTTTTGAATTTAAAGACATTTAACATTGGAACACTACTGTATTATTACAGTCTCTACATATTCGTTTATGAAGCTCATCCTTATTTAAAATACTAACTATATCAAATTAACAATGAAAGGATACCTGATATTCCATATTATTCATTCAAGTTTACAATCAATTTCATATGTGATTCTTAACATTGAATTCTACATTTAAATTTAACAGATAAACTTTAGTTGTAAATCCGACCTGCAGGCATGGTCACATTAGTTTTCTTCCAGGGGGAGATTCACATTAAATGTTGTTTGATGTGGACTACAAATTCCAAAGAACATGCAAATCTTATTCACATTAGGAATGCAACTATACCTGGAAGTACGAACAATTGAGTGCCTTGTATTTATATGTTATATTCGGCCCTAGTTTATTTATGGGCCCTTCCCTTGGTCAAAATAAAAAAGAAAATTCAGTATTATTAGGTTACCACTATTTTCTTCTGTAGATGGGGAAACCTCATAAGAGTAAACATAAAATATCTAATGCTCCCTTTTCTTCAATATAATATTACGTTAAAATATCTTACATCGAAAGAAAATCAAAGAGTTCAAACGCTGCAGCAAGAGATTTTATCTACTTTTGTTTTGTTTCAACTCAGTCTTATATTTCGTTCACGATAATCTATATTTTGTGAGATATTCCCATTTTGAATGTTTCATAAAGAAAGAAATTAACAAGAAAAAAGGAGTCTATTTCACACTAGGACATTCTGACTCCGTTAGAGTGTTCATGTCACCCGAATCCCTGTCTTGATATAGGCCCTGCATAATTTTGTTATTATGTCTCATTTGCACTATAAGTCTCTACATAATCATTAATTATAACCATCCATATTTAATATACTAACTATATCAAATTATCAATGAGAGAAAACCTGATACCCCATATTAGTCATTCAAGATTACGATAAATTTTACATATGATTCATAACATTGAATTCTACATTAGAAGTTTACATATAAATCTTAGTTGTAAATCCAACCTTTAGGCATGGTCACGTTAGTTTTCTTTCAGGGGAGATTGACATTGAATGTATCTTTCTTTGATGCGAATTTCAGATCCCAAAAGCATAAATATTTCATTCACAACCCGATAAGAACCAATAAACCCGGTAAAAAATGCATGAAGAAAGTAATTCAGAAGTAAAAAGGAGTCTATTCCATTCTTGGACATTCTGACTCCGTCATAATTATCATGTAACCAGAATCCCAGTCTTGATGTAGGTCCTGCATAATTTTGTTATTATGTCTCACTTGAACTATCTGTATCTTCATAATCATTTATGATGTCCATCCTTATTTAACATACTAACTATATCAAATTATCACAAAAGGATACCTGATACCCATATACGTGTAATTCATTCAAGATTACAATCAATTTTACACATGATTCTTAATAATGAATTCTACATTAAAATTTTACATATAAATCTTAGTAGTAAATCTGACCTGCAGGCATGGTCACGTTAGTTTTCCTGTGGAAGTTGACATTGAACGTATCTTTCTTTGATGTGAATTACAGATTCCAAAGCATGAATATTTCATTCACAAGCCGATGAGAACAATATACCCGATAGTAAGAATAACTGAGTCCTTTTTATTTACATGTTTTATTTGGTCCTACTTTAATGAGGGGTAACTCACATGTAAATGTTTAACATCTTCAAATTGAATAGTGTGAAGTTTGGTAAAGATCCGAAGTAATCTGTGACACATAAAGTGTCTATCAGCTTAAACGGACTCGCGCACACTCACGCACGTACGCTCATACCCATTTACGCACGCACCCACTTACACAGTATCACCTGCTGGCATGGTCACGTGGTTTTCTTCGAGTGGAGATTGACATTAAACGTATCTTTGTTTGATGTGAATTACAGATAAAAAAAATAACATGCATATTTCATTAACACCCCGATTAGAACCAATATACCCGATAGTAAGATCAATTGAGTGCCTTGTATTTGCATGTTATATTTGGCCCCATTTTAGTGATGGGCCCTTCGTTGGTCAAAATAAAAAAGAATATTTTTCAGACGCTGACTCTCCCCGGGCACCTGGTCTCACTTCGGAACGTTGTTTATTCCGGGGTTCACAACCGTTTCGATAGGAATTTTCACGATTTTGCCTTGCCTTCTCGACTTTGAGACTGAATTACGGTTAGGTATTTCTTTGATGTTTATCATAAAGAAAAAGTAAAAAGGAGTCTATTTCACTCTAGGTTATTCTGACTCTGTTATAATGTTATACCTGATATCCCATATAATTCATTCAAGATTACAATCAATATTATATGTGATTCTTAATATTTAATTCTACATTGAAATTTTACATATAAATCTTAGTTGTTAATACGACCTGCAAGCATGGTCACATTAGTTTTCTTCTAGGGAGATTAACCATGTTAACATTAAATGTTGTTTGATGTGGACTGCAGATTCCAAAGAACAAGCATATCTTTATTCACATTAGGATTGCAACTAATATACACGGAAGTATGAACAAGAGAGTACCTTGTATTTATATGTTTTATTCGGCCCTATTTTATTGATGGGCCCTTCCGTTGGTCAAAATAAAAAAAAAAACAATATTCAGTACTCTTAGGTTACCTCTATTTCTTCTGAAGATGGGGGAATCTCATAGGAGTAAACATTTGTCTAATCACTCCCTTTTCTTCACGTTAATATTACTTTAAAATGCCTTACATCGAAAGAAAATCAAAGAGTTCAAACGCTGGTGCGGGAAATTTTATTTGCTTTTGTTTTGTTTCAAGTTCAACTCAGTCTTATATTTCGATCACGATAGTCTATATTTTGTGAAATTTCCCCACTTTGAATGTTTGATGAGGAAAGAAATTTACAAGTAAAAAGGGAGTCTATTTCCCTCTAGAACATTCTGACTCCGTTATAATGATCATGTTACCGGATACCAGAATCCCAGTCTTGATAGAGGTCACTTCCACTATCAGTCTCTAGATAATCATTTATGAAGCCCATCCTTTTTTTACATACTATCTATATCAAATTATCACTGAAAGGATACCTGATATCCTTTATAATTCATTCAAGATTACAATCAATTTTACATATGATTCTAAATAATGAATTCAACATTAGATTTTTACATATAAATCTTAGTTGTAAATCCGACCTGCAGGCATGGCCAAATTAGTTTTCTTCCAGTGGAGTTTGACATTGAATGTATCTTTCTTTGATGTGAATTACAGATTCCAAAAGCATGAAATACCCAGTAGTAAGAACAATTATGTATACCGGAATCCCAGTCTTGATGTAGGTCCTGCATAATTTGGTTATTATGTCAGACTTGAACTATCAGTTTCAACATAATCATTTATGATGACCATCCTTATCTAACATACTAACTATATCAAATTATCAAAAAAAAAAGGATACCTGATAACCATATACGTGTAATTCATTCAAGATTACAATCAATTTTACACATGATTCTTAATACTTAATTCTACATTAAAATTTTACATATAAATTTTAGTTGTAAATCCGACCTGCAGGCATGGTCACGTTAATTTTCTTCCAGTGGAGATTGACATTGAATGCATCTTTCTTTGATGTGAATTACAGATTCCAAAAGCATGAATATTTCATTCACAACCGGATTAGAACCAATTTACCTGGTAGTAAGAAAAACTGAGTACTTTGTATTTACATCTAATATTTGACCCTACTTTAATGATGGGAAACTCACGTGTAAATGTTTGTGAAGATCCAAAGTAATCTGTGACACATAAAGTGTCTTTAAGCTAAAACGGACTCATGCACACTCGCACCCATCTACGCACGCTCGTACCCATCTACGCACTTACGCACCCACCCACTTACCTGCTGGCATGGTCACACATTAAAGACAAAAAGTCAAAGAAAAACATTATGTTTTAACCCAACCTTTTCAATAGTCAGCTTTCTATCTGAAGTCACATTTAAGATGGTTTTTTTTATTTTAATTTCCAATACAGCGGGGTTTTTTTTTTTTAATTTCCAAACAGCTTTTATAAGTCCATTCGTGTGTTCACCAAGAGATAACCCAAGTAATTCTGTACTCATTAAAGGTGGTGCCACATTGACAAATAAAAGAATTCGTATGGTGCCACCTGTATAAAAGCACAATACACATAATGATGACATCCATCTGTTATAAAAAATTGGCATAAATAATGATATCAAAAATGCAACAAAATACCAACAAGTAGACCATGTATAGAGCAATGCCAACAAAGACCAAATTAACACATTACCACCAAATTGGATAATTGCATTCACCAATTTTGACTTTTAATGCACAGCTGAAGTGACAGGTGTTGGTTGCAAAAAGGAGATGCTTACTCATGCCAAGCACCTAGCTACTCTCATCTTCATGGGGGATTCACTTTTGCTAATGAGCATAATATTTTTTTAAGTTTTGCTTGGTTTTACAATTTATCTTTATTGTTTATGCTCATTGACTATTATATTGAATTCTGATTTTGGGCTTTTGTATTTGACTTTCAATATGTCATATATTGTATTCATCTGAAACATAGATATATTTGCATTGTACATTCATGCTAAGCGCTGCTCTGTTGTGCGTGTGCGTATTGAAGTAGTGTGGATCCTAGAAAATCAAGGCATTTATATATTTTCTTGTCTCGTTTTCTGAATGTTTTTCTTCTTCTTTGATGCGACCAAAAAAAAATAGCTGAGTTTACTGTCACATCCTGAAAAAGAATAGGGTCAGTAGGTCGGGATTTAAAATTTTTTTTTTTTATTTTAAGGCATCCTCTTGTAAAGAAAAATAAACATAAAACTGCAGTTAACTTTTTATTCCCCGTTATACGATGGGAATGTGACCAGGTAATCAAATTATTCCTATTGTTTGGTCACTTGTAAACTGCCGACAGTTGGTCGCTCATGTGAAACGGATTAAATCTACCTTGCTGGAAATAGGTGTTATGTAATTGATTACAGCTCACTTGAAGGGGTACCAGTCATGTGATTTGATTCCTGTGTCAATAAAAACTGTTAGTGTCGGGAAAAAAGGGTCGGTCGGGTGACAGTAAACTCAAGTTTTTTTTTTGTTTTTGGTTTTTTTTTTATGAATTCCTTTATCATTTATGCTGATACAAGAACATGACATAGCTGATATCTGATCCATACAGCAGTGGTCACAACCCGCTGTACGTGCTGTCTGCGTGCAAAAACACAGGCAAACATTGGGTATCTGTACAGTGTCCATGCGTTATCAGTACGTGCCCTGTACAGCCTCATTGCGGATTTGGGATCACGCAGACAGGACATAGCAGTTTTAGTGCATACAGAATTTTCGCTGCGTCCTGTCTGCCTCCTGCATAAGAAGTATGACACGCATGTTGCAAGTACATGCAACGCACCTTCGACGCAAGAAAGTGATGACTCCGTACGTTAGTAGTACGCGTCAATTCGACATCCTTATAATAACGCAGAAGATGTACAGAGAAAGTGGTAGGTTCGTGCAACGCACTTACTTTTATTGCGCTAAAAATGATGTATTTATCCATACATATAACCGTACGTGAACATGCGTGACGCACTCCTTCCGTATTCCTGCCACTTCCTTCCTTGCGTCTTCAGAAAAACGTAGCGCACGTAGCCTCCACAAACACGCACGGCAGGTTGCGACCAGGGCTTATCCTACAGCATTTCTTTTAAAAAAACACGCTTAAAATTGTGACAAAAACTTCAGATTTTCAGCTTATAAGACACAATGTGTCTTTTTATGCCCCCGGAATCAAAGATTTGGGGGCATATAGTTTTTGGCCTGTCCGTCTGTTTGTCTGTCTGTTTGTCCGAAAAAGTTTAACATTGGACATAACTTATGAATGGGAAGTGATAGGGCTTTCATATTTCACATGTGTATTCCTTGTGACAAGACCTTTCCATTGATACCAATATTTTTGACCTCGTGACCTTGACCTTTGACCTACTTTTCAAAAACTTTAACATTGGGCATAACTTTTGAATGGGAAGTGATAGGGCTTTCATATTTCACATGTGTATTCCTTGTCACAAGACCTTTCCATTGATACCAAAATTTTTGACCTCGTGACCTTGACTTTGACCTTTGACCTACTTTTCAAAAACTTTAACATTGGGCATAACTTTTGAATGGGAAGTGATAGGGCTTTCATATTTCACATGTGTATTCCTTGTGACAAGACCTTTCCATTGATATCAAAATTTTTGACCTTGTGACCTTGACCTTGACCTTTGACCTACTTTTCAAAAACTTTAACATTGGGCATAACTTTTGAATGGGAAGTGATAGGGCTTTCATATTTCACATGTGTATTCCTTGTGACAAGACCATTCCATTGATACCAAAATTTTTGACCTCATGACCTTGACCTTTGTCCTTTTAACCCAGTGACCTCACATACATGTACTTAACAGAAAATAGTGTACATACTAACAAAGATGCCACCGGGGGCATTCGTGTTTCACAAACACAGGCTTTATTGTGAATATCTCGGAACACAAATAGGTCCAATTCTCTTGCCAGAAAGTAGCATTCTTAACAGGTATAGCGAGTTCAGTGCACAAGACATATGTACAAGACCAGTTCTTTCCAACTGTGGATGTGTAAGTTGTTTCTGTAATTTTTTCCAACAATTCCCACTTTCTCTGCAGAATCGAAATGTATCAATGGAGTTGGCACTGACATTGTATTGGAAAGGGTGCTAAGGGGCCACAACTACTGTTCAATACTATCTTTATTATGGGTTTTCGCTCGACTGCACTTCAGCTCAAAAGAGCTATTGCAATACGGTCGGCGTCAGCACTAGATGATAAGGGTAATGTTAAGATCACACAATTTCGTTTCAAAATATTCATATTCTGTTGGTTCTTTTTGTTGTTCATGTTTAATTATACTTTGTTAAATATTACCAGATGGGGTTGTAAATTATTGAAAAAGTCAATGTTAAGATAGCAATTTTACCTTTAAAAGCCAATATCGAGCAAAGCATAAGTGCTACATGTTCCAAACTTACATGATGGGTGTATCTTTGATCAAACTTTCATAAAAATGGCCGTGACCTACTTTTTCCGCTTGAGTGATTTTGCTTTTAAAACCCAATATTGAGTAAAGTATAAGTGATACTTGTTCCAAACTTACATGGTGGATGTATCTTTGATCAAACTTTCATAAAATGACCTTGACCTTCTTTTATCTGTTTGAGTGATTTTTCCTTTAAATTCCAATATTGAGGAAAGTATAAATTCTACATGTTCAAAACTTACATGGTGGATGCATCTTTGATCAAACTTTCATAAAGGACTTTGACCTACTTTTACCGCTTGAGTGATTTTGACTTTAACCAGAAGTCTCTGACGAGACTGTAGCTCTCCTGGTTGTTTTTTCTTTAAAACATCAATTTCCTTTCTTAAAGACCATAGGGAGCAGGTGCTCAAACAAATTATAAGTAGCACGACAAAACAACATATCCATTAGACTGCAACTATAAAATCACTCATATAATTTATAATATCCGAGATATAGTATTTCAAAAAAGAAAGCCACATCAATTTTAAAAGATGCTAGGGGCCAGAGGCTTCTAGCTCAAATGAACTATCAATGACACAACTAGACCACAGATCCATCATATTGCAAAAAGAATTAAGTCTCCATCACATGGAGTTATTTAGGAGAAAATGACCACACCCATTTCTAAGACCCTGGGGGTCAGGGGCATAAACAAAATATCAGGTGCAACACTAAACCACAGATCCATCATATTGCAAAAAGAATTAAGTCTCTATCATTTATAGTGTCAGAGGAGTTGCAAGCACAAGATTACATAGAGTTATATAGGAGAAAATGACCACACCCATTTTCTAAGACCCTGGGGGTCAGGGGCTCAAACAAAATATCAGGTGCACAGCTAGACCACAGACCACAGACCCATCATATTGCAAAAAGAATTAAGTCTCCATCATTTATAGTGTCAGAGGAGTTGCGAGCACAAGATTACATAGAGTTATATAGGAGAAAATGACCACACCCATTTCTAAGACCCTGGGGGTCAGGGACTCAAACAAAATATCAGGTGCACAACTAGACCACAGACCAATCATATTGCAAAATGAAGTCTCCATCATTTATAGTGTCAGAGGAGTTGCAAGCACAAGATTACAAAGAGTTATTTAGGAGAAAATAACCACACCCATTTCTAAGACCCTGGGGTTCAGGGGCTCAAACAAAATATCAGGTGCAACACTAGACCACAGACCCATCATATTGCAAAAAGAATTAAGTCTCCATCATTTATAGTGTCAGAGGAGTTGCGAGCACAAGATTAAATAGAGTTATATAGAAGAAAATGACCACACCCATTCTCTAAGACCCTGGGGGTCAGGGGCTCAAACAAAATATCAGGTGCACAAAAAGACCACAGACCCATCATATTGTAAAAAAAGAATTAAGTCTCCATCATTCATAGTGTCAGAGGAGTTGCAAGCACAAGATTACATAGAGTTATATAGGAGAAAATGACCACACCCATTTTCTAAGACCCTGGGGGTCAGGGGCTCAAACAAAATATCATGTGCACAGCTAGACCACAGACCCATCATATTGCAAAAAGAATTAAGTCTCTATCATTTATAGTGTCAGAGGAGTTGCGAGCACAAGATTACATAGAGTTATATAGGAGAAAATAACCACACCCATTTCTAAGATCCTGGGGGTCAGGGCCAGGGTCAGGGGTTCAAACAAAATATCAGGTGCACAACTAGACCACAGACCAATCATATTGCAAAAAGAATTTAGTCTCCATCATTTATAGTGTCATAGGAGTTGCGAGCACAAGATTACATAGAGTTATATAGGAGAAAATGACCACACCCATTTTCTAAGACCCTGGGGGTCAGGGGCTCAAACAAAATATCAGGTGCACAACTAGACCACAGACCCATCATATTGCAAAAAGAATTAAGTTTCTATCATTTATAGTGTCAGAGGAGTTGCGAGCACAAGATTACATAGATTTTCATAACCACGCCCATTTCCTAAGACCCTGGGGGTCAAGGGCTGAAATTAAATGTCAGGTGCACAACTAGACCACATACCAAGTAGGATGCAAAAAGAATTAACTTTCTATCACCTATGGTTTGAGAGGAGTTGCGAGCACAAGAATTGTTTACGGACGGACGGACAGACGGACGGACAGACGGACGGACGACGGGGTATCGCATAAGCTCGACTGGTCTCAGACCAGTAGAGCTAAAAACCATTGAGGAAAGTAAAGGTAAAGGTAGGGTTTATAGTCTCGTTCGCCTAAGCCTCACGCGACTGCCACAATTACCTCCCTGGCGAGACCTGTACAATCCAGTGCAATCTCAACTCCCTTAGGAGTATACAAGCAGAGCTGCCATTTAGGCGCCTATGCTTTTCATTCACATTACAAGCTCGTCTCATGTGCCAGGTACCCAGTTTACTCCTGGTTGGAGAGGGTGCAACGTAAAGCAACTTGCCCAAGGTTAAAATGGTTTTGCAGAGATCGGCGACGGTGAGATTCGAACTCACGACCTATGGGTTCGTAGTCCACCGCGCTAATCACTACGCTACCAGCACCACCATGTGTAAGTATAAGTGCAACATGTTCCAAACTTACATTACATGTGGATGTATCTTTGATCAAACTTTTATAAAATGGCCGTGACCTACTTTTTCCGCTTATGTGATTTTGACTTTAAAAGCCAAAATTGAGCAAAGTATAGGTAACTACATGTTCCAAACTTTCATTGTGAATGTATCTTTGATCAAACTTTCATAAAATGACCTTCACCTACTTTTTTCCGCTTTAGTGATTTTGCCTTTAAATGCCATCATTGAGGAAAGTATAAGTTCTACATGTTCCAAACTGACATGGTGGATGTATCTTTGGCCATATTTCATTGTTTAGATTGAGGATCACTGACGAGGGTTGAGTACCCGAAACGTGCATGTCTGGTCCATGCTGCATATCTATCCGTTTATAAATGATGCTATTGAATTTTAAGACGTTTAACATTTGATCAAACTTTCATAAAATGACCTTGACCTACTTTTTCTGCTTTTTTTTTTTTGAATGATTTTGCCTTTAAAAGCCAATATTGAGGAAAGTATAAGTGCTACATGTTCCAAACTTACATGCGGATGTATCTTTGATCAATCTTTCATAGAATAACCTTGACCTACTTTTTCCCCTTGAGTGATTTTGCCTTTAGAAGCCAATATTGAGCAAAGGATAGGTGCTACATGAGTATGCAATTGTGTATGATTATATTAAATGGAGAAAAAGTGAGCTTAAGAAATTTGCTTTCATTAAAAACATTATGCTATGCAGTCGAGCATTAAGTGACTCTGACAACTATTTTTCACTTAACATATAAAAATGACAGGGGTATCAGATAATCTTAATTAGTCTGGTATCAGGAGATAAAGGAAGTTACAGTTACTGATCATCATTGTCTGTATTATACGCTTCATTTTCATGTAATGGGGATAGGATTTACATGTAATCTTCATTACTTTGGTGTCAGGGGGGTCACAATCACTGATTTTCTTAATTATATGCTTCATTTTACATGTAAAGGGGATAGAAGTTACATGTAATCTTAATTACTATGATGTCAGGTGGGTCACAATTACTGATCATCATTATCTGTATTGCATGCTTCATTTTACATGTGAAGGGGATAGAAGTTACATGTAATCTTAATTAGTCTGGTGTCAGGAGAGTCACAATTACTGATCATCATTATCTGTATTGCATGCTTCATTTTACATGTAAAGGGGATAGAAGTTACATGTAATCTTAATTAGTCTGGTGTCAGGGGGGTCACAATCACTGATCATCATTATCTGTATTGCATGCTTCATTTTACATGTAAAGGGGATAGAAGTTACATGTAATCTTAATTAGTCTGGTGTCAGGGGGGTCACAATCACTGATCATCATTATATTTATTATGTTTCATTTTACATGTAAAGGGAATAGAAGTTACATATAATCTTAATTAGTCTGGTGTCAGGGGTCACAATCAATGATCATCATTATCTGTATCGCATGCTTCATTTTACATGTAAAGGGGATAGAAGTTACATGTAATCTTAATTAGTCTGGTGTCATGGGGTCACAAGTACTGATCATCATTATCTTACTGATGATGAATTTTACTTTACATGTAAACTTGTTCAAACATTTTCCAGGTAATCTTAATTAGTCTGGTGTCAAGAGGTCATAATTACTGATGATCATTTAGTAGATTTACATGTTATTCTAATTAAACAGTTGTCATAAGATCATGTTAAGGCTACCTATATATTTGTCAATTTCTTTGATGTACCAGCATTCTTTCTTTTTTACATGTAGAGTCAATTTAAGTAACTGTCAAAGGTCAATTTCTATTGTCAACTCTTACCACTGTGTATTCAAATTAATCTTGACAGCATTACATGTAATTTTTGGTGTAAGGTCAAGTGTAAAGCTGAGGTGTAAAAAAGTGTGACATCTATAAAAGTTTGTACTGTACATGTATGTGTGTCTAAGGTACAAAATTTGAAGCTTATATCTGGATAAGGACTTTATGACATATTTTGATTCTTCTAGATTTCTTTTTGCATGATCAAATCTCTTTTATCAATAATTAGTCCCATCAGTATCTTAAATATAGGAGTCAAATGTGTTTGATTGTTTTTGGCCTCTTGAACTGAGTCGTCTGATAATGTTCGTTGTTTAATTTTCTTGATTCTGTAACAGTATACGACTCCGAGTCCAGTATCGTTCGCTAAGGATCTCATTAAGGGGGAACTGGTTCCACAGATGTTTATGTATGTTACATAATGATGTTAATGTTAAAGTGTCTTTTTTCCTTGTATCTCTAGAGATTGCCTGATAACACTACAACTCCTAGTTCAGTATCATTCGCTCAGGATCTCATACAAGGCGAACTAGCTCAACAGATGTTCGCGTAAGTGAATTTATATTCATTAATTATTCAAATGTTTTTAAGATATGGATATTTAGTTATGTATATCGTGTACAGCTTTGAATTTGCATTGTCTTTTGCTAAATTGAAATATGAATATTAAGAAAAATTTAAATTTAAACTTAATTCATTTTACAATGTTTAACAAACAAGTTACACAACTTATATTAATGTCTCATACAAAGGAGTATATATGGTTTATATAGTAAAGTGGCCCCCTGAAATCGACTTCTCCAAAATTAAATTTTGTTGTCCTGTTTAGAGAGTTAAATATCTATATTTTGAAAATCTAGTTATAAAAACTACTCATCGCTTTCTAAGACATAGTAAATTTTGCATATATAACATGAAAACTGCGGATTTTGTCAAATTTTCACGAAAAATAGCATAATTCTTTATTATTTTCATTGAGATAACATCAAGCGGGATCGTGAACAACTTTTTCCTTTTGCATGCATGTAAAGACGTGCAAAGGTAACAACATATCTAAATATAAAAGTTGTTCAGAAGCCCACTCGATACTAACTGATTGGAAGTTTGTCGAAAATGAGCCCCAAAATGACCTTTTTACAGAAATTTGGCAAAATATACCATTTTTGAAGCTAAACTCTTAAGATATTGAGAAAGGAAATTAAATGTTATGTATCATTTCATAAGTAGTCTACATTGTAGAATAAATATTGATACAAATTCATTAGTTTATGAGAATTTAGGATTTTGCCCTGAAAGGGGGCCGCTTTACTATATAAACCATATATAGTCCTTTCATACAAATTTATCAATCAGAAATAATGGAGGATTTAAAAAAAATTTCAAGAATAACAGTGAATTTACTTTCATTTTTGTGTAGAATTACCCAGAAGATCCACAAGAAGCTAGCGGGATCTTCACACAATATGGCCGCTGAATTCCCACTCCGACCGGGATCACATCTCATACTGAAAAATCCAGCACTGGAATTTGTTAAATGTATTTGTAAGGTATGTTTCACATTGGATATTGTTCTATAGGCATGGATTTTGTATTAAATAGGTTCAAAGTTTGATCACTGATAAATTAATCACATTGATATTTCAATTTATTTACAGGGTTACATAACCCTAATCCAATTTATGTACATGCATGTTCTTTATTTCAAATTTTTTTAAGTTGATCTACATGTAATTCTAAATCTAAACTCCTCGAAATTAGATTTTTGTCCTTGACCTTTTATGATTAGATGCAATATCCTTGACCTTTGTAGGTTCTAGGACTGGACAGTAATATTAATCTTCAGATAATAAAACTGAAGAGAGATTTACTTAAGCTCATTGGAGTCGGAGAGTTTGCGGAGGAAGCCGAGTTCCGAGACCCATGTCTTTCCTACGTTCTACCAGAGGTCATATGTAAATCATGTAACCATATACGTGACCTTGACCTCTGTCGTGACCCGTACCTCAACCAGGAAGGAGCTGGGTGCAGTAGAAACATATATCTAAAGCTTCTTTAATTTTTGGCCGGATTGCAAAGCAATTCCGGTCTATAGATTGACGATGTCCGTCTGTCCGTCTGCCGTCAACATTTTGGTTAAAGTTTCTGGTTGAGGCAAAATCTAAGGAACTATATGCAGTAGAAACTTTATATTATACATGAAGGTTGCCCATGACAAGACCTTTCAATTTATGCCGTAACATTTGACCTAGTGACCTTGACCTTGGACTTTGACCTAGTTAAAGATTTTGGTTAAAGTTCCTGGTTTAAGCAAAATCTAAGGAACTGTATGCAGTAGAAACTTTATATTATACATATAGGTTGCCCATGACAAGACCTTTCAATTTATGCCGTAACATTGGACCTAGTGACCTTGACCTTGGACTTTGACCTAGTTAAAGAATTTGGTTAAAGTTTCTGGTTTAAGCAAAATCTAAGGAACTGTATGCAGTAGAAACCTTATATTATACATTTAGGTTGCCCATGATGAGACCTTTCAATTTATGCCGTAACATTGGACCTAGTGACCTTGACCTTGGACTTTGACCTAGTTAAAGATTTTGGTTAAAGTTTCTGGTTTAAGCAAAATCTAAGGAACTGTATGCAGTAGAAACCTTATATTATACATTTAGGTTGCCCATGACGAGACCTTTCAATTTATGCTGTAACATTGGACCTAGTGACCTTGACCTTGGACTTTGACCTAGTTAAAGATTTTGGTTAATATTCCTGGTTTAAGCAAAATCTAAGGAACTGTATGCAGTAGAAACTTTATATTATACATTTAGGTTGCCCATGATGAGACCTTTCAATTTATGCTGTAACATTTGACCCAGTGACCTTGACCTTGAACTTAGACCTAGTTAAAGATTTTGGTTAAAGTTCTTGGTTTAAGCAAAATCAAAGGAACTGTATGCAGTAGAAACCTTATATTATACATTTAGGTTGCCCATGACGAGACCTTTCAATTTATGCCGTAACATTGGACCTAGTGACCTTGACCTTGGACTTTGACCTAGTTAAAGACTTTGGTTAAAGTTCCTGGTTTAAGCAAAATCTAAGGAACTGTATACAGTAGAAACTTTATATTATACATGTAGGTTGCCTCTGACAAGACCTCTCAATGTATGCTGTAATATTTGACTTAGTGACCTTGACCCAGTTGGTGACAAAAACTTACTTTGCAATCCGGCCATACCGTCTTTAGCGGTGTTTTATTTTTTTTTTATAGGTGGAATTCCTGAAAAAATAATAAAATGAAGCAGAATGAATATTTCTAGAGTAGATTATAATATGTGCTAAAACTTGCCCGAGTGTTGGCGTTGTCGGTGTCTATTGTACTGACAAAACTTAAACCTGGGCTATATATTGTGAACTGTAAGATGAGGAGCTTTGATATTTCACATGTAGATTCCATATGGCAAGACCTTTCCTTTGGGATCTAAACCTTTGACCTACTGACCTTGACTTCGGAGTTTGATCTACCTTCAAAAAAACTTGAACCTGAGCTATATCTCATGAACAATAACGGGAATGGCTTGGGTATTTCACATGTAGATTCCTCATGACTAGACCTTGACTTTGATCATCTGCACGTCTTTTGGCAAGTGTTCTCCAATTAAGTGGGTAAGCATGTTTGTGGCGCTTGGGGTATACTTCCCATCCTTTATTACCTATCTAACTGCACGTCATTGTATTATACATGAATATATAAACATCAAAGAAGTACCCATCAGGAATTCAGTCTCAAAGTCTAGAAGGCAAGGTAAAATCATTAGAATTTCTATTGGAACAGTGGCAAACCGTATCTGATGTAGAAATATTTCTTTTGGTGTAAGGATCAAAGCAGCTGGATCAATACTCCAGTAAATCCATGTCAGTATTTCAGTGAATTAACCCTTTTCCTTTAACTGTGGTCCAGTTATTTTGGACGGCAAATTAAGTATTTTTCCCGCAAAATGATGTCAAAGACATTCTTTTTAACTATGACGTAATCAGGGTCGGTACTTGCCGTCCACTAAGTGAAAGTCACGCAGTTATGTGAAAAAGGCTCATATGGACAAGTATATATATCTACAATGTAAAGTTAAGGAAAATCATTGGGATTAGTTCAAGTCTTCCTTTAAGTTATTTATATCTACTGACATGATTGTACTTCGTATTTACTTACATGATTACCAAGTCTTGTAAATTTCAGGTCGTCCTGGTCGTGTATATCATGTAACCATCCGTACGACATGGAGGAAATAGAACAAAGTCTGATCGACGCGGTACACAGAAAATCTATGGCTTATATACTACAGGATCTCAAGTGTGTCAAGTGTAATGGGGTATGTACAAAAAATTGAAAGAACATCTACATGTATCTATCTAGTACATTTATCCTGCCTCTGTTAGGCGTGTCTTGGAATATTGACCTGTAGGACGGACCCGGCCAAAGCAGTTTGGGATCTTTTAATCATGACTTCTGCAATCCAAGACATAGGACCAGAATCTATAGTACCTTATGTAAGACTTATTTTGGGTTTGGTGATTATTTTATCCTCCCCCCTCCCTGCTTCTACAATAAGAAGTGTTAAATATGGTGCTGGAATCCAGAAGGCCTGTCCTTTGGCTGAGATGAAAACTTTAGACATTTCAGTTTGCACAATTCCTACTTGACTCCTATTTAGTAACTAGAATTTAAACCAATGAAATATGTTCTTACAAATGATATTATGTGGCCTGCTTTCCTATTGGACCACAGGTAAAGGAGAGTAACCTGAGAAGATGAAATTTAAACTAGAATTTTAACCAATGAAATCTGTTCTTACATATGATTCTAAGTATCCTATTTTTCTATTGGACAACAGGTGAAGGAGAGTAACATGAGGCGATACTGCAAGTGTGCAGGGGACTTTACTAACACAGTCAACATAGAGGACTTCAGTAAAAGTATAAGGACCTTCAGGGGGATAGCAAGGTAATGTTTATAATGGGTAAATAATTCTCACTCGCTTAGGTCTTGAGACTTAAGAAAAAACGTAGATTTTCTTGTCTCGCACTCCACGTGAGTTGTTATAGATTTGTGCACATTTTGGTGTCGATTTTTGTGAGAAAATCAATTCAGTGAGCTGAGTAAGAAAGATAATCAATTACGATATTGTGACTGAGACAGGAAATTCATCCTTTTACAAAAGCTTTGCTACTTCCAAAACTTGGCAAGCCTTGTCATGGATTGCAAGTCTTTTACACTTGAAAGAGATGTCCATGTCTCAGTCGCCATGCCGTGCTAGATTCTATTGATATATCCAAAACAAATTTGTAAATGATGTATATCAGGTTGTTTATTCACACTGTTTTAGTGTTCTATTTTAAAAAAAATTTTAATGTCTCAGATTTTGATCTCTCCATTCAGAAGTGTGTTTTTATGTTTGTGTTTTGATTTGTTCTTTGATAATTTTCCCAACTGTCTGTCTGTATCTTTGTCTGTCTTTCAGTCTGTTTGTTTTCTAGAATATTTGATATTCTTTGAGTCTATCAATTTGCCTGTATATAAATGACATGAAATTGCCTGTATTTCATGATCACATGAAGTTAATATTAATCTTATTTACTTTTTCAGTAACTATGGGATGGATATGTTACTAGAGACAGTAGAATGGATCATTACAATGAATCCAGCTATAAAGTTAAAATACTGATAAATCCCTGAAACCTCACAGAATAGTGCTAAATGACTTTCTTTGTCAGAATATAATACATGTACTCAAACGTGTTAACTACAACTTTTATGGAAATCATCTGTCAGAGTTATATATCTTAAATAAGGTATTGATAGAATGCAATAAAGTTAAGATACCTTGAACATGTTGAAGTTCTTGGAATAGTGCTAAATGTATAAGTTAATCTCTTCTCCGTTGTGTAACAAACATCTGTCAATATTTGTCATCTATTATGAATTTCATGCAGATCATTTAAGAAAAAATGAATTTTCTGTTTAATACAGATGGAAATCGTTTCATTAGTTCAGGAACTATGCCAAAATTAATGAATAACAATGTTTAAAAAATGGTTTAAACATTGTAAGGTTTGCCTACTAATGAGATATTGTTCATTTATTTCTTTGCTATGAAGGAAATATCTCGATGTGTTAGTAAGACATATCCAACTACTTCTTGAGATATTAAAGCATATACTCGTTATTACAAAAAAGACAAACAGAAGTATTTCACTAATGCTTCATCGAAAAACTCAATTTGCAACCTGTAAATCACAGATTACATGCCGGAAATTTTAAAACGCAAGGATGTTATTCCCCAAGTATTTAGTATGTAACAGTGGTTGGGAAGGACAGGGAACATGTGCCATGGTCTCATGCATTTGAAAAATGACCCTTTGATGTTGGTGTACTTAAGATATGGCCCAGTGAAACTGTAAAAATCATGGAAAGTTTCCCATTATAAAATTTGCTTCCCAGTCTCTGCATTTATTAGTCCAATAATCACTTGCCGGATGGGATGATAGTGTCCACTTGTTTGTCTGTTGGTCCGTCTGTTAGGTTTTAAAAACATTTTCCATGTACAATGCAGAAAGGTTATTCTTTAAAGGTATTATAATAGAGTAATCTCTAGTATAAGGACTTCCTTAAAGGCTTAAATATATTATCAATATAATGTATTACTATTGACTTGTATGAAAATGTGACTATATGATTATTGATAATTATGTATTTCAAAATGTTATGAAATGTAGGTCATTTGTAATATACTTGTACATGTATTTTCGAACTGCTTTCAACAACTGAAAATTGATGCAAATTATTTGTTGTATAGTATCAATATTTTGAATGTACAAATACATGTATATGTCTCAGAGCACATCAATATGTCTGATTTATTTAAACCAGTACAATTATTATGAAATAAACATAATGAATTTGCAGTAAAAGTGTGATTCTTATATGATTAGTAGCCAATGCACGTGCAGTTGAAAAGGGAGTTCCCGATAGAAGTTGCTTGTCTGTCAGTCCCAACTTTCTCATTGTTTATGACCAATGGCGGATCCAGCGCCCCCTTTGCCGGGGGGTCAAGGGGCGAATTTTGCCGATTGTGATTGAAAATGGGCCAAAATATACCTGTTTTTGGAAAGTTTGGGGTCAGTGCCGGGGGGGGGGGGGGGGGGGGGAGGGGGGGGGGGGCGGGTGCCCCCTCCGCACCCCCTTGAATCCGCCACTGATGACTGTATCATGCACAGAAGTAGAATTTTTTATATTTTTCAAAAACAGAATTGTCGATGGTAAGAAAATCATCCAGTTACCTAGAAGTACCGATGGAACATTTCAAATCACCATTTTTTCTTTGCTTTTGAAGATTTTGAATAAATTCTTTTTCATAACTGCATAGAAATAAATCTGCAACAAGAGGTGCACAATTAGTACCCATGAGGATCCAACCTGCTCATGATTTGTATTCTCAGTCGCATCTTCGATGGAAATTTTGTCAACCTCTGATCGTTCTTATTTTGTTAATTATGTCATAATTAAAGGCAGTTCAATTGTGAAATTCCAAAGTAATATAATCTTCTGCTTGTATAGATCTGAAATTTCAAATGAATGTTTGGTAAAAATTTCTAGAAAGTCTGAACTAATTTATTTAAGTGGGTACCTTGACCAATAAGTTTTTTTTCGTAATTTGTACATTTCTGCTGTGGTAGTGTAATGGATAAGTTAAGATATGTTAGAACATCATACACAACGGACAAGAACAGTTGAAACAGACTTACATAAACAAATGAGTTAAACAAACATTATTGACAACACACAGATGAAAGGAGACTTTTTTTATTTGCTCTGGTTCCTGTTTTATCCTGATTTTGTATGCCTTCGGTTTCTGATTTTCTGAATTATCGATTTTGTGCTGTATAAAGGGATATGGTCATTATCCGTAGTTGTCATTGCACTTGCTGAAAACTAATTGTGATGGCAGCTTTTACATTTGTGTATGCAAAGTATGGAATCTACTTAGTAGAAAAATATGGTAAAGGGGACACAGATATGTGTCATAGAGTGCAGTACGTACGCTTTTAATATTTTCCGCTCCACATACAATGACTATATAATCGTGTGCATTTATCTGCAATTTTTAATACAGCGATTTAAAAAGCAATGTGCAGTTTTGAAAATGTTTTAGAGGTCACCTTTAACATAATTGCGCAAAAAGAATGGAACAAGTATAGTTCAACATTTAAGATGAATGAAGTAAGCAAAAAAGAAGGACGATTGGAATATTTGAATCATCCAAGTAAAAATGGCAACGACGATTGAAATTATGATGGTAATATTTGGAATCAGCTATTTCAGTCAGGGTATGTTTTAATATGTTTGTACCTTAAAAGCTATATTCAGGGTATATCTTCGATTTGTTCGTCTGCAACAATTTACTGATAAGTGAATAAAGTGATTGGGCTTGAAATCATACGTTATCTATGTTTTCATTGTGAAAGACCTTTCCACAGATACCAAAGTTTTGGGAAGACATTTCACATGTATTTTTTGCAACAAGACCTTTGTGTTTGAACCACAATATTCAACCTTGCAGCCTTTACTCTGTGGTTTTGTTTATTTTTTGTTAATTATTTTTAGATTAACATATCTTAAACTAGCAAAGACTCATGTTGAAGCAAAAAAATAAAAAGCGACAGAGAGTACAAGCAAAACAAGCGACAAAGAGTACAAGCAAAACAAGCGACAAAGAGTACAAGCAAAACAAGGGACAGAGAGTACAAGCAAAACAAGGGACAGAGAGTACAAACAAAACAAGCGACAGAGAGTACAAGCAAAACAAGCGACAAAGAGTACAAGCAAAACAAGCGACAGATAGTTCAAACAAAACAAGCGGCAGAAAGTACAAGCAAAACAAACGACAAATAGTACAAGCAAAATAAGCGATAAAGAGTACAAGCAAAACAAGCGACAGATAGTTCAAACAAAACAAGCGACAGAGAGTACAAGCAAAACAAGTTTCAGAGAGTACAAACAAAACAAGTGACAGAGAGTACAAACAAAACAAGCGACAAAGAGTACAAGCAAAACAAGCGACAGAGAGTACAAACAAAACAAGTGACAGAGTACAAACAAAACAAGCGACAGAGAGTACAAGCAAAACAAGCGACAGAGTGTACAAGCAAAACAAGCGACAGAGAGTACAAGCAAACCAAGCGACAGAGAGAACAAACAAAACAAGAGATAGAGAGTACAAGCAAAACAAGCGACAGAGAAAGTACAAACAAAACAAGCGACTGAGAGTACAAGCAAAACAAGCCACAGAAAGTACAAGCAAAGCAAGCGACAGAGAGAACAAACAAAACAAGCGACAGAGAGTACAAGCAAAACAAGCGACAGAGAGTACAAACAAAACAAGCGACAGAGAGTACAAGCAAAACAAGCGACAGAGAGTACAAACAAAACAAGCGACAGAGAGTACAAACAAAACAAGCGACAAAGAGTACAAACAAAACAAGCGACAGAGAGTACAAGCAAATCAAGCGACAGAGAGTATAAATAAAAACAAGCGACAGAGAGTACAAACAAAACAAGCGACAAAGAGTACAAGCAAAACAAGCGACAGAGAGTACAAACAAAACAAGCGACAGAGAGTACAAACAAAACAAGCGACAAAGAGTACAAACAAAACAAGCGACAGAGAGTACAAGCAAAACAAGCGACAGAGAGTACAAACAAAACAAGCGACAGAGAGTACAAACAAAACAAGCGACAAAGAGTACAAACAAAACAAGCGACAGAGAGTACAAGCAAATCAAGCGACAGAGAGTATAAACAAAAACAAGCGACAGAGAGTACAAACAAAACAAGCGACAGAGAGTAAAAGCAAATCAAGCGACAGAGAGTATAAACAAAAATAAACAAATTCAAGGAATTGTGGTCCCCCGCTTTTGGGTGTTTGTCTTTAAAGAAATCCTTACAGACATCCCCCATTCTTAAGTTTTAATAATATATCTCATATATTATCAACATTCTAAATATGAAAGATTAACTCCAAGAAAAGGTCAAAAGGTACAAACTTTTGTTTTGTTTCCAAGGGACAGGGCTTATGAAAAGGTATGCACATGTGAAATATTTAAGACCTATGATTTAAATTAAAATCAAAAACTTATGGTCGAGGTTGAAGTTTTTAAATGTGGGTCAACCTCCATGGACAAGGTCACAAGGTCTGAATGTTGTTACCAACAGAAAGGTCTCATCACAAGGAATACACATGTGAAATGTGAAAGCCCTATCATTTTCCATTAAAAAGTTATGGACAAGGTTATAGTTTTTTGAAAAGTAGGTCGAACTCAAAAGGTCAAGGTCACAAGGTCAAAATATTTGGTATCCATGGAAAGGTCTTGTCACAAGGAATACACATGTGAAATATCAAAGCCCTATCACTTTCCATTCAAAAGTTATGGTCAAGGTTTAAGTTTTTAATAAGAAGGTCAAAGTCCAAGGTCAAGGTCAAAAGGTCAAAAATTTTGGTATCAATGGAAAGGTCTTGTCACAAGAAATACACATGTGAAATATCAAAGCCCTATCACTTTCCATTCAAAAGTTATGGTCAAGGTTATAGTTTTTAATAAGTAGGTCAAAGTCCAAGGTCAAGGTCACAATGTCAAAAATTTTGGTATCCATGGAAAGGTCTTGTCACAAGGAATACACATGTGAAATATCAAAGCCCTATCACTTTCCATTCAAAAGTTATGGTCAAGGTTATAGTTTTTAATAAGTAGGTCAAAGTCCAAGGTCAAGGTCACAATGTCAAAAATTTTGGTATCCATGGAAAGGTCTTGTCACAAGGAATACACATGTGAAATATCAAAGCCCTATCACTTTCCATTCAAAAGTTATGGTCAAGGTTAAAGTTTTTAATAAGTAGGTCAAAGTCCAAGGTAAAGGTCACAAGGTCAAAAATTTTGGTATCCATGGAAAGGTCTTGTCACAAGGAATACACATGTGAAATATCAAAGCCCTATCATTTTCCATTCAAAAGTTATGGTCAAGGTTAAAGTTTTTAATAAATAGGTCAAAGTCCAAGGTCAAGGTCACAAGGTCAAAAATTTTGGTATCCATGGAAAGGTTTTGTCACAAGGAATACACATGTGAAATATCAAAGCCCTATCACTTTCCATTCAAAAGTTCTGCACAAGGTTAAAGTTTTTAATAAGTAGGTCAAAGTCCAAGGTCACAAGGTCAAAAATTTTGGTATCCATGGAAAGGTCTTGTCACAAGGAATACACATGTGAAATATCAAAGCCCTATCACTTTCCATTCAAAAGTTATGGTCAAGGTTAAAGTTTTTAATAAGTAGGTCAAAGTTCAAGGTCAAGGTCACAAGGTCAAAAATTTTGGTATCCATGGAAAGGTCTTGTCCCAAGGAATACACATGTGAAATATCAAAGCCCTATCACTTTCCATTCAAAAGTTATGGTCAAGGTTAAAGTTTTTAATAAGTAGGTCAAAGTCCATGGTCAAAGTCACAAGGTCAAAAATTTTGGTATCCATGGAAAGGTCTTGTCACAAGGAATACACATGTGAAATATCAAAGCCCTATCACTTTCCATTCAAAAGTTATGCACAAGGTTAAAGTTTTTGTGACTGACGGACAGACAGACGGACGGACAGACGGACAGACGGACGAACCGGTTTTAATGTCCCCGCGCTTTCGCGAAAGCGGGGGACAACAAGCGACAGAGAGTATAAACAAAAACAAACGAATCTAAAGGGACATGGAAGATCAAGACATCAAAACATGAATTATTGAATGCTTCACAAAAACAAACTAGACAAATGGGAAATCGTCACCGATTTGGGGCAGCCATGTACTTATCTACTCTGTGTAACCGGAAAAGTGGAAGGGTCATGCGCACGTAATCCGGCTAACCACATCATTTGCTACTATCCTAGCAGATGGCCGTCCTAAGTGGGCACCGGCTGCGCATTATAATTCTGGTTGGTTTATGTGTAGTCTTTTGTGTTTAATGTTTTTATGCCGTATTTGGTGTTCCCTAAGCCTTTGCCGTGTCTTCTCTGGTTAGCCAAACATGAGATGCTTACTCCTCCCGGGCACTTGGTCCCACCTCTAGCTTGCTAGGGGTCCGTAGATGCTCAATTTGGTCCTCTATTGTTAGTGCTGTTGTTATTGTCGTCAGGATCTTCTTTATCTCTTCTCTGTGTTTACACTTGGGATGTTTTGATGTTTTGCTGTGGATGCTGTAACCAAGTCTTCTTGGAGATCACTGCCTTTCATTTTATTAGTGGCAAAATCAGTGCACTTGGGCACAAACCTCCTTGCACGGTTAGCCAGTGATCTCAAATTGATGCGTACAATAGCAACCCCCCCCCCCCTCCAAACCTACAAGATGGCAATATAACCGAAGAGCGCACAATTGATCTATATAATAACCTCCTCACTATAAGGTGACAATTTATTTCAATGATTTAATCGAAAATTCTGCAAAGTATGACAAAACAGACTTTGAGCAAAGATTGAGCACCGATTTTTTGAAATTACGAGTGACGGATATTATACACAAATCTTCAAATACGGATTGATATCATCTACATTCTTTCTTTATCAAATGTAAAAAAAAAGTTTAAAAAAGGTGTCGGCTAATGTTTTTAAATCCATCTTTTACATGCTACATATGTATCTACAAAAGTACCCATCCGTCACTCAGTCTCAAAGTGGAGAAGGCAATATTTGCAATAGGCCGAGAGTATTGGGATTTTACAGTTTCATTCTACATTTAGTTTCGGTTTCATGCTTCATGATTATCAATGTTTGTACCTTCCTTTTATATTTAATTTATTTTCTATGTGAATTTGTTACCTGTCAACACAATTTTTTGAAAAGCAACGCGGAAGTTTTTCGGTTGTAATAAAGAATTTAGAGATTTGACTGAATATAATACAAAACAGAGATATTAGAAACTAGACTGAACATTTTGCTCGAAAGAGGAAAGTTCCCTCTATATCGGGATGGGCCAATGATGTATACAACCTTTGATTTCTCTGGGTGAAAATGGTCTCTAAGAGACATCTGGTAACGTTGATATTTGGGATAAATTACATAAGTTTAGGTATGTATTCTTCTATACCTTTATACCTTTTGATAATTGAAGAAAATGTTTGGATTTCAGTTTTCAATTATTTTTTCTCACCAAACCCATTAAAAATTTTGTTTCATAATTTTGGTAATCATGGTAATAGTCTACACTTTCAAATATGCAGAAAATAACAGAAATGGATAGTTAAAAAGAAAACGAAAATAAGGAATAAATGCAAAAATAAGAGCAGAACAAGTAAGCAAAATCGTTCTCATATTCCTCATGATTTAGCAATTTAGTTCGAACAACCAATAAGTAAATAATTCATACGTTCTACAGAAACCAAAAAAAAAAAAAAAAAAAAAAAAAAAAAAAAAAAAAAAAACTGCTGTCCAAACGATTTCGCTAAAATGTGTAACGATCAGTAACTATTTGATAAATTGTGCAACGGTTTATTCATCTTTGGGTACGCTTTTGATTTTTATATACCTAGCAATTTTAAAAGTAGGAAGGTTGAAAGGTAAATTTCCGCTTTGAACAATACACTATCATACAAAGGATAAGGAACTGCTAACCGAAAATATACATATTGAACCCTGACTAAGTAGAAACGTCTTAAACAACAACTCGTTTTTTAATTTACAATTCATATCCCCCAATAATTTCATAAATTTCCTGCCTACACTTTTCAAAAGTTAATTTGCCAAAAATCAATATTTTAGACTGAAAATGTAACTAAGGAGGATGAATGGTCGTAAAGAGAAGTAATTGTGTGTAAGAGAAACCATATAAGTTTTAACATTTCATTAACAGGAAGAATTATCTTGTGTATTGATCTTTTTCACCATCTTTTCGCAACGTCTTTCGGTACAATTTTGGAAATAATAACTTTCACACTTTTTGGCCATATTACGTTGTCTAGATTGAGGATCTCTGACGAGGGTTAAGTACCCGAAACGTACATGTCTGGTCTATGCTGTAAATGTAGCTGTTTTGAAATGATGCTATTGAATTTGAAGACGTTTAACATTTTAAGAGTAAGATAGACACCCACGTACTCCCCTTTTACCTCCTTTCGACATAACCTCAACCAGCAAAAATAAAAGAAAAACATTCATTGAATAATTCACAAATGTTTGAATTTCAGGTCTTGGACAGACACTAGAGCCTAGCCCAGTGGTCCGTGTGTTATATGGGGATCCCCTACAGCTCACCTGTCACCTTGGTTCGGACTGGGGCGGGATGGTGTGGAACCGTGGCGGTGACTGGGTCCTGACGGCGTTACGGGGATCATGTGGAAATAACAAGACACAGATTGGGTACTTTGTTACTTGCCATGGTGACTTTGTACAGCTCTACAAGATCAATCCTACGAATGGTACCTCATATAAATGTCTGAAGAGTATTGGAAACAACCCATATACCCACTCCAATTCTACTACTGTCGATATTTACGTAGGTATGTACGTAGGTTTGCAGGTATGTACGTGGGTTTGTACGGAGATATGTACGTAGGTTTGTACGTAGGTTTGTACGTAGGTTTGTAGGTATGATATGTACGTATAGGTATTTACGTAGGTATATATGTGGGTATGTACGTAGGTTTGTACGTAGGTTTGTACGTAGGTATGTAGGTAGATATGTAGGTATGTAGGTTTGTACGTAGGTATGTAGGTAGGTATGTAGGTATGTAGGTGGGTATGTAGGTATGTAGGTAGGTATGTAGGTATGTAGGTAGGTATGTAGGTATGTAGGTGGGTATGTAGGTATGTACGTGGGTTTGTACGTAGGTTTGTATGTAGGTTTGTACGTAGGTTTGTACGTAGGTATGTACGTAGGTATGTACGTGGGTTTGTACGTAGGTATGTACGTGGGTTTGTACGTAGGTATGTACGTGGGTTTGTACGGAGATATGCATGTATGGGTATGTACGTAGGTTTGTACGTAGGTTTGTAGGTATGTACGTGGGTATGTACGAAGGTATGTACGAAGGTATGTACGTATGATATGTACGTATAGGTATTTACGTAGGTATATACGTGGGTATGTACGTAGGTTTGTACGTAGGTTTGTACGTAGGTATGTACGTAGGTATGTAGGTGGGTTTGTACGTAGGTTTGTACGTAGGTATGTAGGTGGGTTTGTACGTAGGTTTGTATGTAGGTTTGTACGTAGGTATGTACGTGGGTTTGTACGTAGGTTTGTACGTAGGTATGTAGGTAGGTTTGTACGTAGGTATGTAGGTAGATATGTAGGTATGTACGTGGGTATGTACGTGGGTTTGTACGTAGGTATGTACGTAGGTATGTACGTAGGTTTGTACGTAGGTATGTAGGTAGATATGTAGGTATGTACGTGGGTATGTACGTGGGTTTGTACGTAGGTTTGTACGTAGGTTTGTAGGTAGGTTTGTACGTAGGTATGTAGGTAGGTATGTAGGTATGTACGTGGGTTTGTACGTAGGTTTGTACGTAGGTATGTAGGTAGGTTTGTACGTAGGTATGTAGGTAGATATGTAGGTATGTACGTGGGTATGTACGTGGGTTTGTACGTAGGTATGTACGTAGGTATGTACGTGGGTATGTACGTAGGTTTGTACGTAGGTATGTACGTGGGTTTGTACGTAGGTTTGTACGTAGGTATGTACGTGGGTTTGTACGTAGGTTTGTACGTAGGCTTGTACGTGGGTATGTACGTGGGTATGTACGTAGGTTTGTACGTAGGCTTGTACGTAGGTATGTACGTGGGTATGTACGTAGGTTTGTACGTAGGCTTGTACGTGGGTTTGTACGTAGGTATGTACGTAGGTATGTACGTAGGTTTGTACGTAGGTATGTACGTAAGTATGTACGTTGGTATGTACGTGGGTTTGTACGTAGGTATGTACGTAGGTTTGTACGTAGGTGTGTACGTAGGTTTGTACATACAGGTATGTACGTAGTTATATTATAGTCAAATCTTGTTCTGTGTATTTTTATACTTCTTGGTACCTGGATGATATTCTTACTATCGATAATCCTGTTTTTGAAAAGTATAAAGATGTTATTTGACTCTTAACAAAGCAAACGTTACAGACACAGAAACACCATTTTTGGACCTAAATATCAAAATTGTCAATGGAGAAATTCATACAAGTGTTTATGACAAACGAGATGATTTTGGATTCAACATTGTAAATTTCCCCTGACTTGACGGTGATTTCCCTAGAATACCATCATACGGTATCTCGTTCACAGCTAGAGCATGTACTGATGTTTTGAATTTTCACAGTAGAAATTTACAAATTACGAAGAAACTTTTAGGTCAAGGTTTTCGCTTTCATAAACTAGTAAAGACTTTCTGGAAATTTTACAGAAAATATGATCAACTTCTTTTGAAATCCGGACCCATACAAGCAACAGAGTATATTATTTTAGGTATTTCACAACCTGCATTTTATGGTGACATAATTAACAAAATAAGAAGGATCAAAGGTGGACAGCATAACTATCGTAAATGCGTCAGAGTCATCAAACGCCTTTTATACCGTGGATATGATCCTAATTTCATCAGACCGACACTAAGCTAGGTACTTGACCAATCTACAGTCTTGTACGAGCGCGTTCTTAAGACTTGCACTCTGACTGACTGTGACGACTGGACTCCATGACGGGCCCTGTCCAAACCTCTTTAAAGAAGACAGGGTCCCGACCACCTGTTCTCTCTGAATGTCAGTCGGACTCCTCGGGTAATAACATATATGAGCTCGCTACAGCCGGCAGAGCACGGACGGTACATGTATTACGCACGTCCTCTTTTTATATCCATTTAAATACTCATCAGTGTTGCTTGGATCCCTGTGTTATACGGTCTTGTTTGTATTTGGCCATCTAACAGTGAGGAGGTTGTTTTACACCATAATTGTGCGTTCTTCGAGACCTCTGGGAAATCGGAATAGTGGGAGGGTTGTGCGCACGTAATCCAGGATAACCACACCGTCTGCTTCGTACGTGGCAGATGACCGTCCTTAGTCGGCAGCGGTTGCCCATTAGTCTCATTGGTTTATGTGTGGTTATTCATGTTTAATGTTTTTATGGTGTGAGTTGATGTTCCTTGTCCCTTTTGCGTCTCTTAGTGTGAATGTCTGTTGTGTGTTTTTTGCATTGGGTGTTTTGGGGTTTGGCTGTGGGTGCTGCAACCTAGTGTTGTTGGAGATCCCCTCCTTTCTTTTATAGTTTCAATGCTTTTCTCGCGCCACTGAGCTTCATCCCGCAATAACAGGAAGAGAAGGAGGATGTTCCGTACAAGATGGAGTCAGAGCGGAACACGCAAGCAGGAAGTGGACAAGGAAATAAACAGACGAAACAAAGATAATGATATTTGGATTCACGATATTTAATACATTAATTTTGTGGTCAATCAGTGAACGGTAGTCAAACACCAAAGCCGATACCAGATAAACCACAATCGAAAGTGAAAGTACAAACACTCAAATTGTATCATTCCTTCCCTCTGGAAGAAATATTTCAATCTACCACAATCGAAAGTGAAAGTACAAACACTCAAATTGTATCATTCCTTCCCTCTGGAAGAAATATTTCAATCTACAACAATCGAAAATAAAAATAAAAACACAAACCTACCACAATCGAAAGGCTTACGAACTTTCGAAAAATACAAAACAGAACATTAATTTCTCACTCGAAAAGAAAGTAAGGAGACAATGTCACGTGACACCTTATCTAATGAACCATCTCCAGGGCAAGTGCGGAGGGCCCTGCAGAATGCATTATAGGTGACACTGTGTTAGCTTGTAGAAACCATTATTTTGTTACATATCTGATACGATCTCATGCATTCATTGTTGAGAACTCGACAAAGAGGACGTTTCCTACAGATCGAATGAAATTCATTATGTGTACAAACCAACTATTTGTACATGTGCCATAAGAAACTGGGTTAATCTACCTCTTGTAAACTGTACGCCGAAGATTTTCTTTAGCAAATATTAATCGTTAATATATATGCGAAAAGATATCATGACCATCAAAGCAAAACAGAACTAAAAGTAACTTTGGTTTTGTAACATAAAATTGCCTTTCGATTTATCATTGTATGCGGTGTATAATTGAGTGACTATTCTTAAGAAGGATTAAAATTCATACTGTCAAAAAATAGAATTTTACCATGTGATTTATATGACTGTATTTATTTCAACTTTTACAGAAGGACCATACCTAGAAACAAATCAAGATACAATCTCTGTGAAGGAAACGGACAATGCAGAATTAATATGTACAGCAAGAGGAGGTCCGAACATCAACATAACGTGGACACGTGACAACAGTACAGAGGTCTTACCATCCCAGTCAACAGCCCAGGGAACACTCCTCACGACGGGTAACGTGTCACGTTATCAGGCGGGAATCTACACGTGCCATGGGTCGTTCACCTACCAAGGAATGGTTTACGAAAACCAGACATCGATGGAATTAAATGTCTTATGTATGTAAACATATCAGGAAATTGTATCAATTAATGGTTATAAGAAGCATAATGTCATACCATCTTCTTCTCCAAAGGTGAACTTTCAATTTTCCATCTCTTACTGTAAAGATGAAAATTTTCGCGTTGGGCATTTCCGTGGTTTTTGCGATTGTATTATAATCGTGGAAATAACCCCAGAGTGAAAAGTACAACCAGTTTAAAAGACTAAAGGGAATACTCCCGATTTCGCCAAATTAAACCACACCTGTACTGTTGCAAGGGCCATTCAGCGAAAAATTTCCCCAGTTAAATTATCCATGTTTACATTAATTAAAAACACTATACAAGCAAAAACTGTTAAACGTCTTCAAATTCAATAGCATCATTTTTAAAGAACATATAAACTTGCATCATGGACCAGAAAGGGACATTTCGGGTACTTTACCCTCGTCATTGATTCTTAATTTAAACAATGTAATTTGGCCAAAAAGTTATGTCTAAATACGTACCGATGCTACAGGACCAAAGTTTTAGAAATTTCAAGAAATTTTGATAACAGAAATTTTCGAATTCGTTGAAGAAACGATCTACCGAAGTTGATCGAACTTACCTGCGAGTGCTTTGAGATTATCGTCAGGATCTTCTTGAACTCATTGGCTACATGTGCCCTCGGGGACTCCTGGTCCACCATCAGTGGCACTCACCAAGTGGTACAAATGTTAAACGTCTTCAAATTCAATAGCATCATTTAAGAACAGATACATTTTCAGCATGGACCAGACATGCATATGTCTTTTGTACGTTAGTGTTTCGATGTTTTGCTGTTCTTGTGTTTGTCGGTTTGTACAGGTTTGTCTGTATGTACAGGTTTGTCGGTATATACAGGTTTGTCGGTATATACAGGTTTGTCGGTATGTACAGGTTTGTCGGTATATTACTGGGGGTGCTCCAACCGAGTCATATGGAGATCCTCTCCTTTCCTTTTTATCTCACGACTTATGAATTTCATATTTCTCACTGTATTCGTCATTGCTATACTTTTTTATAAAGACAACCTATCTACATTTTACTTTGCTTTAAAAACAATTACTAAAGTTAACGACTTACGGATAATATGAGCCTAGTTGTTGCCTAAAGTGATAATGAAACTTTATGTCTAGTCTAAAAAGAAAAAAAATACCCCGATTACTAGTATTCAAAAAAATATTCCTGGAAATTATGTAAATGAGGAATAAATGACCCTTAGAAAAACACCGAAACAACAGATTTCGAAAACACAAGCTCTGTAAGAGACATAAGAGATCAAAGACATTAATACAATACACACACACAAAATATATGTAAATTTTAAACCGATATTAAAGTGTAAACGGTACCGACTTAGGAATGCAATTTACTTCGTAATTGGCAAACGGTGTAATTACCCCGACCTGCGGTCTCGAAGAATTACATGGCAAAACGAAGGGACCCAAATATCAAACAGATGAATTTGTAAAGGTGCATCTAAAGCATGAGTGCGAACGAAAAAATAGTGTTGAAATACCGAGGAATGAGATATGTTTGCATGATGTTGCACTTCAATTTGAATGTGCAATTTGTTGTTATTTCTTGATCATTTTCCTCATGAATTTAGCAAATTTACCGAGTCTGAAATTACACAAAGCGAAAAATGTATATTGTTTATCTTCATATTTAATAAATATTTTGTAAACTTCCTTAAAATTTGAGGCAAAAAAAAAAAATAATAATAGGACAGTAAGGGTCTCAGATCACAAGATTCTTTTCCTGGACGTTTTATTCTGCCAACGCGGAAAAAAACTGATGATATAATGATACATTGTTCAAAACAGTAACCGTCACGAATATATATCATTTTTATCTCGATGGTATTTCGGTGGCGAAACAAAATCCAGTAGCTTTTGAAATTTATATTTACTTCCTACTTTAATTCAATCTTATTTTTTTGTCATTGAAATCAACGAAAATTATGTTTCTGACAATGTCCATGTGAGATATTGTAAACTTTCATTCAAGAAATTAGGGTATAGTCAAGAACACTCGGTTGCAGTACTTCCACAGCAAGGGACCAAACACCCTATGGAAAACACTGCAGACATGTAAAGAAAGGGACGTAAAGGGGACAAGTAACACCAAAACACACAAAACCACACAAAAGGCAACATAAACAAACAACTCATTCAAGTCATGAGTTTATATGAAAGAGGTCTTCGGTTAGAACTACCCTGCACCGACAACAGCGGGAACACAGACGTTTGATACAAGATGTACACCCAAACCAACACAAACGTTTATAAAAACCATTACAGCAAAGCAATGACTAATGACACAAATGGTCATACATAAAATTGAAGAAATCCGCAAATATACCAAACCAAAAACAGATCAGACCGCGCGAGAGCAGAAAGGGTTGGATATTAAGAAAATGTCCCTGTAATTCATAAACTGTTCCAATGTATCTCATATGTTAAGTGAAGATCGGGAACTAATCATAATTTTTTTTTCAAAAAATGTGCATTTACTTTGGAAAGAGTGTGCAGCTCCCAAATTCCTGTAGGGTCGATTCAGTAGCATAGTTAACTAAATCTTTGACCAAAAGAGCATTTGGGGAGGTGCTAGGACGTTAAACTCCTTTGATTTCGATGATGTTTTTGTATGAATTGACTAGTTTCCGAAATAGCAATGATATATTTGATAAAGACCAAAATAAAGGTTTTTTTTCAGACGACAGAGATGGAGAGAAGTAAATATTGCACTCTAAACATTCAAGGAATGAGTTTAACTACTCAATACTGCCAAAAGAAATTCAAACTCACGTATCCTGATGGGGACATTTATTGATAAAATACGAACATGGAGTTCAAACTGAATTTTGTTTACCATAAAACTTATATTTCAATATTGATAAGATAGTTTATCATGCAAGCAGGAGACATTGACTCTCCCTGGTCACTCACTTGCCTCACTTAGTATATTGTTTATTCCGGGGTTCGCAACTGTTCCAATTGAAATACTAATGATTTTGCCTTAACTTCTCGACTTTGAGACTGAATAACTGATCTTGATTTGTTTTTTATCATGTGATGTTTGAGGCCAAAATAGAGGAAAAGGGAATCATAGATAAACGAAACGCTAACTTTTAAACGTGTTTAAAGGATGACATTTATTCTCTTACATTTCATTTGTATCGTTACAGACTCCCCTAGTGTTACTGTACAGGGTGGAGGGACCGTAAGGAACGGTACCTCTACTACGTTAGTGTGTAGTATAGATGCCAACCCGACAGCTACTCACGTGGTATGGAGGCACTACATTGGCTCTGATCTAATCCGTCAGTTCAATGGAAGCGGTGAGCATGTTGAAAATTCCTTGGTGCTTTCGGAGGTAAGTTTTATGTGGACCACAATGCGAGGGTGAATTGTTAGGATCAGTTCAGTTCGCGTCTGTTAGTCTGTCAATTGCTGCTCCGTCATAGTATAATAGATCAAATCATGAATCATAATGCTCCTCAAGCATCTGCTTTCGTAGTTTCAACTGTTCTTATTTCATGAGACGACCATGAAACGTGCATGTCTGGTCCTATGCTGAAATTTTACCTGTTCTAAAATGACGCTATTGAATTTGAAGACGTTTAACATTTGAACCACTTGGTTTGGTGTCACTGCTGGTGGACCAGGAGTCCCCAAGGGCACATGTAGCCAAGTTCGATAAATTTCTGTTGATCGTCTCTTCAATGCATTTGAAAATTTCTTGAAATTTCTAAAACGTGGGATCCTGAAGCATAATTTCCCATCCATCCTGCTACGTCTTTCGGTAAATGTTTAGACATAATTATTTTATCACTCTTTGGCAATATTACATTGTTTAGATTGAGGATCACTGACTAGGGTTAAGTACTCGAAACGTGCATGTCTGGTGTATGCTGAAATTTTACCTGTTCTAAAATGATGCTATTGAATTTGAAGACGTTTAACATTAATGCTGTTGAATTGATGTCATTTAAATGGATTGGTCTTTCTTGGGGCATTGGGGTCATTTTACTAATCTTGCTGGAGATGTCTTTCTTGTGAAATGAATTTTGACTGTGTCTGAAAATCACTTTGGATGGAAGCATCACTGATGAGGATTTTACTATCTGGTGCATTTAAATTGGTTTTAAAAAATTTCAAGAAGGTAAGGATGTAGGACACTTCCGTATTATTGTGTGGAATCTTGTTAAAATTGTTTTCTTTTCTTAAATTTACATATTTTGATATACTGTATAATACTTAATGTATACATTATATTTAGGTCCAATACCAGGACAGCGGTACCTATCTTTGTACAGCCTCTAACGGGATTATCAGCATTGACAATAAGACAGAGCAAAGCAACTCAACAGTCATCACCGTCCAACGTAAGGAATAATATGAATGTAATAAATGTCAAACTTTTCCATACGTTGATTTCTGTGGTGCCATTTGTATGCTTCCAATATGTAGTGTTACATAAGCATACAAGAAGGGAGGGGATCTCCAACCAGACCTGGTTGTAGTGCCAACAACAAAACACCAAAACATCCTGAAGCGCAAACACAAGAGAAGACGAGTACAGCAAGAGACGAAAAAGAGACACACGACATAGAAACAATAAACACAAAAGACTACACATAAACCAACTGAGACCAAGAAAAATTATATGATTTTATAAACATGGCAGTTTATGAAGTTGCACGTAGTCATGAATAAGTCTAAATGAGCTAAAAAAACATTTTGAAGATGACCGTAATCCAGGATAACCACACCGTCTGCTACTGACGTGACAGATGACCGTCCTAAGTCGGCAACGATTAATATTGCCAATTGGTCTCGTTGGTTTATGTGTAGTCATTTATGTTTGTTGTTTTTACGTGATTTGGCGTTCATTGTACCATTTGCGTTTCGTTCTGTGCGTATCTGCTTTCTGTTTTTGCAATTTGGGTTTTGCTTTTGGTGCTGCAACAGAGTGATGTTGGAGATTCCCTTCTCTTATGAATCTAAGCTAGTAATGCTATTTTTCCGTGAAGGATCTAGTTTCTAGATATATATGTTAACATCACAGATTTAGAAGCAAACCCATACTAATATTACTAAAGGGATGGTTCAACGATGTCATTCCCCAGTGCTTGGTGACCAATACAGTAGTAGCAGTTGTATAATGATGAATTCATTTGACACGTTGAGAGTGAGTGAAATATTGACCAGCGCACTCATAAAAAAGCGACGAAATTTTCAATAATTTATAAACTTACTTATCCTTCAGACTCGGCGATCTGGTTAGACAACAACGTAACCTCTGTGTACTTTAAGGAGAAAAACACTCAGGTCCTTATAACATACCGTTACCTTGCCAACCCCAAAACGTCACTTCCGGTTGTAATGGAGGCGGATACAAATACATCACTAATAAATGGCACCAGGTTTATCATTTTGTCTAGAGAATCACACAAACTGCTCAATTTCTACGGGAAGCAAATTGAAACGAAAACTTACGTAATAGATATAAAGTTTAACCCTATACTGGCTACGGATTCCGGAAAGTATGTCCTGAGAGTGGAGAACGAAGTATCATTTGACGAACGTTCATTCACGATTAATGCTCTTGGTAAGTTCTTTGTTGACAATTTGATGAAATGCTGACATATTCGATTTGCTATCTTTTCATTTAAACAGAACGTGCAAGTTTTATTCATCTGCAAAAATTATAAAGTACGTAAAATTATTTTTCTTTATGGAAGCAAATTGATTTCATTGTCAGTAATAAAGAGCTGCAATTTTATAGTTCAAATTTTTGTTAGGATAGTTTCAAAGATTCCAGTTTATAAGAAAATTAAATTTAAAATAAATAAAATAAAATTTGAAATAATGAAAACATTAAATGTAAGATTGAATGTAAAACGTCTTCAAAACCAAAAAAAAGAACCATTTTTTTCAGATATGCCAGTTCTCCCGGCGGATGTTCGGTTTGAGGTTCACTCGTACTCCATAATATCAGTACATTGGAGCTATGTATATGATGTTGACAAGTTCTTATCCTTCCTGGTAAGGCACTATGAAGAATGGATTGAAAGTATGGAGAATATATCCACAATTAAATCACAATTGTCACCAAAATTTAGAAATAATTAAAAATCAGTCCCAATATTTTGAGATTTTCATATTTGAACTTTAATTTTACTGATGATCTTCAAATGCTAACAGACATTCCGAGAGTTCCGTATTATTGATATTCGAACCACGTGTCTGGTGCACAAAAAAATGGTTGTAAATTTTCTAGAAGAAGGTATGGAGTTGGAACACATCCGTAAATTTTTATATAACTATGTTGAAATCAAATGCAAAAATCATCTAACACAATAACAAGGAAGTTTAAGTGTCAATCTAAAACATAACTTTCGCCGTCATCACCAGGTCATATGTAAAACCAAGACGGACGACCTGTCATGTGGAGAGAAGCGATTGGTGTATAACGACACACAGGCGGAGTACACGTACGAACTAACAAAGCTACGTCCTGATACACTGTATTCCTTCAGTACCTGCTCTGAGAACCCTCTAGGGAAACGGTGTACAACTACTTTATCTGCGAAAACAAAGGAAATCACTACAAACGAACGTAAGAAGTAATATACTATACTATACTATACTATAATATAATATAATATAATATAATATAAAATTTTTTTTCTGTAATGAAAAGTTTGATTTCACATCAAATGGAATATTTGTAAACTCTCAAAATAAAACCTGAAAATAGGTTAGTCGAGAAAATGCAGTGCCTTTTTTATTTGTGTGTTGTCCTTTGTGTTTGATGTTTATATGTTGTGGGTTGGTGTTCCTTTTTCCTTTCCGCATTTGGGTTTTTGCTGTTGGTGCTGCAACCTAGTTTTGTGACCTATGTTTGTGACCGACTAACATTGTCACTGAGGAAGTTTTACGGTCGATATGGGGATCTCGTCATACACTATGATGTCCAACTCTCCAGAATTGTGGATGATATTCTGTCATAGACCATTTGAACCATCCTACCAAAGATTGCACTCTATGTCTTCCGAAGTGGAAGTAACCGGATGTGACAGTTCTACCGAATTGAAGCGGCGGGTGTTGCATGCAAGCAGGAGATGCTTACTCTTCCTGGGCACCTGGTCTCACTCTCATATCGAGAGTTCGCTTCCGAATGTGATAGAGGTTTTTGTTTATTTGCTTTGATTACTGTTTTATCCTGATTTTGTATGCCTTCGGTTTCTGATTTTCTGAATTATCGATTTTGTGCTGTATACAGGGATATGGTCATTATCCATATTCTTCATTTGTTGGAGATACCCTCCTTTGTTTGTGATTATGTTTCAGCTGTGACACCAGCGCCCCAGTCCGGAACAATAGAAGAGAACATAAACAAGGAACCATAATTGTCGTTGCCGTAATGGCGTCAGTTGCCATGGTTACATTGTTATGCATAATGCTCATCCTAAACTATGTAAGTAATTTCAAATAGCCAATTTTCATATTACCGCAGTTGACTTGCATTTTACACATCCTAAGACTCGACATCACAAGGTTTGACATAACTTTTAATTGTGACATCGTATCTGATTTATGATGTGACAATTAGAAATAGCATCAAAAGTTATGTTGTCGGGCCTTGGAGTGTCTAAAATGCAAGTCTACCGGTAATATGAAGAAGGTCTATTGGCAAGAATATAAAACATAGTTTTTACATAAGGTAAAATTATGCTGCTCAAAGTTATCATTTTCATTAAAGAAATTATTCGTATAAAAAGTGAGAATGAATGAATGACAATAAGAACAAAAAGGAAATGATTTAGATTTATAAAACATTCCTTTCGAGTGTAACAGGTAAAATGTAATCTTGTTTTTATCTAATTTTCAGATCGAAGACGTAGACAGTACGTAATATTGTTTCACATTGTTATAATTGCACATGAGATCTCTCCTTTCTTGGAATAGATTTTCCAGCAATCAAATTCTCATTTTACAAAAAAAAAAAAAAAAAAAAAAAAAAGTAGCAGCTTCCCAGAAAATTGCTTTGTTTAGTTTTTGGGTTTTTTTTGTTTGTTTTTATCTTTTATATGTTTTATATTCTAGAGCTATACCGAAAGATAGAGCATCTGGGCTTTATGAAGGTAAAACTATCCGCATCTGCATTTGTTATTAAAATCGTCTAAAATGGTCTAAGTACTAAAGAAGAAAAGGGGATGATCTCCAGCATGACCACCCTGCACCAACCCAGCGAAACAAACTCACAAGAAAGTGATACGTAAATGACATCAGTCAAAACTACAAACCACAAAAAATACACGACAAAATCACTAGAACATCATATAAGACAATCGAAACAGACTTATAGAAACATCAAACATTAATAACAACACATGAAAGGAAGGAGACCAATGTGCACCCGGCGCCGACTTTGGACGGTCATCTGCTAAAGTAAATGGTGTGGTTATCCGGAGTACGTGCGCATTACCGTCCTACTTATACAGAGGTCTCAATAGACGCACAATAGTTGTATAAACATAAAACTTCTCACCGTAAGGTGACGTCACAAAGAAGTCACATTCAATTGAGAGTCACTAGGAAATTAGCTGTATACAAGACAGGCGTCGCATGACCTTCTTTGGACGATGCCATTGAGAAAAGCATGTTTGAGGCTTATATTTTTTTCTAGATTGTTTGTGCTTTGATCTAGAAAAGAAAAAAAAGTTTCTATATCAAAACTTGGTATTCCAATTGTGTTCCATCATAATAAATAATTTGTAATTCGCAATCTTTTCATTAAATTTAATGGAGAGAAATTTGATTTCAAAGAGTTTGATAAAAAAATATATTTGATTTCAGATGACACTATGAATAGCAGGTCAGATTTTCAAATTTTCGAATTTCAAATTTTCAAATTTCAAATTTTCAAATTTCAAATTTTCAAATTTCAAATTTTCAAATTTCAAATTTTCAAATTTCAAATTTCAAATTTTCAAATTTTCAAATTTTCAAATTTTCAAATTTCAAATTTTCAAATTTCAAATTTTCAAATTTTCAAATTTCAAATTTTCAAATTTCAAATTTTCAAATTCCAAATTTCAAATTTCAAATTTTCAAATTTCCTTAAATCAATCGAATAAAATTCTTTGAATACCATTTCCATTTTTTTCAATAACATTTATCTTTTCCTTACTTATTGTTTACAGTGAACGTCGGGCAATCGCTAATAATTATATAGGGAAACCGGCTCTTCCAGGTATTTTCTCTCTTTCCATTTTCTCTAATTCTTTATTGCTTTTTAAGATTTTGCGTTTCCTCTCTCTCCTCTCAAATGTAAATAAAAACAACCTAGCCGAGACAATGATCACCTGGTTAATCAATTTTTAAAGGCTTGATATTTAATACTTGATCACCAATAAACGATCAAAGGTATATCTAAGGAGTAAATATTTAAGAAAAAACAACTAACTATAGAACTCGCCTGGTCTCAAACAATCTCAAAATCTCAAACAAAATTTCAGACGAGTTCTAGCTCGAGAATTGGCGGAACTTAGCGGACTGGAAGTTTGTTGGAGATTTTACATCACGCGAGTTCTATAGTACATATAGGGTGAAAATCTCAAGACATTTCAGAATTGCGCATCCCCGCACAACACATTTACCAGCGGGCAGAAACCATTGTCACTGTATCTTAGTAGTAAAAAGGAGCTTAACATATTCACTGTGAATGAACAATGCATATATTCAATGAAACACATGAAAGAAGTAATTAAAGAATCATGAGGAAGATCAAGCTTCGCAATGTACGCAGATTTGATTTTGAAAAGAGAAGCCTTTAAGTAAAGGCTGCAGAAGAACCATGGTTTAAAGGCCATCACTTCATCGAAACACAAAGAAAAATTACATGTATATGATACATATGAATAATATCCACAGGGTCCCAATATAAAAATGAAGTTCAATTTTAAAAATGAAATCAATAATTGCCAAGCTTTTCATGCAAAACCAAAAATCTTTCAAGGAAATGAAAATTGACAATAATAATAATATGTGAGTATAATATTTTAATCAGGGATTAAATTATCAATCAGTATTTATGTCATGTAGTTAGAAGAAAGGAGGGGATCTCCAACAAAACTCGGTTGCAGCACCAACAGCAACACACCAAACATTCCAAGTTGGATAGAAGAACTAAATGTAGACAAAAATCAGTGAATGAAAGTCAAACACAAAAACCGGAAAGAAAACTGCAATAAGCACTACAACCTAGAACTCAATTTATCATTTAACACATTATGATAAGACAAAATCGAATATCTTATTTTCTTAAAGTTGCATTACAAACAGAAATGACTTTTATTTCTAGCACGCGGGAAAATGTAAGTTATATGTATCACTGCTTTCTTTATCAAAAGCTACTGACACTTCTTTTGCCTCAGTACTGGCTCTGCCACTCTCTCTCTATATAAATTGTGTATTGTTTACATTTATTTCTAGGAATATGATAAAGCGCTGCATACTGTAATTATATAAATCTAACATGACGTATTTTATCTCAAATGAAAAAAATAAAACTGCAAAAATCTACAATATTCAATGATAAATGTTTTAAGCAAACAGAATATTTTCTTGACAAATAAGTTTCATTGTAAAATTAAATAAATTCGTTAAGTCACATCAAAAATCAATGCGATTCATCAAAAATTATATTTTTGTTTAAAGAAAAGGTACATATATGTTGTATATTTTAGGTCTATAGTCGACAAATGCGACTATGATGAAATAAATACAGGCAAGTATATATATTTGATTTCAAAGAAGAATTAAAGAAAAAAAGAAAAAAAATCTTTATCCAATTCATTTAAATAAAAGGCATACCTATATGGAATCCAATAGGGAGACTATCTACACCAAGCCTACATCTATCTTTATCTGTTGTGTGATGCGAATTATTTGGTTGCGAACCTCGCAGTTAACAATATTTCGAAGTGAGACAAGGTGCCCGGGGAAAGCCAGCGTCTCCTGTCCGCATGTAACATATCATGATAGCATTTAAATTCTTCTTCTTATTGTTATCATCATAAAAAGTTCCTCAAATCCAAGTACATGTTCTCACAATTCCTTTTAAATTACCTGGTAAAACTATATCAATTGATAGAATAGTACCGCTAGATTTTTCCTCACGGCGATTAATTACACGTGACCACTAAAGCATTACATATAACGGGTATTCAGATCTTACATTTACCTAGTAATGGTCAAATTTAATGGATAAAAAATTAAAAAAGAAACTTTCTTTTGGTTACCATGGTGATTATTCAAGGACAGATTTTAGGCAATTTGGAGCGGGGAACGGGGGGGTGGGTGGGTTCCAGACTTGTGTATCCGAATCGGGGAGGGGGGCACGAACTCCCACGAACACGAACTCTCATCGAACGTCATAGCAACTATCAGATGTTAATCAATTTTCTCTATTTTCAGACAATATTTCTTTTATATATATATTTTTTCAGTAACAAATGGACCCCCTTTCCCGATAAACATACATTCTTTTGGTTACCATGGTGATTATCCAAGGACAGATTTTAGGCAATTTGGAGCGGGGAACGGGGGGGGGTGTTCCAGACTTGTTGCCCATTGGTCTCGTTGGTTTATGTGTAGTCTTTTATGTTTCATGTTTCTATGTTGTGAGTTGGTGTTCCTTGTCCCTTTTGCGTCTCTTTCTGTGGGTATCTGTTCTGTGTTTTTTGCATGGGTGTTTTGGGATTTTGCTGTGGACGCTGCAACCTAGTGTTGTTGGAGATCCCCTCCTTTCTTGTGTATCCGAATCCCGATAACAAAGTGAACAATGCAATACAAAATTAAAACGAACAATATGATTATCAGTGGCGGATCTAGGATTTCAGAAAAAGGGGTCCCAAGGTTTCAGCTCGAAGAAAATTGTTCACAGAAAATTTGACAAGCAATAAAAAAGGTCTATTCTATATTGGCGAGCGGAGTGAGCCGTAAAATATTTGGAATAGATTGTTACATTTTGTCTAAGATACAATCCACTCTCATTTTCCATGCTCTATTTTTGACTGACCTATTGGGGAAGGTTGGGAAGATAAGGGCATTGCAACCCCACTATCCACCTGTCTAACCTGGTTAGATTAGCAATAAACCAGCAAAGGGACCAGTTTTGCATATAGGAGGGACACCGGAAAATATGGATACATGTATTTGGATTCTTCTCGAGACCTCCCAGTACCTTTTTCTTACCAAAAGGTGTAAAATTTTGCGAATGAAAGTGTTTTTAAGGAAAGTTTAGTGAAGTATAAACAATTGATTGCAATTCCGAGAAAAAACATCGTCTAACAGTCTTTTTCCTACTTTGACATTTTTTTTTTATAATTTACACAATTCAAGTAACAACGAATATATATACTATTTTTATCGTCTAATCATTTGTCTAAAATATTTCTTAAAGTAATTCTGATTGGAAATATGTTTTAGATATAAAAATGAGCAGCAAAAGCGTTGAACGTATTTGTAGGTTAAACTTGTAAAAATAGATAGTTCTGCTTCTCAACCTCCCCTCCCCATGAAAAATTGGAATGAAACGTGCATGTCTGGTCCATGTATGTTGCCAATTTATCTGTTCTTAAATGATGCTATTCAATTTGAAGACGTTTACATTTATACCACTTGGTGAGTGTCACTGCTGGTGGACCAGGAGTCCCCGAGGGCACATGTAGCCAAGTTCGATCAATTTCGGTTGATCGTTTCTTCAACGCATTCTGAATTTCTGTTATCAAAATTTCTTGAAATTTCTAAAACGTGGGTCCTGTAGCATCATATCCCACACATCCTGCTACGTCTTTCGGTACGCTTTTTCGACATAGCAACTTTCATACTTTTTGGCATATTACAATGTTTAGATTTGAGGATCACTGACGAGGGTTAAGTACCCGAAACGTGCATGTCTGGTCCATGTTGCCAATTTATCTGTTCTTAAATGATGCTATTCAATTTGAAGACGTTTGCATTAGTATTCCCTATTCAATATTTCAGAATGTTAACAGTTATTCATTATTTTATTTTTCAAGTAAAGTCATTTCTGTTGTATCATATTTTATTTTTTTGAAGTAAACAACCATTTTTTTCTTTATGAAAATCACATGACAGAATGCTACTCAGTGAAATCTTAAAACGCTTCAGTGGTCACGTGTTATCGCCGTGAGGAAAAAGCTAGCGGTACTATTCTATCAATTGATATAGTTTTACCAGGTAATTTAAAAGGAATTGTGAGAACATGTACGTGGAATTAAGGAACCTTTTCGTTTACTTCTTAATGATAATAACAATAATGGTCTCATATTTTTACTCCATGAACATAAAATCTTACAGCCCCAACAAGTCGAAAGTTTAATATTCGCTTTCAATTCGTAAACGAATTGAAAGCTTTTTGAAAACTTAGCTTTCAAAATTTCTTCATCGATTGCTTTCAAAATTTTGAATATTCGAGAGATGACGAAATTTCGTCAGCGATTTCTCGTTAACTAATTTTCGTCAGCGATTCCCTAGCTTTCAAAATTTTCGTCAGCGATAGCTTTCAAAAATTTTGAAAGAAAGGAGGGGATCTCCAACAACACTAGGTTGCAGCACCCACAGCAAAATCCCAAAACACCCATGCAAAAAACACAGAACAGATACCCACAGAAAGAGACGCAAAAGGGACAAGGAACACCAACTCACAACATAGAAACATAAAAGACTACACATAAACCAACGAGACCAATGGGCAACCGGTGCCGACTTAGGACGGCCATCTGCCAAGTAAATAGCAGACGGTGTGGTTATCCTGGATTACGTGCGCACAACCCTCTCACTTCTCCAGTTACCTAGAGGTCTCGAAGAACGTACAAATGTGGTGTAAAACAACCTCCTCACTGTAAGATGACGTCACACAAACAAGACCGCGAAACGCAGAGGCCCCAGAGACACAGATGAATATGTAAATGGATATAAAAAGAGGGCATGCGTAATACAGTCCGTGCTCTGCCGGCTGTAGCGAGCTCATGTATGTAATCACCCGAGGAGTCCGACTGAAATCTATACTTAACGAAATTTCGTCAGCTATAGCTTTCAAAATTTTTGAAAGCTAATTGCTGACGAATATTTCGTCAACTATAGCTTTCAACATTTTTGAAAGCAAATTGCTGACGAAAATTTCGTTAACTAGCTTTCAAAATTTTTGAAAGCTTTTCTCGTAAGCTATTTTGTGTCGAGAAAACCAAGATGGCCGAAATCAAAGCAATCGTCTTCATAATTTGCTTGATGAAATAGTATTAATAATGATGTTTATTCAGATTAAATTATGAAAATATATATTCTTGGATTAAATGAAATATTGTATCTTGATTATTCTTATAAGTTTATTTAAAGATTCCGTGTTTCCCAGATCGGAGTGTTCCCCATACGCCTTCTCGGTTAAAATAACATTATGTTCATTGGGAGTGAATGGGGCCATCATGCACTAATTAGTTACCTGAATTTACCTGTATTTGTATTACCTGTAAAGGTTTTCATTCTTCAAGTGAATATATATGAACAATTTCCATTTCATCTTAAATCTATCTATATATATATAACAGAAAATTTACATCTGACCGGTCAAATTCTGACTAAGTGAGGGGAATCTATATCCAGTGAAACCCTGGCTTCTCTTTGACTGTTGGAAGCTTTGAAAGATATTTCACAATCGACGAATTTTTAAAGTGCCACGCCGATAATAAGACGGCTTCTTTCATCCTCCAAACTGTGCAGCGGAATTCGCCCGAGGCGTGCCGCAGCCATTGCAAAAAGAATATGGCACCCGAGCGTTCAAAAAGCTTTCAAAATTTTCGTCAGCGATAGCTTTCAAAATTTTCGTCAGCGATTGCTTTCAAACTTACGTCAGCGATTGCTTTCAAATATTTTGAACGCTCCGAGATGACGAAAATTTGAGAGCTCATAGCTTTCAAAATTTTCGTTAACAAAGATTCGTTAACGAAATTATCCTCAGCTATTTTTCGAAAGTTTTTAAGAGCTTTCAAAATTTCGTCATCTCAGTAGCTTTCAAAAAAAAGCTGGCGAATAGTTAACGAAACTTTCGCATTTAGCTTTCAAAATTTCGTCATCTCTGGTCGGGGCTGTATATCGAAACAAGCTGTGATTTTTGTCCTAGATATGTACCCCATTACTACACCGTTTCATATCGTTGATTAAAGATGTAAATTGTCTCCAAGCCATTAATTTCGGATGCCTAACAATCCAATGGTTTACGCAAATGATAATCCAAATCTCAAGTTGAATGAAACGATAATAGAAATTTGCAATCATTAAATAAATGTTCAGAAATTTTATTTTATATTTATTCCACATTTCAGGAGCCACTTTGCAGTGAGTATTGTATATGTTCGTTTTAGCGAGGAATTGCTATTCTTAATTCTTTCTCTTCCCTAGTTAAAATATTTTTGAATTTACGTTTATTTATTTAGCATATAAAAGATGCACGATAGATAATTGTCGATTTTCTTTCTAATTTCTAGGAGCATGAACGTGTATGAGCAAATACCTGCAGACTTAAAAAAAAATCCGGAACGTACATCTGGTATTTGGTTAATACTTTGTTATCAAAAGAGTAAAATTCATCCTTCACTGCTCGCATGCCCATACACAGTTTTGATTTAATCTTTTGGACATATGTAATCGCTAGAGATTTGTATATAAGCATTTTCTTCTGAAATATATTTATATTAATGTTTAACGTCTTTAAATTCAAAATTTATATTAAGTTATACATTAATATTCAATGTATCAAAATTGATTAAAAATGGAGTATATCCACACAGCAACTGGAAATGTAAATGCATTCATATAAGATATTATCAAAGAATCTTTATTGTCTCTTAATTTTGATCGTTCTTATAGGATCATACGGTAGTTAAACAGAATCTGACCGAAAAAAGGAAGCAATGGCTTAAATATAAGGACCCATTTACTGTAAACGTAGTTATTTTTTCTGGGGGAAAATTTTGCGATTATAACATCCAAACGTTACGCGTGGGGGAAATATTCGCGATAAAGATGTCTTTCCCATTGTAAGAATACAGCGGGGGTATTTTCGCGTGGAGGAATTTTTCGCGACGTCCCTTGATTCGCAAAAACACGCAAAAATTACCCCACGCGAAATTTTCCACGCTTACAGTATAAAATGAAATTCTACAAGCATGACAAGAGCTATTATGTTATGCAAATTTTTATCCTTTCTCTGGAACTAAACATTTTTTAGTATAAACATCAAAAAAGTACCTTATGTTGAAAAAGAAAGTTCGATTGTTTTCTTCAGATTCAAAAGAAAACAAGAAGAAGAAAAAGTAAGTAATAAAGATCCAACTGTAAATTTATCTTTTAAGTAAGATTTACTTAATATAATTGAAACATTTATCCATAAATGGAAATAAAAAGCTATATGTAATAGATTACCGACGCATACAGATGTTATTCATCGGGGTACACGATAAAACGGGTCCAACTTCAAAACAGTCACAGTCAAGTGGAAGGACAAACGTCTCAAATCCAGAATTCTGTACATCATTTTCAAGATAATATTTCGTTATACTTGTTTGTCCCTTTCCCCTATCCGAGATTAATATAATCTTACACCAACACGAGGGAGGGATGGCGATTTCTCAACCCGAGTGTATAAATTTTGCAAGTCCACGACGAGGCTTGCCGAGTCATGGACAAGCAAAATTTTTACAAGAGGGTTGAGAATTAACCATCCCTCCCTCGTGGTGGTGTTTGATTGTTTTTCTCCCACGTTATCGACTATCTAGAGTGTCTGTTGTAATCACCAGTTTGCCTTGCTTCCATAACGTCGCTTTGGTAGCGATGACGTCAGAGGGTGAGATCGATGACGTCATAGGGTGAGATCGATTTATCTCACCCCAGGGAAATTTGAAAGTTCTCAGTCTCAAGTGGGAGAAACACATTTCTCTCTCTCTCTCGAACAGCAGCAATGGGCCATGACAAATATTGACAATGACCATATCCAAATACACAGTGCGAAATCGATAATTCAGGAAATCACAAACGGAAGGCATACAAAATCAGGACAAAACAGGAACCAAAGCAAACAAACACAAATCCCCACCACATGAAAAGAAGCAAATTCCCAATTTAGGAGTGAGACCAGGTGCCCAGGAAGAGTCAGCATCTCCTGCTTGTAACGGCCTTATATAATTATTTGCATGGGCATACCAATGTTCAATTCTATGATTTTCACACATAACACAGTGACAGGAAACAGGGCTCGGCTGCAGAACCAACAGCAAAATACTAAAAACATAGAGTGAATAGGCATAGACGAATCTTACGTTCTTGTTGCCGTCAAGTTAAATATTGCCCACGAACAAACTACTCAGTCACGACCTAGTTATTTGGTGTTCCTTGTCCCTTTTGCATCTCTTTCTGTGCATGTCTGCACTGTGTTTTTGCATGGGGTGTTTTGGTGTTTTGCTGTGGGTGAAACCGAGTGTTGTTGAAGATCCCCTCCTTTCTTTAAATATCTATCTTTATTTTAGGAAGCAAGTGAAGTCAACAGTAACTACCTCAACAAAGTCCGACACTAAAACATTCAGCGATATTCACAATGAGTACAGCTCTCTAATACTGACACCCAAAAAACGTTAGTATTTATTTTAGATTATTAATTTAGTCCCCTACTGACTCGCCAGAGGGGACTTATTTTAAGGTATAATAACTGTTTGAGTTATAATAACTGAGGGGACTTATTTTAAGGTATACAGGGATATGGTCATTATCCATATTTGTCATAGTAACTGTTTAGTTATAATAATTGTTTGGTAAACTGGCTTTATTTTATTTGTTTTTTATGTTCTATATACACAGATATTTCTATAATGTCGAAGGGTTCCAACTCTCTACCTTCTTGAAGAAAATTCCAAATCAAAAGAAGGGAGGAGATCTCCAACAAGACCCCGTTGCAGCATCAACAGTAAAACACCAAAACACCCGATGCAAAAACACAAAAGACAAGTACATGCACCAGACACGTGTTTCGAATATTAAATTCTCATCAGTGATGCTTTCAGCATTGTCATGCATCGCATTGCACTGCATCTATGCATTGTCAGAATACAAATAAGAACATGTTTCCGAGGATACATATGATTTTTTGAACCAATATGACAGGATTCAAATTTTATTGCAAATGAAATTCGTATGTCATAAAGTAAAGTAAAGTACCGAAATTCCGCAATAATTTTATAATGAAAACCAGGCGCCAGTTTTACTAAAGGTCGTAAGTGTAAACTTAGGCGTAAGTTCAGACTTAGGCGTAAGTTACGACATTTTTCATGATTTTTCTGTTTTACTAAAAGTCGTAACTTACGACAAACTTAGTTTACGTGTAAATTTTGGCGTAAATCTACGACTGCCCTCGACCACACGTAAGTCTACACGTAAGTCATAAACAGAAAATAAGGGACTAAATTTTCGGATAAAACCATACAAACACGTAATTGAAGAGAGTTTTCCGGGAGAAGAAGCGTGTATTTGATGTTTTGAATGCTGAAAAGTTTAAACTTCCTGCTAAAAATAGCTCATTGTGTGTTTACATAGTGTCATAGCAACGAGGCCGATTCGTATGTATGAAACACGTTCGAAAACCATTTCGCTCTTCATATTTTAACGTAAATAATCTTTTTAAAATATACTAATTTAACTTTTTTTGTTTTTCTTTTTTACATTTCAAATTCTATTTCATTATTCTTTGTCTAAAAATATGAATATCAAAAAAAAAAAAATAATAAAATAAATAAATAAAAGAAAAAAAAAAAAAAGAAAAAAAAAAAATAATGATAATAGTATTAAAGGCCTACATGTAAACAATTGTTTGTGGATGTACACGAAACTGAAGCATACATAATTTCATAAGCTCAAGTTTGCTCCTAGCATTTGCGTACACTGTAATTTTCAGAATGATAATTTCATCGTCAGAACTCACTTGACGTGTCTAGAAAAGAAATGACTATCAAAGAAATGATATGCATGATAACATTAATGATTAAAATATTTGACATGTACACAAAAAGTATAAGTTATTTATAACTTATTCCATAAGTTTACGGTACTCAGGCTAGTATTAACAGTTGGAAACAATTCTAGAATAGGAAGAAAAAATAAAAACATAATCTATGAAGTATCAATAAAATACGGGTTTCACCAACGGTTTTGTTTGCCTTTTTTCGATTCTTTTCTCTTTTTTTTTCTAAATTGCGGTTTATAGATTTTTTGAAATATGTTTGGAATTATTCTTTACTTTAAATCCCATTCATTTACAGATAACATAATTTTTTTCACTTTAATCTCGTTATCGTATATTTCGTTGATTTTATTTTAATTATGATGTCAAGAGTTTTTGTAAGCTTCTAACTTTTGAATTGTGCGTAATAAAGCTTTCACATTCCGTGTGGATTCCTTGTGAGAAGACCTTTTCATGAATTGGCACCGGCGACCTTGAACGCGGAGTTTGACATACTTTTAAAGTACTTTTTTTTACCGACTTGTTCGTTGAAACATGCTTACATTCTGTAGTTTGCATGTTAATTCAGAAATAAAAAAAAGTAGGACATGGTCGTGTGTGGACATATTGGGGGGGGGGGGGGTTAAGCTTAAAACAATAACTACAAAAATCGTCTCAATTAACAAGACGAATCCCCTGGCCATGCAAATGACATTTCCCATGACAAACACAGAATTTTTCATTTGGCTAGATAAATAAATAAATCGTGACAGCGCCATATTTTTATTTATTTATTTATCTATTTATTTATTTATTTATTTATTTACTTATTTACACATCACTACCACCGTCATCACCATGCACCACTTGCTTTTCAAGATCCGCGCATCATGTGTAACATGCCATGCACATACCAAAATAAAAGGGGGGGGGGGGACGAACACGGAGATCTGTACGGATATTGTGTAAAAAAAATTCAAAATGGCTCTGACATTCCAAATCCCAAGAAATAAATAATCTTGTATTTATATCCGATACAGTTTCATTGGCGGATTTGGAGCATTATTGACTGACAAAGATTATCTGAACTTAAATTGGAATTAAATAAACAACGTCAACGAGCACCTATGAGGAGTGTGAGAGGCGTCCCCCCCCCCCCCCACTAAATTTGCCAAAGTAAGGGGTAAAGTACTAAAATTTGATTATTCTGACAACCACTTTTCAACCAAAATTGTCCAAAAGGGCGACATTATTGTTATTTCTTATGCGACATAACCCGATGAGTTTATGTACCAAAAGTGCTAAAACAATTAAAATTGCGTCGGGGCGATCATCCCTCTCATCTGTATTTGGTTTGGGGCACGCTTCCTTACCTAGATCCGCCCCTGAATTTACACATCAATCTAATTGATCAAAGGTAAATGAAAGAATTATTCAACTTTTTCAGCTATTTCTGATGTAAATCTGTCGTTTTCTTGTGGATTTGTTCCGCTGGGTCAGTGCAGGGTGGTCATGCTGGAGATACTTTTATTGTTATTCCTATGTGCGTGTATAATATGATTTTTTTTATCAATCATTTCGGGGGGGGGGGGTCTCTAGACAACGAGTTCATGTTTTACAGCAATACAATAATGTGGAACGGCCAAATTCTTCAGTTTTCCGTCGGATTCATCAGTTTTTTTCCCTTTTCTTCTTGCGAACGTTCTTTTCTTTTTTTGTTTTTTGTTTTTTTGTTTTTGTTTTTTTGCATATCTTTAGATTGATTAATATTAATTCATGCAGTATCTAACAAATTATACCCCTATTTTGTGTGTATAATAGTATTTACTTACTCAATAGTTCGTTAGGGGGAGGGGTGCATGTATAACGGCACGAATAAACGGCAAAATGTGGAACTGCAAAATTCTTTAAATTTTTCCGTCAGATTCATAAGCTTTTCCATCTTTTATTACCGCAAACGTTCAGTTTTCTTCATTTTTCAAAACATGAAATCAATCAAAACGCGATTTTTCCCAGGATTATTCATCGTTGTCAAGGATTTTTCAGTCTCCAACCAAAAGAGTTCCACACGTAAGTTATGCGTAAGTCTACGCTTAAGTTTACGTCTACGTGCAAAGTTACGACCTTTCGTAAGACGCAACTACGCAAACGTAAAAAATGTCGTAACTTGATTTACGCCTAAGTTTACGCTTAAATTTACGCAAAAATTTACGACCTTTAGTAAAACTGGCGCCAGAATCTTACATAATACTTTTTATTCATAGTATCCATTCCCGAAAAAGACGAGTGAGTATTACTTCATCTATTTATTCTGGAAAAAATATACTATAACGTCATTTTGCATAAGGTTTTCAGGATTATAGAATGCATATAGAATACTTACCGAATATATTGATATATCCTTCAATGGGTAAAAAAGGCATTTCCAGATACAATGTACTATGTATGTTTTGGTTTGTCTCCTTTATCTGTTCTGATTTATAATTCCGTCTTTTCGATTTTACAGGCCTACAGTTCGATCTGTGCAGGTATCTGACGTAAAAACATTGTGACGTCATTAAATACCTTTGCAAACGTCATATTTGTAACCTTGTTTCCCTGAATTTCATGCTGGCTTTCATGAAAATTGATGACGTCACAATCCGTTGACGTCAGGTACCTGCACAAATGGGAAGTAACTCTGTATTTCGAAAAGACGTAATTTTGTTTGATATTCTAGTTTTGTTCTTAATTTTACCGCCTATCTATCATCTAATTTATCTCTAGTGTTATTATACTATTTTCTAGCTTTGTTCGTCCGTCGAACTCTTGTCATTATGCTGGCCTCATTCCGTCGTCTAGCTCTGTTCCATTCATTTTCTCACTTTATTAGTTTTAGGATCTTTACACTTGTCACAAGGAAAGAAAGGAGGGGATCTCCAACTTTATTCACCTACCCCCCCCCCCCCCAACGATTTTTTTGCCTTAATTTTCACTTAAATACGCTTCTGAATACACCCTTCCCAAATTTTGGAACCTCTCATTTTTGGCAAAAGAAAAATTAAATGAAATAAAGAAGATCCTGACGATAATCTCAGCAGTATATATCGTAGACGGCGCCCGGAAATTCACTTTGGCCTTACTCAACATGTTTGAGATTAAGTTCTTCTGACGGGGAATAAATTTTAGTATCCGAAACACGTGTCTAGTACCATGAAAATGGTACCTTAGAACATATATTTCGAAATTGACAATTTATCATATATTATTACTTTGTTCTGTATCCTTTCTTTTCTAGCCTCGCCAAATATGTATCTAATTGTTTTGTTTCTTGTGTCTCTGGATTTTGCTTTTGGAACTACAACCAGGTCGTACTGAGTACCCCCTCCTTTTTGACATCTTTTTTTCTGTTTGTATGTCGACTTCTGGCTTATCATTATGTTCTTTTTTATTCTATCTTAAAGTTCGGATTTCTCATCAAACATTGTTCTGTTTATAAACTAGCCCTTGTTTTTTCCTTCTGGCTTTGTTCTTTCGTCTTACTCTGCTTTATATCTGACTGCAATATATTGTCAACTACTTTGTATTCAAATAAATCTGCATAACGTAGTCAAGCAGTACCAAAACCCGAACCGTCCTTGAATCGTACCGAGGTTACATTGACAGAGACAGGATATTTGACCCCAGGAGAGCTTCCTCAGGAGACATCACAGTGGGAAACAAATACAGTGGAGAAAACCACTTACATGGAGATGGGTGATAGCAAATGTATGATGTGAATACATGGTCGAATATCACATGATACGCAAATATTACGTTCCATGGGAGCGCTTAAACAGAAAATTTTGTATCTCTTCATGTATCATATCATACATGTAACATGTGGTGAGCATCGAAAAAAATTCTGTTAAAGTGCTCTCTGAATATACGCATATTCTTGACCAAAATAGATTACCATCATGATATTGATAATGATGGTCATATGAAAGGCCTAAATAAAGTCATATAAAGTAGACTGAGATAGTATTTACCTGCTTTAATCAAAGGGGATTTCCGTGGAACATTTATTTGCTTATCACGTAATACGCGACTGTGATTAATAGACCTTAATTTAAATGTTTCATTTTTGAATGCTTATAGATAAAACTCTAATAATTAGGCAAGTAATGATAGGATTCCAGGTACGAAATGAAAATAATTAGAAGTAAAATGGGTCTATCTAGAAAATGATTGAAATCAAAAACAGGCATTTGACTTATACGTAACAATATCAAAGAAATAAAAGAAAGGAGGGGATCTTCAACAAAACTCGGTTACAGCATCAACAGCAAACCCCAAAACACCCACTGCAAAAATACAAAACAGACACACACAGAATTAGACGCAAATGGTACAATGAACGCCAAATCACAAAGAAACATCGAATATAAATGACTACATATAAACCAACGAGACCAATGGGCAATCGGTGCCGACTTAGGACGGCCATCTGCCACGTCAGCAGCAGACGGTGTGGTTATCTTGGATTATTTACGCACAACCCTCCCACTTTTCCGATTACACAGAGGTCTTGAAGAACGTACCATTGTGGTGTAAAACAACCTTCTCACTGAAGATGATCACACACAAACAAGACCGCAAAATGCAGGGACACAAGCAACACAGATGAATATGTAAATGGATATAAAAAGAGGACGTGCATAATAGAGTCCGTGCTCTGCAGGCTGTAGCGAGTTCATGTATGTTATAAGACAACCTTGATGAAACAATCACACCATAAAATATGACAACGAATGAAGCAATTATGTGGAGTCAGAGTGATAAATAAATTGGGTTATGGCAATCCTCGTATAACATTACACAGCCAATTGTGCCTCATATGAAATTCATGTGAAATTTACATGAACTTTACATGAAAGTTCACATGAAATTTATGTGAAACGAGCACGAACATGAAATTTACATGAAATTTTTCACATGAAATTCATGTGAAGATTTTAACATGGATGTTAAGTGAATTCAATTTCCTGTGAAGGTCACTTCGAAAAATTCATGTGAAAGTCATGTGAAGGAAATTTATGTGAAATTCATGTGAAATATTTTTCACATAAATCTTATGTGAAATTCATATGAATTTTACATGAACTTTCATGTGAAATTTACATGATGCTCATTTCATATGAATTTCATGTGAGGCACAATTGGCTGTGTAATGACAACGTGAAAAAGAGAGGAGATCAGTAATCACATGTTGCTTCTTATAATTTTACATATTGTAGCAACCATTGGTAATCAGCCATCAACCAAGTCAGGGACTGAATCTGAACAAACAGTGGAACAGTGTGAATACACCAGTATGAACAAAGGTGAGCTCTTACCTATTGAGATAACATCTTAACACCATCCCATCAATGCGCTTTGGTAATAGGTGATATTTGATAATGCTACTGGATCGTCACGTCAAGAAATTAGTTGCTACGCACTCTTGAAATGTAGACAAAATAATAAAAGATCAAATTAGAGGGCGCTACCGCTACTAAAATAATTTTAGCGGTGTCTAAAAAGTCAATTTGACTCGAGGAACCACTGATGAGCATTTTTACTATCAGTGTTATTTCCATATATCTCTCGGAAAAAGGGACGTTTCAAACAAGGCTATGTTTTAATGAAAAAAAAACCCCGAAATTTAGGACAGCAACAAATAATGATAATTACATTAATTACATTATAATTCTAACAAACAATAGGAGGCAACAAGTCAAAAGAGAATATTCGAATTAAGATGACAAATAAACTACGTAAAACAATTTACAATTTTCTGCTGCGATACCATGGCGCACTGAGAACTTTAGAACGTAATGCAGACGCAGTGAGAGCGTGGACCTTGTGTGACAGTGGGCTTAAAAGGATAGTTTTCTATACTGATAAGTTGATGCTTTCATTTCATTTTATCATAGCTACAAATGGGAGTGCACAAACACAGAAGACAGGGACCAACTCGGACACGTCTGATCTGCTTGAAAAGTGCGAATACACAGCAATGAAAAAAGGTATAGGGATCAGAAAAGAAGATATAAGATAAACGTTGCAGAACTACTCATCAATTATTCAGTCTCATAGTCGAGAAAGCAAGGCAAGATCATTAGATTTTCACAGGAACGGTTGCGAACTAATTATGAGAGACATTGCATTTTATATCTTACTTAATAGACATTTTGTAATTTTTTCTGTACCTCAGCATTTCCATTGGTACCATTACCGTTCACATTGTGGTCTTTGTATTTTGATGGAATTTAGAAAATGTGACAGTTGCATATGTTTGAATGGTAAGAAAATGTCATATTTTACATATACATGTCCATTGATACTAGAATTATGTAGCTTGTGATCTTTACTTGGGGGTCTGACTTATTTTTTTTTTTCAATAAAAACATTGACCTTGGGAGCAAATTCATTAATGGTGAGTAATATGGTATTTAATTTCAATATAGTTATTCTTTGTTATATGTCATTTCCATCGGTACACCGGTGTTTGAAATCGTGACCTTTTAAAATATGATTATTTTGGGACAAAACAGAGGGGACCACAGTGTCTTTGAGTTTGCCTGTTATTTCCATTGTTGTGCGCATTTTATCCGGATAACCACACAATTTGCTACTTTCGTGGCAGATGGCCATCCTAAGTCAGCAACGATTGTCGATTGGTCTAGTTGGTTTATGTGTAGTCTTTCGTGTTTAATGTTTCTTTGTCGTTTGTCTCTTTAACGTGTCTTGCTGTGCTTTTTAACTTTGTGCTTTCGCATATTAAGGTGTTTCGATGCTTTGCTGTTGGTACTGCAACCGAGTCTTGTTGGAGATCCCCTCCTTTCTACTATGTTTAAGATTATGAAGCACTATGTTAATCCTATCATATTTTGTGTTTTAGTGACTGGAGGCCAGAATGAAGAGTCAGTCAATACAACCTCACAGGCAGATGACGTCAGATTCGATGCCTACCAATACTAGTGAGAAACTGGACTAAATAGCACTGCAATACTATTAGATTTTATGATGGACTTGAAAGATTTTCTTTTTCATTTTTTTTTTCTTATTTTTTCTACTTATTTCGATATTTACCTTGGATTTATGATCGAATTTTACACATTGAATAAATAAGATATTAAATGTCTTCATGTTTTGTCTGTGTATTGCGACTTCTTTAAGCATTTAACTATAATACTTGTATATTCTTTGTTTTAATTTGCTTTATATGGCTTACATAAGTATTTATGTATATTGTCTTTAAATCGGTCTGACGAAAATCTCATATCGATTATCAATGAAAATATGGATAATGACTATATCCCTGTATACAGCACAAAATCGATAATTCAGAAAATCAGAAACCGAAGGCATACAAAATCAGGATAAAACAGGAACCAAAGCAAACAAACAAAAACCTCCACCACATGAAAAGAAGCGAACTCCCGATATGGGAGTGAGACATCTTCCACCAACAGCTCAAGATGCAAAAAAAGTATTGATAAGTAAAGTGTGACAGACACGAAGACTGATAGATTGACGAAAGGAGTGGAGACTTTAGTATCCTCTGTCAGTACTTGACAATAGCCAAAAGGTCATACGGGCCTATTTTCTACTTTTTTGCTGGGAAAAGGAAAAGGTCAGTCTTTATCTAGAAAGATAGGGGGGGGGGATGGGGAAAGTTTGCTTTTAACCTTTTTTTTATAAATCACAAGAGTGTGACCGTGAGTGCAGTACGCGATACACATCGAAAACTAAAATGTATAAGGATAAGCGAAAAAATTGAAAGGTAATATTGCAGACAAAATATAATGATTAAATGAATAAATAAACAAATAAATAAATAAATAAATAAATAAATAAATAGATAAATAAATAATAAAAACTAATTAAATAAAAAACCTTGCGACTTGTATCATTTTGAAACAAAGGAGGGGATCTCCAACATCACCAGGTTGTAGCACCCACAGCAAAAACCCAAAACACCCAATGCAAAAACACAAAGCAGACAAGCACAGAAAGAGACGCATAAGGGACAAGGAACGTCAACGCACAACACAGAAACATCAAACACAAAGAACTACACATAAACCAACGAGACCAATGGGCAACCGGTGCCGACTAAGGACGGCCATCTGCCACGGAAATAGCAGAAGGTATGGTTATCCTGGATTACGTGCGCACAACCCTCCCACTTATCCGATTACCTAGAAGTCTCGAAGAACGTACAATTGTGGTGTAAAACAACCTCCTCACTGTCAGATGACCACACACAAACAAGACCGCAAAACGCAGGGGCCCAAGCAATACAGATGAATTTGTAAATGGATATAAAAAGAGGGCATACGTAAAACAATCCGTGCTTTGCCGCCGCGAGCTCATGTATGTTATCACCCGAGGAGTCCGACTGACATTCAGAGAGGACAGGTGGTCGGGGCCCTGTCTTCTCTAAAGAGGTTTGGACAGGGCCCGTCATGGAGTCCCGTCGTCACGGTCAGTCAGAGTGGGTGGGATATGATGCTACAGGACCCACGTTTTAGAAATTTCAAGAAATTTTGATAACAGATATTTTAGAATGCGTTGAAGAAACGATCAACCGAAATTGATCGAACTTGGCTACATGTGCCCTCTGGGACTCATTGTTCAACCAGCAGTGACACTCACCAAGTGGTATGTTAACGTCTTCATATTGAATAGCATCATTTTAAGAACAGATAAATCCTAGTGTCCGTCTGGTGACATTAGGATCATACCCACGGTATAAAAGGCGTTTGATGATTCTGACGCATTTTCGATAGTAATGTTGTCTATCTTTGATCCTTCTTATCTTGTTAATAATGTCACCATAAAATGCAGGTTGTGAAATACCCAAAGTAATATACTCTGTTGCTTGTATTGGTCCGAATTTCAGAAGAAGTTGACAATAATTTTTGTAAAATTTCCAGAAAGTCTTTACTAGTTTGTGAAAGCGAAAACCTTGACCTAAAAGTTTCTTGGTAATTTGTAAATTTCTACTATGAAAATCCAAAACATCAGTACATGCTCTAGCATACCGGATGAGCTGTGAAATATAGATACCATAGGACGGTAATCTAGGAACATCACCGTCAAGCCAGGTGAAATTTACTATGTTAAATCTAAAATCATCTCTTTTGTCATACACACTTGTATGGATCTCTCCATTAACAATTTTGATGATATTTAGGTCCAAAAATGGTGTTTCTGTGTTTGAAACGTTTGCCTTGTTTAGAATCAATTCTTGTGGATAAATAACATTTTTATATTTTTCGAAAACAGGATTGTCGATGGTAAGAATATCATCCAGGTACCTAGAAGTACCAATGAAACATTTCACATCATCATTTTTTCTTTGTTTTTGAAGATTTTGGATAAATTTCTTTTCATACGTGTATAAAAACAAATCTGCAACAAGAGGCGCACAATTAGTATCCATTGGAATCCCTACAACCTACTTGTAGAGTTTCTCACCAAATCTTACATAAATATTGTCCAAAAGGAAGGAGAAGGCAATACACAGGTCACTACATGTCCATGATTTGTATGATTTGTAATCTGTGGCGGAAAAGAAACCCTTCGATTCAGAAGTACAAATATAAGTTTTCCCCTCTCGAGAAACGCTTTATAGAGTCTGCATTTCACCTTCTAAGGGCCAAAAAGAGAGTTGGTTGCATTCGGCCCTGGCTTGCTCGACTGAGCACGATAGAATGTCCGTTTGCTGCACTGCATAGGAGCTCTACGTTTGTCAGCATCGCCGCCATCACCACTTGTAGCGCTCTAAAATTTTTCATTGAGCTGCCTACATGTAGTTGATGGGACAAAAAAGGGCAATTTTCACATTACCGCAGTTGCCTTGTATTCTACACATCCTAAGACACGACATCGCATGATTTGACGTAACTTTTAACTGTGACGTCTACCGATAATATGTAGGAGTGACAAATATGGATAATGACCATATCCCTGCATGACAGTGGCTATATATCGTGAAGAGAACCATGCTCATGATTGCTTTATTATAAGGAAATTGAAGAAGAGTTAAACAGAAAAGAAAATGAACTTTTAAAAATCTGAAAGAAATAAGTATCAAAGATACTCTGAGGCTACACAGCCAATTGTGCCTCATATGAAATTCATGTTAAATTACATGAACTTAACATAGGAGTTCATATATGGAACTTACGTGAAATGAACACGAACATGAAATTTACATGACCTTTTTTTTTTACATGAAATTTATGTGAAGTTTCTGACATGAAGGTTTTGTAAATTCAATTTCGCATGAAGGTCACAAAGAAAAATTCATGTGAAATTCGACTGAAGTAAATTTATGTGAAATTCATATGAAACATTTTCTCACATAAATTTAATATGAAATTTATATGAATTTCTTGACCATGCTGTAAATTTATTTGCTCTAAAATTATGCTAATGAATTTGAAGACGTTAAACATTTGTATCACTTGGTGAGTGTCAATGCTGGTGAACCAGGAGTCCCCGAGGGCACATGTAGCCGAGTTCGATCAATTTCGGTTGGTCAGTTTTTTCAAACGCATTTTGAAGTTTCTGTTTACAAACTTTTCTCAAATTTCTAAAACCTGGTTCCTGTAGCATCATATCCCAGCCATCTTGTTACGTCTTTCGATACATTTAGGACATATTTCATACTTTGGCCAAATTACATTGTTTAGGTTGAGGATCACTGACTAGGGTTAAATACCCGAAACGTGCATGTCTGGTCCATGCAGTAAATTTATCTGCTCTAAAATGATGCTAGCTAATGAATTTGAAGACGTTAAACATTTGTGCCACTTGGTGCGTGTCGCTGCTGTTCGACCAGTAGTCCCCGAGGGCACATGTAGCAAAATTCGATCAATTTTGGTTGGTCGTTTTTTTTTCAAACGGTTTTGAAAGTTTCTGTTTACCAAATTTTCTCAAATTTCTAAAACCTGGGTCCTGTAGCATCATATCCCAGCCATCTTGCAAAAAATTGTCCACAAATAAAAAGGAACTCTACAACCATCTGAATTTATAAGTCCACATCTTTGATGAAATAACAAAATTTTACGTCTGTCATTTTTGAGGGGAAATTCGAGGCCAGCAATTCTAAGAAAGTCTAAAACTCGTCATTAACCGCACTTTCACTTTGTTTATCATTCGGAAATCCAGGGAGCTTTGTATTTGTCCACATCGTTTTGGATAGATCGCGATATCAAATTCTGAATTTTGGCAACTTGAGATTTTTAAAATGAAATTAAGTTCTGTCATTATATGATTAAAAAAATGGATATTTTGAAATATAGGCCAGCCATATTGATGGACTCACTATATCAGTTTTGACGTGAGTGACATGAATTATGTTTATGTATACAGTTGGTAAAATGTTTTACAAAAAGTAGGCTTAATTGTATTAGAAAAAGATGCATTTTCATTATTCCAAAAACAAAGCTGTTCAACGTCTGCTGTCAAACCGATACAAACTTGACAAAGAAATCCAAATGAAGGGCTGTGCATGGAAGAACACCCCCCACCCCCAAACCTTTGAAAAAAAGACAACAAAAACAACAACAGCAACCACATAATTTATAAATAATGAAAAAAATAAGATGAATATGTAAATGAAATAACCTCTTCGTCTACGTCATCGTGTTAATATTGAAATTAAAGATGCGCAGCCTCAAACTTCAAATAAGGAAGTTTTTCCAGTGAAATAAAAGACAAGTTTACGTATGCCTAAAGTGAGAACAAATCTTGACTCCAAGGTGGGAAGGAATGTAGATAGCTTCTGACTGATTATGGCCGTTGACATGAGAATTGCAGCTCTGATATTTGTTCTCTGCTCTATAAGACAGGGTATGTTTTTGCTATATTTTGTGTTTGCTATTTTTATTTTACAATATTTAACATCTGTTTTAATTTCTGAAAAAAGAAGATTTTATGGAATCTGTATTCGTCAGCAGAAATACTCTCCAATGACTGATATGGAGATAAAAAACTGAAATAAATGAAATAAAAAAAATTGAGACGACATTTATATATTTTACTTCATGTTATTATCTCGTTCCTTGCATATAACATTGGAATCCTTTTTTACTAGCTAAAGTATTGAGCTTCATAGAATACAGAAATCTAGATTGATTTTTATTGATGAAATATACATGTAAACTTTAGTACAGGTAATGCACAAAACTTTTCGTATTTCACATTTTTAATTCGACAATCATACCATAACGTGAAGGTCCATATTGGACTCAGACATTTCTCTTATCGACTCCAGGAATTGGACAAGTTATAGTCCCTAGTCCCGTGGCCCGTGTGTTGTATGGAGACCCCCTTCAGCTAACCTGTGACCTAGGCTCTGATTGGACAGGCATGGTGTGGGACCGTGCAGGATTTGGGTGGGCACTGACGGCATTCCCGACGTCTTGTGGGCTGCATTAACCTCAGATAGGTTACTACATCACGTGTCATGGGGAAACAGTGCAGCTTCGCCACACAACCCCAGTGAATGGACACTCTTATCAGTGTGTGAAGAAAACAGTTAACAACAGTTCAACTTCCATTGCAACGACTGTGGAAATATACATAGGTTTGTGTGTGTTATGTTTTAATTACAAACAATGGATTTCCTGTTCATGGAAATATCTTTTGAAAGAGTCTGTCTTTCCATGAACACATGCTCAAATTCGTGCTTTATCACATTGAAATGTTCGATTTGATAATACATTAAACATAGCGACGGTGCAGTTTTATTTCTGTTCATTTTGATTTTATTAAAACTTTGCACAAGAATGGTATGTAATCACAAATAACATTGTATCATTGTGTAGACGGACCATACCTGGAAACTAACCACAAATTGATGTCCGTGAGAGAAAAGGAAAGGGCGGAATTGGTTTGTAAAGCCAAAGGTGGTCCGAATATAACAGTAACATGGACACGGGCCAACAGTACAGACATATTACCTTCCCGATCAACTCCTCAAGGAACAGTACTAACGATCGATAACTTGTCACGTGACCAGGCGGGAAACTACACGTGCCGTGGGTCGTTTGCGTACAAAGGAAGGAACTACCAGAATCAGACATCGATGGGGCTGGATGTATTATGTAGGTTATATATATGTATGAAAGTCCTTTATTTATCTTTCTTATTTTGATGAATTTTGGATTCTGTTTCGTTTAGTTCAAACTTTATATATAGTATTGAATCGACCCTAAAGGACATTTGGAACTGCGAACTCTTCGGAAAGTAAATGCGCAAAGGAGTAGGTGCGGTAACCTGCAATTTCGGCCCTATCTTCAAAGTTATTCATTGGACACTAGCTAGGCTTGGTACTTGACCGATCTCAGTCTTGCACCAGCGCAATATTAAGACTTGCACTCTAACTGTCTGTGACGACGGGACTCCATGATGGGCCCTTTTCAAACCTCTGTCCTCTCTGAATGTCAGTCGGACTCCTCGGGTGATAATATGCATGAACTCGCTACAGCCGGCAGAGCACGGACTGTTTTACGTAAGCCCTGTTTTTATATCTATTACATTTTCATCAGTATTGCTTCGGCCCCTGCGTTTTGGTGTCTTTTTTGTGTGTGGTCATCTAACAGTGAGGAGGTTGTTTTACGCGATAATTGCACGTTCTCCGAGACATCTGGGGAATAGTGGGAGGGTTATGCGCACATAATCCAGGATTACCACTGCATTTGTTATCTGCGTACCTGCGTAGCAGATGACCGTCGGCATCGGATGCCCATTGTTCTTGTTGGTTTATGTGTAGGCTTTAGTGTAAAAGTAGTCCCACTCAATTTTGACATTTTATCATATGATAACGAGAGTCAAAATAAATGCCTGCGACCAATCAAAATGCTTAGATTCAGATACACAAACACATTTGGTAATTATTTACGGTTAACTATCCGAAACAAGTGTTTGGTACATTAAAATTGGTTTAAGATAAAAAGTGCAAACGTTTCAGTCTATGTGTTGTTTATCTTTTCATCATTCAAGATGGACGTTTTCGCGTCAAGATGTTCATTGATGTTTGTTTAATGTGTTTAGTCTTATATTCATTCTGATAGTAATATCGTTTATGTTCTGTTATCGTCCAAGCAATGCTGCCTTGAGTGGAATATTTTCAAAATTGATTACAAATAGATTTCAGCTATTCAAAGAGAGTTAATAACGAAAGTAGGGTATCCCAAGAGTTTCTAGTTGTAAACTCGCAGCCAAAGAATCGAAACACAAAAAGCACATCAAAAGACACAATTCCCAGTTTTTTATTTAGTCATCACATAATGCTAGTATGAAATTACCAAGTACCCTTGTCTCAGATTACTTGAAGGGAAAGGAGAAAAGGAGAAGTCAAAAACATTTTTAAAAAGTGATCCCCACCCATTACATAAATATTTCTTGATGATTAATTATCATGTACTGACACTGAATATATCGACCTAGATAGAGGAATTTGAATATCAAAAAAGGAAATTATAACATCCGTTTAGGTCAGTGAGGTTCATCCTTTCCCAGCATTATCTGAATAAACATCTTTATAAGGAAGCCGGGGTTCCCAGAAAGGGGTCCTGCTGATAAGCCAGTACTTTCCGTTACAGTCTGTCCTTAAATCTAAATTGCTTAGGTCAATATTTCATCATTCATCAAACAGTTTGGTTTTTACAGATCTTTTTCCTCATCAATAAATTCCGCTATATAAACAGAAATGACTCCTTCGAAAATTCTTGTTATCAGTAGAATCTCAAAGTCAGATTTAACCGGAACTCAGCTGAGTAGCTTTGACCAGATATGTAGAGGATCTCAAATAATTGTTTATCTCGAATATTATGTTTATCAGTAAATGAAAGATAAAACTCCAAAAAATAATAACAAAACAGAACAAAAAACAACACAAAACAAAACAAAACGAAAAAATCGGAATTCAAAAATCAAAATTGATAGCCATACAAATTCTTTATCCCTTCCTTTCTTTTAAGAGTATAAGACAAAATGAGATAATTCACAACCGTAGAGCAGGGGACCATACTGTCACAAGACTGTAAAAGTGGACAAAAATTATGCATATATGATATGAAATGAGATAATACGATAGAACATTGCAATTCCATGTTTCATTCTCGCTTCTGGCTTTCCATCTCCATCTGTGCGCGTACATTGTTAGAAAGTCCATACATAAGCTAAGTACCTACCACATTCGCTTGGCTTCTTTTTGGGAAACGGATTCATGCGATTTGGGAGTTATCTTCTTAATCTAAAAAAGAATACTGTTCGATATATTTCGATTGAGCGTTACAATGGTATTTTTTGTAAGTAAAATCAAATATTTCAAGATAAAACACACATGACAAAAAAAATTTAAAACGATCTAAGATATCTTCTTCTCTTGTGAACCCCGGAATGAACAACATTCAAATTCGAATTTGATAAGTTTCCATAGAGCTGTTGCGACGGGTGTTGCATGCAATCAGGAGACTCTCCCCGGGCACCTGGTCTCACCTCGGAATGTTGTTCATTCCGGGGTTCGCAACCGCTCCTATGGAAAATCTAATGATTTTGCCTTGCCTTCTCGACTGAACAAACGATCGGTACTTCTTTGATGTTTATTTGTCCATTCTCTGTGTGTGATTTTTCATTTGTCCTTGTTTTACTGTGTGTGTTATAACCGGTTCGTGTTGAAGATCTCCTTTCTTGTAAAATTATATTCAAGAATCAAATAATACATTTTTGGATGATCATTATGATGAAGGATCCTTATATTTGCAGCAATGAGTTTCGAAAATTTGTTTCAATACAAACACAAACAAATGGGTTAAACAGTACTCACAATAGAGCACCGAATTGAGCCTCGACTGACCCCTAGCACGCTAGAGTCAGGATCAGGTTCCCGGGAGGAGTAAACATCCCCTCTAAGCATCCGCAAACTCAAACAAATACAAACATTTTCGGCCTCAATCGTTGAACGCTTGAGCAACAAACGACGGAATTTACTTCACAACCGTTCCAATGGAAATTCTAATGATTTTGCCTTGCCTTCTCGAATTTGAGACTGGATAAGTGATGGGTACTTCGTAGATGTTTACATTAGCTGTCATATACATTGACGTTTTTACACTGGATAAAGGTAAAATTTGTGTATTGGAGTGTTTGTATTTTATTTATACCATCCCTGGAAGTAATATTTCAACTATCTGTTTATTCTAAGACGCTCCAAGTGTGACCATTCAGGGCGGAGGGATCGTCAGAGGCGGGAATACAACTACGTTACTATGTATTACTACGGGGAACCCGCCGCCCGAGTATGTTGTATGGAAACATTACGTTGGTTCTGTGCTAGTGCGTCAACTCAATGGCAGCAACGGTCTTCACGGAAACGAGCTCGAGCTTTCTGAAGTATGTAAATGAAATAAATTTGATAAACTTTTTCTCATCCATTTTTGACGATTTAAATATTTAAAGACTGTTTCAAACTTCCTACGATTTCTCTTGTACATTTTTTTTAATAAATGATATGACGGCATTGTATGTAGTTGATGTCTTTAAGGTGGAGTACCAGGACAGTGGTATGTACGTGTGTGCAGCCTCTAACGGAGTGATGGTTGACAACCAGATGGAACAAACCAGCTCCACAGAAATAACCATACAACGTAAGTCGAATACTAATTTATAATTTTTCTGCTTCTCTAAATCCAATGGAAAATCGAATGTTTTCATGGGATCAATTTTTTTTCTATGGAAATGATATTTAAAAGAAAATATATTTCAATGATTGGATCGATTTGTCTAATATGAGTTTTGCATTTTCGTAGAAATTCCCATTGGAAAAAGTACTCCCATGTTGACAAATAAAATCAAATTTTTATGGGAAAACAAAATCTTCCATTTCATATTTGAGTTTTCCATAGGATATAAGATTCCCATCGGTTACTTTCTTTTCCAATTGTTTATTTACGTTTAAATGAAATACTCTCACTTGTCACTTGAGGGGTAGAGAATATAAAGGTAGATTTTCACTTTGTTCAACATGGCTTATCTTCTGGTATTGTTAGCTTTCTATCTTGTGTTTGAGGCGGGGTCGTTTTGCCGAAGTAATTTCGGCAGATATAGATTCATTGTTGAAACAAGTCCATCTTTAATCTATTCCTGTCACTGAGCATCATTTCATTCAATACAACACAAATTAAATTTTGGAAAGGACATCACTTTATTTATTCCTTTCAAAAACCCTCGATCTTATAAATTTTGAAATTTACCGGTGTTTTTAAAGTATCAAAAAACTCTATTATCTTTTACCAAAAATTAGAAAATTAAAGAATTTCAAAGAAAGCGATAGAAAAGGACATTTTTCCAAAGTATAAGAAAAGTCCAATTCTTCATACTGCAAAGCTAGAAAGAATAGATATCGAAATAAATATACATATCAGGTAAATATTTCATGTTTGGTGATGATGACAGCCAGAATGTCACTGATCACTCTGGAAAGGGATATAATATGCAATTTAATATGCTTTTATTAATTATATCCTCGTAGCGACCAAAGAACTTATCAAAGATGATTTCAGCCGTTGTACAATATTAGTTTTTTATGCATTTTAATTTTAACATTTTAGATTCACCAATATGGTTGGACAACAACGTTTCCTCTGACTATTTCGAAGAGAAAAACAAGCAAGTCGAGATAAGATTCCGCTACATTGCCCAACCTTCAACATCTTTCCGGTTCTACACGAGGCAAAAACAAACAAATCAATAATCAATGACACCAGGGTCACCATTCTATATAACAAGTCCCAAACGTTGCTAAGCATCTACGAAAAGCAAATCAAAAAGGAAGTATATGCAGTGAACATAAAATTCAGTCCTATTCGGGGATCGGATTCCGGAGAGTATGTCCTAAAAATCGCCAACGATGTATCTTCAGTGGAACGATCGTTTAGTGTTCATGCTCTTGGTAAAAAGTGAAATGACAAATTCAGAATTCTATAAGACGATCTATAAGATCTCAATAAAACAATATAAGATGCTTTTTGTAAATATAGATAGTGTTTCATCTTTAATAATTGATTGCTTTTGGAACATGGCAAATCCTCATTTATTATTATTCGCTTATAGAGATGTGATAGGAAGAATGAAATGAAGAAAAAAAAACCAAACAGTACTCATTTAGGGGACTAGATAAAATAAAAACGACGCAGCAAATATTATATATCGTTCAGAGAAGAAGGTTGAATAAAAAGGATGAGTAGTTCGAACGTTGTGCCGCATGAAATGTTAAGAAATATGTTTCTTTGTTTCAGACAAGCCAACTCTACCTTCTGACGTACGTTCAGAGGTGCAATCATACACCAATATAACACTACACTGGAGCTACAGATATCAAATTGATAAATTCCTGTCTTTCCTGGTATGTATTTTATTGTTTTGGAAGGGGGGGGGGGGGGTTATTGCTCATAATTCTCGTTGGTTTGTATGTGTGGTTTGATGTATAAGTTTTTTTATTTCTGTGTTTTTATGTTTTGCTTTGAGTGCTGTAACCGAGATCTAATGGAGATCCCCTCCTTGTTTTAGGATTGAAGTGAAATGATGGGTAGAGAGGGAAGGGAATAAACAGGCAAATTAACCTTAAGAGAATCTGTGAAAATTCAGACTGACCATCCCTTATTATTTCTTCTTACCCTTTTCCTTCCTACATGACTTGACGTATTAGTGTAAAAAGAAAACACATTCCCACGCAAATTTGTTTTATATAATTGAAGGCCGGATCCAGATCCAGTTTATCTATTTGACCATCTATCTATCACAAGTGAATCAAAAGATGATAACAGGAAAAACATACTTCAATAAACTTGAAGTCAACGATATTCTTTTTTCTACCTTGCCCTTCATACCAGATTGTCATATGAAAATATTTATTCGATTTGTTTATTTTCCAAAGGAAAAATTGTACCACTCAATGGCCGAGCACGTCGTAACATTCTAACAAAAATGATATTTGAATAACACTTGGCAAAATATTATTAACTTGCACAAAAGTCCACTATATGAATACTACCATCTGGTAGGGGGTACCTTACTGAGTCGGGCTATATACATCTCTTTTACCTGGTGCATACCTGTTACCTGATATATTTAACTTAAAAAAATTCTGCAGTTTTTTGATAAAAAGAATTCCTCCAGAAAAATAAGAAATTCTGCAGGAAATCTAAATTCCTGCAGAAAATCTAAATTCCTGCAAGAAAAATAAGAATCCTGCAGGGAAAATTATTATCCTGCAGGAAAATAAAAAAAAACATCCTTCAAATCAAAGGCGAATATTTTAGGTACCAGTTGTACATCAAGTAAACGAGATTTGGAATTCGACTCAGTAAGTTCCCTCTGCTTGACGGTATATCTTCAAAGAAATGGACTTTTGTGCAAATTGCAAATTCATAATTATTTTGCGCACTGTCATTTATTCATTTATGACATGGAACCAATGTTGTAAAAAAAAAAAGAAAAAAAAAACAAGGCAAAACAAATTTCTTTGTAAAGCTTTTAGGCGGCAAATGAGAACAAATTTCTTATGAGAAAGTTCTGTTTTTTTTTCATTACTTTTAAGAGTTTGTCAGCTTTTTTATTGTTGGATTCCGATTATGGGTTTTGTGTTTAACTTTTTCCGAGCACGTCGTAACATTCTATTTGAATATCACTTGTGTAGGTTCATAATTCCGTCTTTTCGAAATACAGAGTTACTTCCAATGTGTCCAGGTATCTGACGTCAACGCATTGTGACGTCATCAATTTTTATGTGAACCAGCATGAAATTCAGGGAAACAGGGTTACATATATTATGTTTTCAAAGTAAATTTAATGACGACACAATGCTTTTACGTCAGATAACTGCACAAATCGAACGTAGGCCAATAAAATCGAAAAGACGGAATTATTTTGCTGTTTTTTTCATTATTTCTAAGAAATAAATATGTAATAAGATAGTTATGTTCATGCACAACTGTTAAAACCTGGGTCCTGTAGCATCATATCCCAGCCATTTTGCTACATCTTTCGGTATATATAGGACATAATTTTCAAACATTTTGGCCAAACTTCATTGTTTAGATCGAGGATCACTGACGAGGGTTAAATACCCGAAACGTGAATGTCTGGTCCATGTTGTAAAATGAATTTGAAGACATTAAACATTTCATTCACTGATTTTGTCATTATTTTCTGCCGAATGGGCAAATACCAGGTGCATTCTCAGCATCTCAGAAAATCTGATAAGTTTTAAGCATATATTTGTATCCTTTTTGCTAAATACCCTTGAAAAAGAAAACACACAAGTGACCATTATTTATATATTTTGTATGTATGCTTAGCTGCAACATGAAAAATTCTAGTTGCAATATTTTTCTTATACTAATAAAAGAATGAAGCATAGTCCATTTATTTCCAACAGGTTACTTGCCAAACCCAGATGGATGACCTTTCATGTGGCGAAAAGCGATTGTTTTTCAACAACACACAAGCACAGTACAAGTACAAAGTGACAAAGCTACGTCCAGACACGTGGTACACCTTCAAAATCTGTGCAGAAAATCCTCTAGGGAAACTGTGTACTACTACATTAGCTGAGAGAACCAATGAAGTCGTTCCTGGCATAGGTAAGATTTCATTTCATAATCTTGACGTCATGATATGTTTCAGATTTCATTGGTTTAAAAATAAATCTTCATTTATCTGAAACATTATGCCCTCTGCAGTGTGGAGGGGTTTGCAAGTGAGTGTTTTGAATATTTTTTCCGTGACATGGTCGTCATATAACTTTCTATAGACACCGCCTCAGACAGTGCATGTGTATTAGATATTGTTTTCATTTTCATGCGTGAACATCTACGGCGAATGCGGCTGACAAAACAGGGGATGCTTACTCCTCCCGGGCACCTGGTCCAACCTCTGGCTAGCTGGGGGTCTGTCTTATAATACTCAATTTCGTGCTATATTGTAAGTGCTGTTGAGATCATGGTCATGATCTTCATTAACTCATTACTTGTTCAAGTATAATTCAGCACAGACAAATATTAACTATATCATATAATCTTGCTAGCAATCGGGAGATGCTTCCTATCACCAGGCACCTGATCTTATCATATCTTGTGATGTACAATTCCTTCTTTCGGCAATGCTTGATTTGTTTTGCTTTTGTTCATGAAACATAATGTTTTTGTTGTGATTTATGAATTCTGATTCGGGGGTCATTAAAGGTATTAGGGGTATGACAAAATATCGTCAAAAAACTAGAAATTATGTTCTTCCATATCTACTATTTTTTAAAGATTTATCTTTTGAATGTTCAATTCGTTTAACTCGCCATGAAAATGTATGGTTAAGAACATTGCCGAAGTCGTGCGTCTTCGGCCAACTTCGTGGTATTTAATTTTTCTGTAATCAAAACAACCGGAAGTTGAGTACTATTACCCCTAATACCTTAATTGACCTACATTACCTTACTTCAGTGGTAGCACCTTCTGCACAGAGGTCGGTTAATAGTGAGGAGGACAATACCAGTTATGGTACAGGCACAATAGTAGCTATATCAGTGTCAGCGGCGGTGGTTATACTGATTTGCATACTGATCGCAGTGAAACTGAGTAAGTTAATCCATTATTTAGCGTTTTGATAAAAGCGATAGCAATTATTTTTCTTTAATTTAAATTTTAATTCATTATGACAGATATGAATACCTACTTGACTCACTTTAGATCAGAAAACAAAAATAATTGCATTTAGTTTTCCTTATATTCCGAATTTGTTTTTCGTTGTAGCACTTTAGAGGATATAACGCTACATCATTACAAAAATCACCTCTGACTTGGTTAGTGTCACTGCTGATGGACCAGGAGTCCCCGAGGGCTCATATAGCCAAGTTCGATCAACTTAGGTTGATCGTTTTTTCAACGCATTCTAAAAATTCTGGTTTCAAAATTTAATAAAATTTCTAAAACGTGGGTTCTGTAACATCATATCCCGCCCTGCTACGTCTTTCGGTACATTTTTGGACATAACATTAAGACGTTTTGGCCATCTTTCATTGTCTAGTTTGAGGATCACTGACGAGGGTTAATTACCCGAAAAGTGCATGTCTGGTCCATGCTGTAAAGTTACCTGTTCTTAAATGATGCTATTAAATTTGTTGACGTTTAGCATCTGATATCTATGAATGAAACATGAATGCAATTTCTTTCTTAGAGCGAAGGCGTAGAAGGTAAATCAATTCAGTTTTCTACTCATTTTACTTAATCGATATATTTCTTTTGTTTAAGCTATCCAAATATTATTCTCATTTATTGTTAATTTTTAAGTATGATTTTCTTTATAAATCATATCTGACTTGCACTCTATGTCTGTAAGTATGTTTATGACAAGAATAAGAGAATGTTTTGTCAAACTCATAGTGACCTACATCGTAGTAAGAGGTAATTGTGGTAGCGTAAAATGTAGCATTTACGTACATTTCTTTTAATTCCTCATTATCGTATACATATACAGCATTAACGTTGAATACATGTAAAATTATCATTTTGTATTAAAGAACCTCAGCGAAATTTAAGGCATCGGTATCGTACGAAGGTAGATATTTGGTTTTTTATGTATATATTACAATTTTGAAAATAGTAGTAACAATATATTTATTATTGTTAAATAGAAATGATAAAACATAACAACATTTTATTTACAAATAATTGAAGATATGTTTGTTTTCAAATAAGATTTTCAAATACGATTTCTAACTGCTTTCATGTTGTTTTCAAATAAGACTTCTGGCTGCTTTCATCTAAAGCTTTCATTTTGGCTGAAACGCGAAGACCATATTCGTTTCTCGTGTTTTTAAATAAGATAAACCCAATCGAAATAGCAATTGATGAAACAACATAAAAAGGAATATACATGGAGAGAAAAAACTCGATTTTCAGTTTGGTTTGAAATTTTTATCCTTGATCACATCTTACAATCCAAAAAGAATGTTCGGTATTTTTATCCTTGATCACATCTTACAATACAAAAAGAATGTTCGTATTTTTTTCCTTTATATCTTTTCAGCCGATAGCTTAAACAGCGGGTAAGATATTTGATATCAACTAATCAATTGATTTTTATACGGTAACAAAATTACTTGTTAATCTTTTTACAGTTCAAAACATGATTTTTCTTCTATAGCAAATAGTGTTTGTTTAAAATAGTAACTTATCTGCATATTTCTTTTACAGCGAACGAACGGCCATTGCCAATTTTTATGGTGAAAAACCTGCCTTGCCAGGTATGGTTTTCAATTTGCGTTTATCCTGATCTTATAATTCTTATAGAAAATGTCACTTTTCGTTATGTTTTAATGTGACATGGCTTTTGATAAATGCATTCACAGATAGCCAATCAAATTCATCCGATTGATACAAATATGACGTTTTGCATTCATAGCAGAATGAAATATATCTTGTGCCGAATTAGGACAGTTATCTGTCACGTCAGTAGCAGACGGTGTGGTTATCCTGGATTACGTGCGCACAACCCTCCCACATTTCATGTATATTAAATTTTCTTCACTTATTTGCAATATATTCATCTTGTAGCACGTGAAAATATGTGAGTACTGATACCTGTTCCCTAACATACAATTATAATATAATTATATCATAATATTATGAGATATAATTTACCTTTCATGAATTGAAATGAAAGTAATATTTATGGCTGTTTCTTACTCTTAAGCTTTGAATTCCTTTATCATAAGGCAAAACGTCCTATACCAACTCAGATAAAGTAGCCGAACCAAAATGACTATGCATGAAATGAATTCATAATCACATGGATGTCCGAATTACCCTAACATAACTCTATTTTTAAGAGAAGTCGGATCTTAAAGCAAAATTCTTTTATTCATATACTTGTATATTTTATATATATTTTGAATTTTCTCATACTTAATTTGATAAAGTAATCTTAAACTACGGATTGAATACCTCTTTTCTTTTGAATCTCCCTCAGGCATACCTCTCTTCTTTTTGGCTCTCTTTTGCATACATTTTAGCTCATTATTTCGATTTCCACTGTTTCGACCGCCACAAGAATTGCTGATGATACATCATTTGTAGAAATGCTCATATATGCACTTTATCATAACGATTGAACATATATTTCAATAAGATAATTTCATGAGGTAAAGAAGATTCTGACGATAATCTCAACAACACTCACTATAGAGAACGAAATTGAGCATCGACGGACCCTGGCAAGCTAGAGATGGGACCAGGTGCCCGGGAGCAGTAAGCATCTCCTGTTTGGCTAGCCGCATTCACCGTCGATAATCAAGTGTACGTACATGTAATGCCTTACTCCCGTACGGTATTACGTGCACTTGTCATGAGAAGATATTCACTCATATGATATTGACATTACATACATTATATACAATGTATGATGATTGAAACAAAAACCATTTATCTATGGAATAATGAACCTCTCTATATATTTTTGTGTTGAATTTAGAATGTGACAAGTACTTCAAGAACATAGAGTTTTTTCGATGTGAAAAAGAAGAAAAATAGATTGTTTTCGAATTTCCCCAGTTTCATTGAAAAAATAACATGATGAGATGTGCATACCAATCTATGTACAAATTGATATAAGAATAGAAATTAAAAAGAGAAATTATGTTAAATGATAAGAATGGTTTAAAGTTTTAATTTAAATTTATTTTATTTTTCTTATTTTGTCGTCAAAAGGGGAGGTTGCGTGTACGAGCAGATTCCAGCGGACCTCAAACTTCACTCGTCCCAGGCTTCTGGTAATACTGAAATAAGCTCAAACAGTGAGTATACGTATTTACTAAACTTGACATTTTTTTTTAAAGTTTTACTTTTACAAGATTCTCAGAAAATTAAATTATGTTGGTTCAATTCATTTATGTAATGTATAAGAAATGAAGCAATCTCCACCAGGACTTTGTCGCCGTACCCGCAACAAAACAATGTTAAACGTCTTCAAATTCAATAGCATCATTTAAGAACAGATAAATTCACAGCATGGACCAGAAATGCACGTTTCGGGAACTTTGGTCTCGTTGGTTTATGTGTGGTCCTTTGTGTTTGATGTTTCTGTGTTGTGCGTTGACGTTTTGCTGTGGGTGCTACAACCTGGTGTTGTTGGAGATCCCCTCCTTTGTTTTAACCCTTATCAGAGATCATCAATCTAAACAATGTAATATGGCCAAAAAGTATGAAAATTATTATGTCAAAAAATGTACCGAAAGATGTAGCAAGATGGTTGGGATATGATGCTACAGGACCCAGGTTTAAGAATTTTGAGAAAATTTGGAAACAGAAATTTTTGAATGCATTTAAAGAAACGACCAACCGAAATTGATCGACCTTGGCTATATGTGCCGTCGGGGACTCCTGATCGAACACCCAAAAAGCCAAAACACAGGGGACAAACACGACAAAAGAAACCAATGGAGAGGGAGATGAAACATCAAACATCGAAATGGACATTACTTCACAGAAATAAAGCAGGAGGGAGATTTGTTTGCCCTTTATTGTGTCAACTATTGAAAATAAAAGCTATAAAGATACATGTAATGTTAATGAAATTATAAAACGAACTCAATGTACTTACAGATGGAAAAGAGAAAAAGAAATCAAAGTAAGTGACTTGCCTCTAATTGTCCTTTCAAATTGAAATGAATCACTATTCTTCTTCATCCATATTTATTAAAGTTTTAAAATTTAGTGCCAGAATTAGATAGCAATTATATGTAGTTCAGAGATTTTTTTTATTAACCCCTTCTAGTAGAAATACAAAAGAGCATAGAACTTCAGTAAATAATATCCTTTAATCACTTCTCAATAAATTTACATGATGCGACAGGTGTTGCATACAAGCAGGAGACGCTGACCCTCCCCGGGCACCTGGTGACACTTCCTAATACTGCTTATTCCGAGGTTTTTGGTTGTCCCAATGGAAATTTTAATGATTTTATCTTGCCTTCTCGACATTGAGACTGAATGGCGCATGTGTACTTCTTTAATGTTTATCATTTCTTATTAGCTTCAAGAATTATTTTTCATATTAATTTTCATCAATTTCATCATCATTATTATTTTGCAGGAAATATTCGAAGAAACGAGAAAGACCAGTTTCGACAACATATACAGAGGTGCAAAGCTTCAGCCATCTTCAAAATGAGTACAGCTCTCTGATATTGACTCCGGATAAACGTATGTCTTTATTATACATCAGTATGTGCATCGGGAGAGTCACCGAATTTTTCATGGAACTTTTGCAACGGGTGCAAACAGGAGACATTGACTCTCCCCAGACACCTGGACTCCCTTTGGATTATTGTTTATTCTGATTCTGCCCTAAATTATCGATTTTGAGACCGATTAACTGATGGACACTACTTCGGTGTTATTTTTAAATCATAATTTTAATGTGAACAGTTCAGAGCCACTGTCTGTTGACGACAAAAGAAACAAGAAATTGAATAAATGAAAAGAGTAAACATCAAAGAAGTACCTAACAGTTATTCAGTCTCAAAGTCGATAAGGCAAGGCCAAATCGTGAGAATTTCCATCGGTACGGCTGCGAACCCCGGAGTAACAACACTTCGAAGTGAGACCAGGTGCCTGGGGAGAGTCAGTGTCTACTGGTTGTATCCAACACCCGTCGCAAAGAGGTGACACATCATTTTTATCAGTTTTTGCGACTTATTGGGATTGTGTGCATATCTCTTATATGCACGTATAGTTGTGGAAAAATTTTGTGCAGAATAACGATCCTTGTCAGGAAATTTGGAACATTTTGTATTTTTTTTTGTATTGATAATTCTAAGTAAAACTGCTTTACACTGTTACATACAAATGTATCAAACGATTGTCAATATTGAAATATATGTTCTATAGCAACATTTTTTTTGTATTAGACACGTGTTTCGGATATTGAATCCTCGTGAGTAGTACTAAAATAATGCCAAAGTGAATTTTCCTGGCACCATCTACAATATAAACTATTAATTTCCTATTGATTTAATTTTCTTCAATTTTTGGTCATTCTTCTTTTTTTTCTTGTAGCACCGATTCGAGATAACGCGCCAATGTGAGTATTGTGTTGCAGAAATAACCTGCATTTTGTTCAACATTGAAAATTCGTATAAATCAAAATATGTTTCATAGACGAAATAGTTATAGCCAAAACTTTCTTAAATGGATATGGTCATTATCCATATTTGTCATTTAGACATAACGGCCATTTGAACACATCATTGTATGACAAGCGTGACGATTTCAGCTTCCACATATCTAATAATGTGGAAGTGTTCCAACTCTATACCAATTTTAATGCACCAGACACCTGTTTCGAATATTAAATTCTCAGCAGTGATGCTTGTAGCCAAAGTGCTTTTCATAAGCAGCCCAAATTAATTTCACTAGCGCCCTATGGTGTTACTTTTAGAATTTAAATTTCTGTACTTACCTTACAGAGAATGCGCGGCTCCAAATTTCCTGTAGGGTGGATTCACTAGCATATCGACATAAAGTATATGTTCAAAATAGCATTGGAGGGATTGTGCTAAGATGTTAAACGTCTTTCGGTTATATTTTCGGTGAAATGGCAAGTTTTCGAAAAAGGAAAGAAATATATTTGATGTCACTTTTGATAAAGGGCTAAAACAAAACTTCTTTCAGGCGACAGAGCAGGAAAGAAGTAATTAATACACTTAACAAACATCAGGTCACGGGGGACGATTTGAACTGCTCCACACTGCAACAAGAAATTAGTGTTTATACTAATAATGTGGAAGGGTTCCAACTCTATTCCTTCTTGAAGAAAATTTCAAACCAATTTTAATGCACCAGACACGTATTTCGAATATTAAATTCTAACTCTCATTTCATGAGTTAAAGAAGATCCTGACGATAATCTCAACAGCACGCACAATAGAGCACCAAATTGAACATCGGCGGACCCCTAGCAAGCTAGATGTGGGACCAGGTGCCCGGGAGGAGGAAACATCTCCTGTTGGCTAGCTGCACCCGCCGTCGATGTTCACGCATGAAAATTAAATCAATATATAAAACACATGCACCGTCATGAGCAGCAACATTCCGTCTTCTCCTGCTTATGGTGTTTTTGTTTCTCAACTGATACGGTACGCCAGGGCATGTTCCGAATATGAAGATTTCATCATTAGAGTCAGACGTCTTGCAAGTAAGTTACTTTTTCATGGTTATATTTCATTACGGCTGCAATCATCACTTGAGAAGTTCTTCAGGTGCTACGTGGATATGATAAAAGCATATCAGATCCCCCTTTCCAGAATGATCAGTGGTATTCTGCATTGTAATTGAATGGTTGTCATCATCACCACACAAGACATACTTACCCGATATGTACATCAAAATCTACATCGAGACAATCACCAAATTTGACAGGTTTCAATGGAGCGTTGCAACGGGTGTTGGATTCAATCAGGAGATGCTGAACCTCCCCTGGCACCTTGTCTCACTTCGGAATGTTTATTCCGGTATTCGCAACCGTTCCGATTGAAATACTTACGATTTTGCCTTGCCTTCTCAACTTTGAGACTGAATAATGTAAGGTACTTGTTTGATGTTTATTCTGTCAGTTTTCAGTTTTGGATATGAGAGAAAATACTCTTTCATTTTCCCCTATGACAGATGCATCATTTCCTCTTTCGGGGTCTCAAAATTTTGCAAACTTTCGACAAGCCTTTGATTTTATATGATTTTGATATCTCTCGGATAGAACTGATGTATGACAAATATGGATAATGACCTTATCCCTGTAAACAGCACAAAATCGATGATTCAGAAAATCAGAAGCCGAAGACATATAAAATCAGGATAAAAGAGGAACAAAAGCAAACAAACAAAAAGATCCACCATATGAAAAGAAGCGAACTCCCGAGAAGACCATGAAAGAGTCTTATAATCATCCACAGTAATTATTTTGCTCAAATCTTTAGTGTGACAGTATCAAAACATGTTTAGTAATATTCCTTTGTTACCAGAAGCGACTTTAATATGAAGTCCATGGACAGCAAGACCCACAGAGATGGTGGTGAGAACAGCTCAGATCTACTGACCAAACCTAAAAATAGAAATACCTATATGGAGATGGGAGAGAACAAACGTATGAAAATAAGAATGGAATAAATCTTAATAAATAAATAAATAAATAAATTGATTAGCAATATTATTTCAACGCAAAGTAAAAAATCTTAATTATTCAATTTTCAAGGTTGTCCATCATACCATTTATATGTAACACCATGCAGTTATTCAGAAATGTTTTCAAAGTCTGATATTGAATATAATTTAAATATAAAATATTAACAAAAGAATGTTATGCGTCTTCAAATTCGATAGCATCATTTAAGAACAGATAAATTGACAGTATGGACCAGACATGCACGTTTCGGGACTTAACCCTCGTCGGTGATCCTCAATATAAACTATGTAATATGGGCAACGAGTGTAAAAAGTATGATGTCCAAAATATGTATCGGAAAAACGTAGCAGGATTGGTGGGACATGATGCTACAGGACCCACTCTTTAGAACATGTATGATAAATTATGCATTTTTGTCAAATTGGAGAGGGTCTTGACCATAGCTATCACCTTCTACATCTGCGAAGAAAAAATAATTGTTTATATTTTCCAAATATTTATTAATTCTGGCGATTATTATATGATCTCTTTAACACTATTTTTTTTTCGTTTCAGACACTCAAGGTTCCATAAGTTGTGAAGGACAGTCTGAGGCCGATACTGAAAGGACCGATATGCTGGAAAAGTGTGGATACATAGCTATGAACAAAGGTATTCTTGTCTTTTTATATTTATGTGTATCAAAACAAATCAAATGAACGAGGGGATCTCCAACAAGACTCGGTTGCAGCATCTAATGCAAATAAACATCAAAACACATAGAAGACATATTGTAAACCCTGGTTATTTTCGCGGGGAAATTTTTTCGCGATTTAAACATCAAGTCTTTTCAAGTGGGGGGATATTCGCGATGAAAATGTCTTTGACATTGTAAGAATGCAACGGGGATATTTTCGCGTGGGGGGGAGGTTATGCTAAATCCCTCTTTTTGCGAAAAACGCGAAAATTTCCCCCACGCGAAAATTTCCACGTTTACAGTACACAGCACAAAACACCAAATACGACGTCAAAACACTGAACACAAAAGACCACACAAAAACCAACGAGACCAATTGGCAAAAAGTACATGGGGAACTAGAATTTCATTCAATAAACATAAATAATTCAGATACTCTAAAGTTATTTAGGGTCAACGACTATTTATTCAACGTTTCAGAAATCTTTTTTTGGTTTGTCAAAAATGAGCGGCTCCAATGGATATGCTCTATTCAGAGGAGAAAGTAAATGAGAAATGTGGCAGAATCATTTTCTTCATTTTGATTAAAAAGAACTTGAATGACAAAGTTTAAAATTTAGTATAACATCAGTTGCAGGAGGTCCTAGTCAGGAGTCGCTGAAACAAACTACAAAGAAAGAAGAGGGAAGATTCGATGCCTATTACTACGGAAACTAAAGGAGCTTCTAGTGAATCATTTGAAACAATAGTTCATATGGCTATAAATGCAGGACGGAAAATTCCAAAATTCATTTTCCTGGGAGAAATCGTAATTTTAAAAGCCACTCAGTTCTGAAGCTTTCTAGAATCGAAATAAAAATAACAATGTCCATGAAAGAGTAGAAGAAGGCGATAATTCATAAATTTGAATATATCTGTATTGGATTTTTTTCAGTTTTTCCAATTCCTATTTTTAGATATGTTTGTTTGTTTATTTATTTATTGTCTCGTTCGTTATTGCTGAAAACTCGTTGCTTGTTATTCGTCACCAGATATTCATATCTAGTCACTTTGTTAAAGAATTTATAATTCATTTTTTTAAAGATCTTTTATGTTCAAAATCAAATTTTCATGAAGTGTGTTTTCTTTATTTAAATATTGCATATTTTTCTTTGATTTTATTTGTATTTGATTGTTTGTCATGATTTCTCCTTAATGGATTTTTAAAAAAATATTTTGTTTCGTTTTTTTTTAATTGGTTGCTTAATAAAAAAAACAATGTGCTTGTGAAACATGAAATCCACCGTCAGCATCTTTGTCACTAAAATTGGAAAATGGTCAAACTTCAAGGTCAAGGTCACAAAGTCATAAATTTTGGTATCTTTAGACAAACTTCTTGTCACATGGAATACACATGCAAAATATTAAAGCCCTATCCTTATCAAAATATCAAAGTCCTATCCTTATCCCTATTACCATTCAAAATTTATGGCCATGGTAAAAGTTTTCCAAGAGTATGTCAAACTCCAAGGACAATGTCAAAAAGTTTGGTATCTTTGGGAAGGTCTAGTCACAAGGAATACACATATGAAATATCAAAGCCCTATCCCTTACCATTCAAAAGTTATGACCAAAGTTTAAGTTTTTGCGGACAAACAGACAGATAGATAAACAGACAGGAAAAATCTATATGGCCCTGAATCTTCGATTATGAGACATAAAAAACTTTTTATTTATCAATTTCTTAAAAAAGATTTAACTGTTCAAAAATTGAGAAAACGTTCCTTATAGCCTACAAAGTTTCCTGCCAATTATTTTAAAAGAATTATTCTGATGCAAATTTGAGTGTTGCATGCATATCGAATCTTTTTAAATATTTTTTAAAAAGTGTTTATAATATGTATACCATCTTCGAAAGAAATCTCCTGTCTTGTTTATACCGAATGTTAAAATAACGAGGGGAAGGTTTTCTATTTTGGTTAAGTGTCTACGAATCCATTTAGAGGTATATTACTTCATCCTTCATATATTCATGGCAGTTTTCTTCTCTTTTCTTTCAGTGTTGAGATACATGTTTTCTCATATTTTACTTTCATTGTTTTCAATATTTTCATTTCTTTTTTTTATGTTTAAATTTCGTAATTTTTAAAATGACATTTCAATTTCTTTTTTGTATCTTTTTCATCTTTTTATGATTGTGAAAGAAGAGAGGGGATCTCCGACAAGACCCCGTTGCAGCATCAACAGCAGAACACCAAAACATCCGATGCAAAAACACAAAAGAGTTAAATATGCTTGTAAAATACAGTCTTGTTTCTATGAAGCTGTGTCATTGCCTCCGTCTGTTTGTCCGATTTTTCTTTTTCTTTTCTGAGGAAGATCTGTTTTATATCTTTTATGAGTATGTAAGCCTTTTGATTTTGAATTCAGGAATCTGTTGTCTCCCTCAATTTAATTTTCAACGCGAAACTCTAAGGGATAAACCACTGTCAATTTAATTAAAGCTTTACAGACTTCGAATTAAACGTAGATTAATGTATGTTTATTTGTATAATCCAGAATTTCATTGCAATATATGCATTCATTTTAATGACTGAACATTTAGGAATTGTTATGAATTGTGTGGTATTTTATTTTTTGTACACAGTGTAAATTGTTACAGAAACAAAGAGCAGACTGATAATCAGACCAAAAAAAGGGGGGGGGGAGCAAACGGCGTTCATTGTAATTTAGATGTTTTTGTTTCTATCGAATAAAATTTATTTCTGAGTGTATGTTTTTTCTTCATTTCATATTCATAGCACCTATAAAGTAACAATTGAATTGCAATTTTTACCTCGTATCATGGTTTTATTTCACCACAGAGATTTTTCAAACAGAAATACCTCAATCAATTCAAAAAAAAAGAGAGAATCTCCAACAACACTCCAACCACCGCAAAATACCCAAACAACCCATGAAAAAAAAAAACACAGAATAGACATACACAACACGAGACGCAAAAGACACACCAAAACAACACAAACACAAGATCACACATAAACCAACGAGACCAATGGGCAATCGATGCCAACTTAGGACTGTCATCTGCTACGCCAGTAGGAAATGGTGAGGTTATCCGGATTATGTGCGCACAACCCTCCTATTTTTCCGAACTCACAAAACCGGTAGTGATGTAAAAATCATCCTCACTGTAAATGGAGAGAACCCATGAAATACAGTCTGCCGGCATTATCACCTGAGGAGCCCGATCGAGAGAGGATAGGTGGTCGGGGCTCTGGCTTCTGTTCAGATATTTGGACAGGGCCCGTCATGGATTGTCAATAATGAAATATATGTACTAAAGTACCAATTGTCTTGTACCAGACACGTGTTTTAATCCTCGTCAGTAGTACTTCATTCCAAACAGTCTAGATAAAGCCAAAGTGAATTTTCCTGGTACCATCTACAATACAGAGCTTTAATTTCCTCTTGCCAAAATGAGCGGCTCCAAATTTTGTGTAGGGTTTATTCAGAAGCGTACTTAAGTGAAAAATATGGCCAAAATTCGTTGGAGGGTAGGCGCAAGGAGCTTATTTCTAAACATATCAAAACATTATGCCGAAACCCAGCTAAGGACAGAGCTATGCAATGAGGGAGAAACCCCTTAGTTTTAAAAATTTAGGTAAACATCAAAGAAGTACCTAACAGGTCTGATTTGATGACAGGAAATTTAGAATATATTTCAATGCAGTGCGTAAACACTAAAACTAGGTGAGGGATATCCTCGGGGACTTACAGTCCACCAGCAGCGATACCAGCCTAGTGGTTGAAAGTGGTCCAGAACCAAGACAAGTGTCCGTCTGGTGACATTAGGATCATATCCACGGTATAAAAGACGTTTGAAGATTCTGAAGCAATTTCGATGGTGATTCCGTCTGCCTTTGTCTTTTGGTACATTTTGGACATAATTTCTTTGACACTCTTTGGCCATATTTCATTGTTTAGATTAAGGATCACTGACAAGGGTTAAGTACCCGAAACTTGCATGTCTGGTCCATGCTGCAAATTGATCTGAAGACGTTCCACACTACAATTAGTACTTCTTCTCAAGTTTACCAGCAATTGTGAATTGTTACTTTTATCTAGAATTAAACGATTTAATCAACTGTGAACACCAGATTCGAGTCTATATTAATGACCCTGATGTCATCACAGAGCTTACCTACCTCCAAGAGCATTACGTCATCACACCAGCAGATAAAGCCTCAAATAACAACACATTTACTTGCAAAAAGTATTATTTCGACAACTTTGTTAAAGATTTGGGTTTGAATTTGACACCTGGAAATCCTACTTACACCCCAATAATCCTTTCTGCCTCAGATATAATAGATAACCACAATATAATAGATAAACACAAATCATCTATCGTTTCCTTTAGCTTTGATACAATAATTTAGATTTACCATACTTATATTGTTTACCTAAAATGCATAAAAATCCGTACAAACAATGTTTCATAGCTGGTTTCTCAAAATGTTCAACCGTATCTGTATCGATCTTACTGGCCAAAGTTTTAACTGAAATCAAATCTGGACTTCAAACATATTCGACAGTATATTCTCGAAGTGGTTTTAACAAGATTTAAAAAAAAAATCAAAGGAACTTTTAGAACATCAGAACCACTCACTTCAATAGAGTTCGGTCAAAGCTTTTGATTTTTCGACACTTAACACAACAATCCCACATTCTAAATTAAAAAAAAGACTCGCAAATATTATGAGTTATGCATTTACAAGCAAAAATGGAAATTGCGAATATAAATTTATTGTTGTTAACAATGAAAAGTCTTCCAGCATATTGTCGGAATTCCAATGGAATCAATTGTGTCCAAGTCCTTGCCGACATTTTGCTTAACTCGTACGCAGCTGAATTCATTCAATCTTTGGGCTCTGGGAGATACTTAGCCAATCTAACAGTCTTGAACCAGTGCATTCTTAAAACTTGCACTCTGACTGACTGTGACGACGGGACTCCATGACGGGCCCTGTCAAAACCTCTTTACAGAAGACAGGGCCCCAACCATCTGTCCTCTCTGAATGTCAGTCGGACTCCTCTGGTGATAACATACATGAGCTCGCACAGTCGGCAGAGCACTGATTGTATTACGTACGCCCTCTTTTTATATCCATTTACATATTCATCTGTGTTGCTTGGGCCCCTGCGTTTTGCGCCCTTGATTGTGTGTGGTCATCTGACAGTGAGGAGGTTGTTTTACATTACAATTGTACGTTTTTCGAGAACTCTGGGTAATCTGAAAAGAGGGAGGGTTTTGCGCACGCAATCCAGGATAACCACACCTTCCGGTTGCCCATTGGTCTAGTTGGTTTATGTGTGTCCTTTGTGTTTGATGTTTCTGTATTGTGCGTTGACGTTCCTTGTCCCTTTTGCGTATCTTCCTGTGCTTGTCTGCTCTTCGTTTTTGTATTGGGTGTTTTGGGTTTTGCTGTGGGTGCTGCAGCCTGGTGTTGCAGGAGATCCCCTCCTTTGTTTTAGCTTCTGACTTAAACTTCACTTACAGATAAATAGACGATGTGCTGTCCATCAATAATCCAAAATTCGCGGATTACATTAGCAGAATCTATCCTTCGGAGCTTGAAGTCAAAGAAACTACACAGACAAATAATTCAGCATCCAATTTGTACATAATGTTGTCCCACGAGACTGACGGTCACATGAACACCTCACTCTATGACAAACGTGACGACAATTTCAGCATGACAAACTTTCTTTTTCTGAGTCGAAACATCTCTTCATCGCCTGCTTATGGCGTGTTCATATCCCAATTGATACGATATGCCAGAGCAAGTACCAAATATACGGATTTTGTTCTGAGGGCTAGGCGTCTTTCAGATAAGCTTCTCAGTCAGGGATATGTGTGTGACCGACTAACATCGTCACTGAGGAAGTTCTACGGTCGATATGGGGAACTCGTCATACACTATGATGTCCCACTCTCCAGAATGGTGGATGATATTCTGTCATAGACCATTTGATCCATCCAATCACTTAATGTACTTGTAACTTCCGAAATGGAAGTAATCGAATGTGACAATTCTACCGAATTGAAGCTACGGGTGTTGCATGCAAGCAGGAGATGCTTACTCTTCCTGGGCACCTAGTCTCACTCCCATATTGGGAGTTCGCTTCTTTTCATGTGTCGGGGGTTTTTTGTTTGTTTGCTTTAGTTCCTGTTTTATCCTGATTTTGTATGCGTTCGATTAGTGATTTTCTAATTATCGAATTTGTGTTGTATATGGGGATATGGTCATTATCCATATTTGTCATTATCTTATTTTGAACAAATGTTTCATTCAAACTTAGCCCAGACTATTATAATCATTGTAATATTTTGGTTGATCGAGGTATCAACACCAAAACTTGAGGGAAAACTGCATCGTGCGTGTAGCGCGAGATGCATAAATGTTACACTGATTACTTATCATTGCATTTAGTCGCGTTTCAATGTTTATTTGCAGCATTGAAATTGTGTTTCCAACGGCGTTACGAAGCGCGGGTTGATGCAGGTATCAACACACTTTGTCGGCCAACCAGAATCTTCGTTTCTTTAGAATAACAATGGAAATTAAATGATAAATGAATCAACCAAATTAATGAAAATTGATTAATGATCAGTATTACTACGTTGTACATTTAGGTGTACAATTCTTCTTTTATCTAGATAGTGCAACAGACACAATATTTCGCCGGGGAAAAAAGTAATCGTCGTTACCATTTCAAAAATATTACGAACCTTGTACTTTATGGGTATATTTTTGTTATCGGAATAGCGAAATCTCCAGTTTATCATTGCACATGCCTCACAACACCTCGTGAAAATCTCATATTGATGGAAAATCATGTACGAGGGATTGTCATGATTGAAATATAGGATTATGATAGTGTAAAAATCAAATATCTAGACACACGGAATAAAACGGGAATTGTTCTGTATCCAAACATAAATCTATCCTACCGATTTCTGACCTAATCAATAGACAAAATGGGAATGAAGAAAAAATAGAGGCTTCTCTTGGTCCATGGAAGACGAATTGAATTTTGGATAAAAGAAACTGTAGATGTAGTGAGTACAATTGCACTTTTGTGAACTATATATATTAAGTAGAAATGAATTTTGACAATAAGAAGTTTTGACTTTTATCATTCAATATGTTAACTACGACCGGAGGAGGGTATGTTTGATTCTGCATACTTGGTGTATACATCTATAAATCTGAAGTAATTTTTGTACATAAGGCTACAGGACGAAGTTACTATGCGAAGGAACGAAGCAACTTCTTGGCATCGTAACTTCGCCTCTTGGCATCGTAACTTCGCTTCTTCGCGTGTCAATTTCAAGCGCGAAGAAGCGGTGTCCCTAAAACAAAACACAGTACTTAAGATACTCTTGCAGCAGAGTGTGATAAATGTTCTTCGTGTATGTATTTCTTTGTATATTAGACCTACATGTATTAACGAACTCATAGTCAGTTATTCGAAACAAAAGACTAATATTTATTGAAATCTAATCGGAACATGTCAAATTACCAACTTCATGTTTCATGAACATGGCTGTTTCATTTTTTCCTCAGTTGACTGTCTGTGTGTCTTTTGTTCCATTAACTTTTTGTGAAACGATAAATATTTTGAAACATTAAGGCACATTATGTGCACATTCTGTGCAATAAAGAAGGCACATTAGTGGACACCCGATCCTGACATTTAGAGGAAAGAAAAGAGCCTATATACCGATCGTGTCGGAACTTTATTCTTAATTGCCTATTAAGAATTATTTCAGCTAGAGTATGTTTATTAAGGACATGCTCAGGTGCATTGTTCCACCTGGTATCTCGATTTTGACTCATACTGCCTTAAAAATACTTTCAATAAAATTCTATGATCCATGGAGTCTACCTCGAGACTTTGTTATAAATGACGGAGTGTTACCCATTATAATACACATGTCAAGTTGTTGAGATTTTACGATAAAATAATTGATTGGCAGTTTCTTTCATTCAAATTCCTGTTTTAGAAAGTTTTGCATTCGTGCATAAATAGTCTAAAACGATAAATTGAAGTGGAAAAGAGACTTCAAGATTTACTGAGGGCGTCTGGGTAAATTCGGTATGTAATTTTACTTCCTTATTTTTGATTGACTACAACATTTTTGTACGCTTTTCTGAATATTTTGCAATGAACATTTCGTAAAGACTTTCGCCATTTAGATGGAAATGTTGGTTAAGGATCGTTCTAAATCATATTCGACTGCTCGAGATTTTTCGCGCCATCTGAATATTCGAAAGATAAACAGAAACAGATAACAAAGTGACAAATTGGTAATTAATGTCTTCCCGTGCTACATATACAAATTCTGCTTTCTTAAAAGTGATCTTTTTATCTTGGATGAACAGTTTTAAAAACTTAACCAATATCCATTAGCACTTAATAGCACGTTCTTTCTTCATATCTCACGACTTTGAATAAGTTAAGGGTAGATCCCACATTGATATGACAGAAAACACATTACTGTCTCGACGTATTGATGTAAACTACCTGAAGTTACATCAAAACGAATGTGACATTTATTTATTTTAGTAAAAAATGTGAAATTTTCATAAATGCCTTATAGATAGCAAGCTATTAAATACAAGTTGAAAAAGGTGATAATTTCGTAAATATCTTCTAGTTAACATATCAAATTATGATGTATCAGTTGAAAGACTGCATTCAAATAAAACAAATGAGTTTTTGATATCTTTATTTAAGTTGGTTGCCTGAAAACCAGAGATTGAACATTTAATTGTTTGAGATTATCGCGATGAATTTAAAAATCATTTTCTTCGCGTTTCTGTAATTAAATGAAAATCGCAGTAGCTTGGATTATTTCTTCCATATGGAAGGGAAAACAAACACTCAATGAAAATTAATATACTTGTATACGTTTTGCATCGTCCAGACATTAACAGTGTACATCCAAAAATCGTAAGTTAGAACCCCAGCAGCCTGATTCCTGATCAAGTGTCTAACTCCACGTGAATTGCGACGTTGCAACGGTCATGTGGTCATTTTGTGTCCTTGTTGCTCGAACGCAAAAGGTTTTGTCCCTTCTTTTGTTTACTTATCTTTTTTTCTTGCATTGTGCATGCTGACTTCTTAGGTTTAATGTCTGACTCTACTTTTGTTTATCTTTCTGGTTATGTTTTCTTGATCGATGAATTACTAGGTGATCTCATCTCGATCTTTACTTTTGTATTCATAAAACCGTACGCTATGAAACTTCGAAAAGCTATATATGTCTAATTTTTGCAAACATCAAATTCATAATTAGACAGCGTGCAATACCTAACTTCAATTTTATATATCTTTTATTATATCATTACGAAATAAGCGAATTGTGAAAACCCTGTATAAAAACTATACAGTGTGAAATGTCTTTATCTATGTTACCTGTGACTTACCTTAAAACTTTTAAAAGTTGTTAATCCACCCTTATCATCTCTCTCGCATTCTGCAAATCATTCTACTACTGTGGGCGGCGTTAATCTGTTTTGTCAGATTTTTTTTTTCTTGTTTATCAACTATTTGAACGGTGCTAGTAGCAAAGTATGAAATTCAGAAAAAAAAACTGAAAACGAAAGAGGGGAAAATGAGGGGTGTGATGTTTGAGTATAACAGTAAATACAACGATCATCGTTTGCGAATCTAGAGAAAGCTTTGGGTCTATTGCGTTTTGCTGGAAAGGGGAGAAGTCTCTGCAGTCTATGGTTTTGAGAAATTCATTATGTAAAAATCTTGAAAATGGACAAGTTTGGTAAATTTAGGGAGGTATTTGGACTTCCAACTTTCCTTCCTCACAGCTGCAAGATCCTTGAATGTACTAAAAATTATTCTGCCAAGCAAAAATGATTTTTTTTTGGTCAGAGGAAATTAACCGTGAGAAAGCTGAATGAGGACAAGGGGGTCCACAATTTGCATGGGAGAAATTTGCCACTGTGTTTCTCCATAATGGAGAACATTCGATTTAGTAATTAGGAATTATGTAATTCAAAATTAGTTAAAAACTTGCTGAATCATTCGGCGTCAAATGTCCTCCCTAGACTATACTAAAATTTATAACTATTTTCATTTTTGACTTCAAAAACATATAGGGACCGAAGTTTAATATCTTATGTTTCTTAACATTCGGAAATAAATTCAGGATGAAAAATCGTTTAAGAGGTAATTAATATTTCAAACCAAATCTAACAATTTATAATCTAATTGAATAGATGTAAAATTCTTTTGAAGGGAAAAAATCACAAACTTGATTCACCGTGTCAGCGGGTGGTCTGTCAAAACGGACACTGATTTAGAATTAGCAATTTCATCTTGTTTTGTCGCAGTAGGCTTAACGAGACGAATAAAATGTAATGTGGAAGTATAAAGAATCCATTTATTGCCTTGGCGTTTATACATTGTAAACAGATACACGTACTTTATGCTTTTTCCTTACTTCTTCGCATGGAATGATTTTATAGGTACAGCATAAGTCCTGAGATATTCTCTTACAAAAACTACATGTATGTTTTAGAAAGAAATCAAACAAAATAGAAATAGAACTAATATTGATCAAATTCAAGGCGGGATGGGGGGGGGGTGTTCGTAAAGGCTTTTCTCACACTTGCAAACAAAACCAAAAAACAAGGGGCCCAAAATGAACCACGTCGCTAAGTACCCCGGCTTTGAAGAGATTGTATGGATTCCGTTCAATAAAATTATTGCGTACACCAATTCATGGCGTAGCGCAACATGCATTTAAGTTTTCCCTCAATTTTTGGTGTTGATACCTCGATCAACCAAAAAAATACTACATTGATTACTTATCATTTCATTTCGTCGCTTTTCAACGTTTATTTGCAGCTTTGAAATCGCGTTGCTAACGACGTTGCTTATGACGTTGCTAAGCGCGTACTTCCGTTTTGTGTTGATATAGGAAACACAATTTCTCGGCGAATCAGAATCGTCGTTTCTTAATGATAACAATGAAAAATAAAAGATGTTTGCATACTCAAACTCCAAGGTCATGTCATGAAAAAATAGTGCCTATGGGAATAAAGGTCTTGGCAAAAGGAATATTTATGCTTGATATGAAAGTCCTTAACACTTATCATTCAAGATTTAGGGCAAAAATTCGACTTTTTGTAGGCCAACAGACAAACAAACGGACAGGCCAAATGTATGCCTTCGAATCTGCTATCGATAGGAGGAAGGGGCATAAAATACCTTGTATACATGCACTGGACACCTTATGATATCGGGAAAATTAGAATGATTAACGTCTTCATATTCATTAGCATCATTTTAGGGCAGATAAATTTACAGCATGGACCAGACATGCACGTTTCGTCTGTAACTCTGTTAAACCCTCGTCAGTGATCCTCAATCTAAACAATGTAATGTGACCAAAATCTGTGAACATTATGTGGACTCCTAAATAAACCGAAAGACGTAGCAATATGGCTGGGATATGATGCTACAGGACCCAGGTTTTAGAAATTTGCGAAAATTTTGTAAACAGAAATTTTCAAGTATAGTCCAAGAGCTCTAGAAGATTAATTTGTTTATTGATACAATATTGAAGAGTCCAAGAGATTCAATTAGGTTTTTGTGAAACTACATGTACATGATTGTATATCAGTATGAGTTGTGCATTCGTGTGAGGTTTTTTTAAACACTCGAAAACAGTTGGCTGGCAAAGTATTCAGCTTCTTGAAGGTGGTCAAAGCTACAAAAAAGCAATTCCATCATATTCACACTTAACACAAAGTTCAATTCCTTGTTGAACTTCAAAACAGGGGAGAACACACATTCTGCTCTCAAGTCACTGTGTGCATAAAAGGTTTGACGGAGCCATAAACAAGGTAAAAGTTCAAGTTTTCATCACATTTGGTTAAATCGCCAATTAATATGCCATAGCCTTCGGAGTTTAAAATTGAGCGGCGATGATCAAAGGCTTTCTGAACGGAATAAGGTGTATTCTGTATTAAATGGGATCAACCTGGACCGGATGAGATTGGCTGGAGATTTCACGGTCAGGTATTCGGGCATATTGACCACTGGACAGATGGTCAGATTGGTGGCTGCTTCGTGTATTATTGTCTCCTTGTGATTTTACTGGAAATGCAATGGGGGTGCGTATAATTCAGAATTGTTACATGTATCATTGCTCTCAAAAATATGATCTTCACATATATTATCTAATTGTAATACAAAATGTAAGTCTTGACATAGATCGCACCATTTATCAAAACATGTGAAATTTACAAAATATGGACCAGAGATGCACGATTCGGGTATTGATCCTAAAGCCAAAACTGTTTTGTGCAATGTAAGAAAATTTTGGAATGATTCAGTTTAAACTACGCAAACTTTTTTTTAAAGAGAAACTGTTTATGAAATGCATATGGTATCTTTCGGATTCTACATCTACGTTAATCCAGATAAGTGGGAGGAGTGTGCACATAGTTATAGTTTTGCAACGCGGTTTTTTGTTAAGGACATTTACCATATTCAATTATGCATCTTTCAGCATCACCATCTCTTTTTGAGTTTGATTTCTTTTTCGGAATCAAAAGAAATAGAAAGTCTGATCAGGGACGTTACAAATTACGTCCCTGTTCTGGTTTTGTATGGATCCTCCTTTAGACCTAGTAAGGGATTTTTAAAAGTTGTTTCAAATCTGACGATACTTTCAATTCGGTGATTGAGATTAAATCATTTCTTTTTCGTTAAATTTTTTATAAAGAATATTTTGGTCTTACTTTTTCCTTGTACATGCCCATATCAGACAGATCGAGTATACTTCCATTCTCCATGTACATGTAGTCGCATTTTGAAAGATGGTTCATTACTGTCTGCATTTAGTAGCTGTCTTATGAAATGGTCTACTGAAATTGTAGAAAGGCTTGGAAATGGCCCATTCACAATGTTCACCAAATTCCCTCCCTAATCACTGCAATGTAAACGAAACATGAACACAAGAGCCTTTTTCTGACGTGATCTGTTGTAAACCACAATACTGTAATGCAATCAACACATTTTCAAAATTGTAGAAATGACTTGTTATCAGATTATTCCAATAATGAGTTATAACATGTAAACCTGGTTTCATTTCTTGAACAAAGAAGCATTTAAACAATTTTTACCCCCAAATCAGGTGCCCGTATCGCTACAGAAATCTACCTATAATACGTGTTATCTGCATTATGATCGGGGCCTTGGGCACGTCAAATCGGGGTCTGCCTGTATGTTTATCACTTGATGAAATGACATTTAAAAAGGGAAATTCGTGTCGATTGAACAAATAACAATAAAACTTTCTAAGTGGTATAAGTGGACTTTAGATGCACGGCTATTGTGGGAATTATTTTCCAACTAGACTTTTTACGAAACACCGTCAACGGCAGTCTGATTTTGTGGGAAAGTTTGTGTTCAGGTCGGAAAAGTAAGAGTGAAAGCTGGATTAAATTTTGTCGTATTATATTATATGAGGTAAGAAGTATTTGATTGTTTTGAAGGTGACATTTACCATAAAAGCACATGCTAAATTGAACCTGTACCGTTTTTGAGAGTGAATTAAATCTTTCTTATGGGATATCGCTTACGATACTTCATTTATCTCTCCGTGGTTAAAATTGAATTTATTCAAACGTGATATGCAGTAAGAAATAGACATTGTCAGAGTTGTCCTGAGCGTGAAATCCACTTTTTATAAATCGCTGTGCAGGTTATGCGCTTCGCATCACATAAATTTTATGAAGTAATCCGAGTTAGTCAATTCTGTGATATTTGAATTAATGAATGGCTGCAAACCAAACTTGGTAGGTATATATAGTTTTTTTTTTCAGAGTATCAAATATACAAGATACAAGTATTAGCTTTTACAAAAAGCTTGCCGGCAGTTAGCTGACATTAATTTAATAAATGTTGTAAAATACTAGTAAGAAAAAATTGGAATAAACGATTTTTGTTCTTGTTGACCAATCGCACATTTCCGGGCTTTTCCGTTTTTATTTCCGATTCAAGCTACGGAAATTTCCGAGGATCTGTGATTGTTGTAGGACGTATCGGTACAAAGACTTTTCGATGCATCTTTCGGATGAAAATGCACTGATACGATATGACTTTCATTTGTCAAGTCATCTAGACTCTTGAGCCGACCTGATGAAAGTATCTTATGCACAGACTCTGAATAACCTTGACGAATATTTGCATATTTTGTAATTGTCCACCAATCATATTGACAAGAGTTATTTTATCCGTGCAAGTATGTCACGATTGATTACAGTATACCGGCAGTCATGACTGCCGGTAACAAGATACAGAGAAGGTGTAATGCATATCTTATGAATGACGTGACCGCGGAGCAAAGAGGGCGTCAATATTTCTGACAGTAGTTTTTAATTGTAGGGTAAACATGCCGTTAATTATAGAGTAATTTGCCAGTTAATTATAGGGGAAACTGTCATTAGTCGGCTCATGTTCGCTATTTGGTTTCTTGGGCCATCTTCTCTAGCACGATTTTGACTTATGCATGTATATATAGACATGAAAGACCTAGAAAGAAAGCTCTTTCAATTTTTATATTATATCTTAACATTTGGTTCCAAGTTCTACAAGGAATATAAATGTAAAATACGGGTACCATATCATAAAAAGACCAAAATGAGAGTTTTGAGAGTACATGTAGACAGACCAAAAATTATACAGCGCCGAATCTTCGTTATTCATATCAGCGGAGTCAATGCTTCGATCTTGCATGATTTGTATTTGCAAAAGTTTTTAAATGACTTTTTCCAAATGGTGCCAATTATCTTTCTCGTGTAGAAAATCACTTGTAAATTGCTGTGAACATTATCTCAAACAATGGCATCATTACATGTACAAAAAACGTAAAAGCGATTAAAAAAAAAAGACAAATTCTTTGTCACAAAAGAATGGAAAGGGAGACAAGATCCGTTTGAATTTTTACAACTTTAAGCGACTAAGCGTTTATATTCGCTTGCCACTCATGGAAGTTGGGTATCGAATTCTTTAAAGCTGCCAAAACTTCTTAAATCTAATGTTAGGTCATTTAATCTTTACACAAAACTGATATTTTACGGTAAATTGAGTTGCCCGCCCCTAACGGGTTATTAAATTGTGAAAAGTCTTTTTATCAAATATCGCCATCTTCCGTCTGCTTTATGATTTGATTTGTTCAGAAGATATAATAGAATGTGAAATCAATTTTAAGTAACCTAGGCACAGTAGATTGTAGATTTAGTAAATAATGCGTTTACACAGCATTTTAGAAGAATTTGAAATGAGAAAACATCAGAGTCGGGGACCTAGAGGGGGATAGGGAGGTTAAGATCCGCCCGCATCCTCTATTTTCCAGAAATGCTTTTTATGTATTATATTCAAATTAATGACTGGAGCACCCCCTCCCTCATGCACTATAGTTTGACGTATCCGTTAGAAATGCTTTCTGTACCTGCGTTTTGAGCATCTAGCCAGAGGGAGACATCCTCAGGACGCGCAGTCAGGCAGCCAATGACAGTATTAAAAGATACAAGCAGTGTAGAGCCATTTTCTTTAAAAATATCAAAATTTCACCTTATATTTCCAAAGGACATTGTAGCTTTGATATTAGAGAACTGGAATTTTATAACACAAATTGCGTGCACACCAATTCTGGAGAGTAAAGAAAGAATTCTAAAGATAGAAGTGTAAATTACTAACTTGACTAAACTGGTGTATGTGATATAGGTTTGTTCTGTGTTATCTGATTGAAGTTTTGATTTATTTCTGTATCAGGTTATTATAGATAAAGGGAATTCTTTTATATCTTTACACTCCGTGCTACACCTTGTAGGGACAGCTACGTCGTAAATCAGGGATCTAGTTTGGTTGACTTTCAGGTGTGGATCCAGCAGACTTAATCTTCGACCATATTTGTATTGTAAGCATTGATTTTTATAAAAGACCTGAACAGACTACCCTCCCCCGCCCCCTTTTAGTCACATTTTTGAAAAAGAAAAACATGAACAAGATGTTTGTGAAACAAAGACACCCCGTAGGCATATTTGCAAAGAAGGTTAAGTCAGATATAGTTCAAAGTTTATATGGTCAAAAATTTATCACATAAGATGTCTTCCTACAAGAAATGCAATGCGAAATATGAAATCTGACAACCTTGTTACGAACGGACGGACGGACGGATAGAGAGAGAGAGTTTTGTCAATTCCCCTGTTGGTAGTATCTTGTACTCATTACTCAACTGGAGCATGCACGAAGACCAACGTTGAATCCTGCACGCTTACTGCCCTGCTTACTCTGTAATTTAAATGACTACAAACATTCTGTGATCAGCCAATATTTCACCACGGAGCCATTTCATTATGAATACAAAATTAAATAAAATTCTACTTTTCGTAATAATATTTTAATTTTATTGTGTGAAGTCGCGTAGATACGAAACTGACATCTGAGCCTTAAACACATAAACTACACCATTGTCAACACTAACAAAAGACTAGGTAGGATGACTTAATACACCGTGTAGAATACGATACCGCGTGTTTTGCAAATTGTTTTACTTTATGTCATGTTCTTTGGAGGGAAATGCAAATGTTTCTAAGTGACTTTGATTTAAAAATAAATGCGGATTGAACTATTTAAAGATGGCGCCAGGCTCGCGACATGTTTATGACAGTCCATATATTTCATTTTTTTGTGAGAAAAAAAAGAAGAAATTTGATAGCAGTTTTAAAGAAATTATACATATAGATGGATATTACTGTACCCTACGTGATAGAAAAGAAAAAAAGGTAGATCTGGTATTTTCGAATAAATTATTTTTTGCAAGATTACGATATTTTGGATGGTTGGAACTCATGCCATTACATGTATATAGTAATGAATGTGCATGTATTCATGGAGCAAAATGTCAAAGTTAACATAATTTAATGTACACATATATATAACACTTATTAAAAACACTATAGATTGTGAGCTTCTGTTATTCTTCTGCACAAAGTCCGTACTACCAATACTTAAATAACTTAAGTCTATTTCCCACACATGTAGGTAACTGCAAGAATGGTGCAGGATCGGAGTCTTACAGCCATTCTGTGATTTTTCTACGGTCTAGATTAATATTGCACAATTTCACTCTGAAGTCCTTTTACACGCACTGCCTCTTTTTCTAATTTACATTTAGTCAGGGACGTATAAAGTTCACTGATGCTATTTCACTTTCACTTTCGTTTCATGAGCAAAGTGATTCCCCCAAAATGTGTGCATGCTTTGTTGCTATTTCTCAGACAGATGAGTCAAGACATTGTATTAATCCTTTTTTTTTTGTTATTTATCAGATAAAACAAACCGATACACAAAAATCAATGTTCCCGTGTTAGACTCCCTAGTCTATGTTTCATGCAGGGATCCCCACCTAGTCCAACAGTCAACGCGTGGAATCCCTTCTCTAACCACAAAATAACTACACTTTGTCTCCCGTGACAAAATATTGACAGATCATGCGGTGCTATAGATAAACTTTTAAGTTTTCAAATCCGTTTTCCGTCACCTGAGCAGAGAGACATAAAAATGTCACTTTGTTTGAAGAAAGTTGTCGCCATTATCATAAGTGTGTTTTCACCTCGTGGTTTGCCGGAACCGGGATACGGTGTATAAAACAAAAACTCGTAACGTATCACACGGATTGAAAACTGGTCAATTTAAATCCATTAATAGCTGATACATGTTTAGTGAAAACATGCCACTCTATAACTAAGTGAAAGTTTGAAAGGGATTCTGTGTTAGATTGGGAATTCTATTCACATCAAAGACGGTTTGATATTAACATGTCTGCTACCATAGATAACATACCGACATGGGGTGCCGTTTGTCTTGGGGAATTATAAGATGAAACTTTATTTTTAAGGTAAGTGCATTGGAAAAGGGTTATTCGTAACCGTTACGTTTAGCAAAGAAAATTTTTAAGATGCTTTATATACGTACATGTATAACTCTGATCTTATACATTACCATATATCCACCGAGTTTACGTGGTAGAGTCTTAGCTTGTAATCCGGACGACCACAAATGGCCTACCGACCATTTTCATAGTTTTCAAATTGTTTATATGAAAGTAATTTTCTTATTAGTATCGTTATGCCGTTGACAAAGTAAAAGCAACGCTCAGATTACTGGTATCCCTTTGTCTGTCGTCAATATGTACGTCTGTCCGGTTGTCACAGCTCTTGTAATCAGGAGGATATGAGCATGGCTGCATCATAGTACAACGTTAAGTCTGGAGGCCTTCAAAGTCAGCTGGATGACTATACCAGAGCCTAGCTGACCGCCATTGCATACTAGCCTACCAAGCCTGTTTTTATCCATTTTTATTGTTAATACTTCTAAGTTAGCCTTAATTGTGCGCAGCACACACCGAGAATAGCGCTCAAAAGTTTTGAGTTAACAGGAAGAAGAAGAAGTCTTCAAAGACTGCAATAATGTGCACGATCTACTTCCAAAACATACTGCTTACGAAAACAGTTTGAATTCTTATCAATGAGTTTTTAAAAATTGCATGTTTCGATTGATAATTTGTATTATTTTCTTAATAAAACATGTAGACCTACATAGTTCATTGCAAATGATTCATATACATTATGTATGTATACATTATGTACACAAGAAAAACCAAGTGTCCAAGTGTACTGCACCAGACGTGCATGTTTCGGTGAATGGATCCTACAAAATCTTAATGTATGAACTTGAATATCTGAGACTACTTGAAGTTCGTACCTTGTATAATTGTAGAAATTTAAAGAAAAGAGGGATATCTGAATTAAATAAAAAAAGTATATATTGGAAAGACGTCATCAGCATGTATAATATTATAATTTATTGTATGTCTGGCCTTAAGGTCTTCTTACTCTCTGAAATCTGTCTCAAGAATATTTACATCTGTGCAGGGGGACATTTTATAGCGTTTATACGACAAATAGTTAAACAAACACAATCAAGTAGAGACTGACGATACCGGCCTGGTGATGTTGACTTTAGTTTTGTTAAAGTGCAGGGAATGCAGGAGTTAGGTAGAAATATGCCATGACAGCAATCTGTGATAATAACTACCATTGACTACAGTGCTCAAAATGGGCTGATCTATATTTTTTCAGGGTGTCAGGGTGGGAGAGGGGTTGGGGTAGTATTGTTAAAGTGCAGAGGATACAGGAGTTAGGTAGAAATATGTCATGACAGCAATCTGTGATAAAATCATAGACAACAGTGCTCACAGTGGGCTGATCTAGAAAAAAAATCCAAGGGTTGAAGGGGACGTGTCAGCTCGTCAGGGAAGAGAGAGAGGAGGGAGCCAATAATTTAGAAATTAAAAATTATAAACGGGAAAAATTATGATTTGTTGCAAGTTCCAAGTCCCTCCACCCCCTCCCCCTTTCTCAATGGATTCGCACTTGCTCACTGACGGCAACGTGCTCTTCAAGAATTATAGATAACCCGGTATAAGATCATCATTATAAGACAGACACAAATATGACTCCCTGTTCTGTATTCTTTGGTTTCGTAGAGTCTATTGGCGGATCCTGAATAGTGGAAGAGTTGTTGAGTCCATTCATATTGGCTTAGCCAATTCTCCGAAAAACTGAATATAAGAGATGGGGTGGGGGTGGGTCGGTTGGGGATGGTGGGAAGAGCTGACGATGAATCTTCACTTTCTCGCTGGATTCGCTCATCAAGTCTACACTCAGATTCACTGATGACAATATGGAACTTCCAACGGATCGTCTGATGTGTTGCATAAATTATGAACTCAACATTTTTTTTAACTTTGCCATTGGTCTTACTTAGTGTTGCAGTGACATGATCGTGAACTATGGCGGTCTGACGACCGTTGATGTTTGTTGTGTCCATTACTTGATCTTGCCTTTCAAGACTTGCACAACACAATATTCATACTGGCAAGAGATGCCAACGAGAACATTTATTTAGTGTTGCACAAATACAACTTTTTTCTGTGCAAATCAAAATCAGATAATTTGGAAGAAGAATCTTAATTACTGGTCAATACGTATAGCATATTTCTAAACGACATTTTGAGATAACATTGACAATATTTTCGACTTACAATGTTGTGTCATTGTGATCTATGTGTAACTATAATTGTTTATAAGAGGACAGCGTGTTTTTACGCCCATTAATTTCCAATGTCATAAATACTTTAGTTAAATCCACACGTATGTTGATGACACGATAATTAGAGCAGAAGGGCGATAATGAAATTATCAATGATTTTATCATCCTTCCACCCCGGGGGCCTCGGAAACATATAGACTAAGTATAATTTCTTTAAGTATTGAAATTAATTTGACAATATACATACAAATGAATTGATTTGACGGAAAGGAAATCAAATTAGCACTTTAAAAAGACCTATTTATCTTTAACGTTGTTCTTTACATTTGTATGGAAATTTCATTGACATTACCGCAGTGATGGTATTTTTGTGTTGATCATTTCCACGCGGTATTTGGCGCCTTTCGGAATTGTGTTTTAACACTGAGATAGAAAATACAAACAAAACAGTGTTAATGTGATTATGGTAAAACATAATGGAAACACTTAAAAGATATATGTGAAAGTTTCGGATTTTATCATAAACAATTAACAGTGATGTGATCAGAACAGATTTTTGGGGGCATAGATCATTATTTGGAATCAAGTGTTTATATATTTAAGGAAGTTATCATACAGGTGAAAATTTTATGACGTAAATTGATTTATAATTACCTGAGGACACTCATGCTATGGTCTATTGTGTATGTAATGAAAAACCGCGCATGAATAATTAAAGACGAGGGATTGTAAATTCTGAAATAGGTCAATAAAATCCAGTAAATTGTTTTATTACCCTCCGCAGTGACCATTGTCAATGAATATAAATGACCACACGTCCTGAGAACTGACAATATTGTATTTGGTTTATTTCAGACGGACGGTATCAAGTTTGGGACATTTGTCATTGCATTCAAGAGGTAAATCTGGGAAAGGACACCGTTAAAGCCATTTATGAAGATTGTACATGTAAGTACAGATATTTTATCTTTTGATTCCTTAAGAAAATATAAATTCTAGTTTTGGAAATAAAAAGTAAGTCTACACTTACTAGATAGACAAAATGTCTACTTACATGCATCAAAATTTAGTGAGTAAGTCCTATTTAGTAAATTACACTCAAACTTCGCTTCGCAATTATAAAAAAGGCCGCACCGAAAAGGGGAGGGGAGAGGGGGGATAAGGGTTTATCTCGTACGATACCCATGCTAATCTCGAGTACACACACGTTAAGGTGAATTGAGCGTAACTTTTTCATTGTACAGAAAGTGTCCCTTTAATGTCTTGGCGCGTTTATTGAGCAGATAGTCAGGATCAATGGGGGTTAGTGACCCAATTCTCTATACGTGCATTTGCATGGATCAAGGTAGAAATCGGCCGTTAAGTTCCCCCTCTTACCGCAGCATAAAGCAGGGGCTTGTAAACTTACAGCACATTTTTCGAATTTTGTTTGTGTGTTCATGAATAACTCCGAACAGAATAAGCCGGATTAAAACGGACACGTGAATTGCAAAGTGTTTGCAGTCCAAATATTGTCGTTTCCAAATCGTGTTTGTTTATTGATCTTCGGGAAGAACGTATTTACTAACACGTAAACTGTAAATATTTACATATAAAGTGTTTAATGTGTACACGTTATGGTAAATCACCTTCACCGCATAATGGATTATTTAAACACGTAGGTTTTCATTAGGATACCCTGTAGAAAAACTTTGGTGGATTTTGGATGATTCTGTGCACTATAAGTTTGGAAGTGAAAACTTTGAGTAACGCTTTATAAATTATCAAACTTTGAGGTAAGAACAAAACATTTAAAAGGAAATAGATATCAAAGTTTAAATTCTACAGTTGATGCAGAAAGCATAGACTTCAAGACGTGTAGCACAGTTTTGACATATCTGTAGTGTATAAATTCGTGAACCAAACAAAGGTAGTTCAATTTTTTTAAGATGAGCTGACAAGCCAAATAAATGCAAAGTTGCAGACGGGAGGTTGGTTGTTCTTATAACGAGCGGCGAACGTGTATGTAGTGAAGGGTCTGTTTATCCACAGTTTGTGTGCAAAAATGAAATATATGTATATATCTAGAATTGCATGTAGTTGATCGATACTTCAACATGTACAGTACATGTATATGCAGTGGTACACCTTATAAAAATAGCCATGATTCATGAATGTTCAATTCATGTATGATACAAAATGTACATGTATAATTAAGACTTAATTGATCCGATGTTTTGAGTGATGAGTTTCACCGAGTAGGGAGCAACCATTTGATTTTTATGGGGGGGGGGGGGGGGGGCAGGAAGACTTTGCAAAAAAAATTTCCGGATCGAAATTTTAGGGAAAAAAATTTTCCGGCCCGAAGGGCCGGCGAAAAAAAAAAAAAATTCCGGATCATGAAATTGCCCCTCACCCCTCTATTCCGACCTTTCCGACTGCCCAATAAACACTTTTTTGTGTATCATAAACAAAGTATAAAAAATGGAACAAAATTTACGCAATTTGGAGTGAATAAATCAAATTCAAAAGTCATTAGCACCATATTGCCTATCTCCATTGAGTGTCATTTTAGTAAACAGATTATAGGCACCATATGCCATTCAAGAAATTAAAATGAAGTGATCTGCTGGCAAGAGATGAACTCATTGTGTGTTTGATGTTTAATATGGCCGAAAAATCAAGCTGAATTATTTAAACTTTAGGGTAATTTTCAACATTGGAAAATTACAAAAAAAATAATCCGGCCCAAAGGGCCGGCGAAAAAAATTTTCCGGCTCTTGAAATGGCTGAAAAAAATTTTCCGGCTGGCAAAAGTCTTCCCCCCCCCCCCATAAAAATAAAATGGTTGCTCCCTTACATATATGTTGATTTATGAATAAGGACAAAAAGGACATAAGGACACCAGTAATTTCTCTTTTTCTTTTTGCATCCAAAAAATGTTATTTACTGTCACTAAGTGTAGTTTTGAATTTCAGAGTGTTAGTCGGGGTTAAATAATTTATGTTCGCTTTTAAACTTTTGTAATACCACAAACAGATCAGTACGAATGTAAATCAAAAAGCGGGGCATTTTTATTGAATTAATTATATTATTTAAGAGCCATGTTTATGACCTCCATTATCAATATTTCAGAAATGGCGCGAACTTTCCGTTGGGCCCGGACATAAATTTTGACATTTATTACGTAATAAATTGCAGGGGGTATCTGGTGAGGATTGTCAAATATAAGGGAAATCTAAATATAGCATGTCTGTGTTTGCCGTAACAGGGTAGATGGTTGGGGTTGTAGAAGGGTTGGGATTGCTTGAACATGGTACGATCAGGGATGGGGTTTACATGGCCATGGTTATAACATTTTTCTGTTTTAACATGATACATTTATAGATGGGGTGGGGTTTAGGAGTTAGGGAGATTATAAGGGGATCAGGACCAAAATTGAAATAACAACTGCGCATGCTCAAGACCATGCTGATACTCTCAGATAAGTACCAGCAAACAATGAACCTATCTTCCCAAAACCTCAATTTTCTCCATAATTTCGTACTAAGAAATGTAATGACTGAAATTTATAATGATTTTCTATCATTTTTCAGACACACTGTAGACAAAAAGGGGCAAGGGAGAAATGATCTCACTTGCATGTACATGTACCTATGTACCTGTGCCTCGGTGCATTAACATGTTCATTATGAAATCAATCAATGGAGAATTGTAACCCCCCCCCCCTCCCCTCAGTATTTAATTTGTCAAATTTTGATTGCAAATAATGAGGGGCTCTTAACTATAAGAAGTAAAGAAAGATAACTCATTCAAACCTTTTGCGAAAGCTAATAGTAACGACAACTCGTGCCCATCAAATGGATTGACTGTGATGTAGAGGACAGTGAATACAAAGATATGGGAAGGTCCAGTGTTTTCTCTGTTAATTTATCAGTATTTTGAAGAAAAAAAAAATCGAATGCTTAAAAATGAAATTCAAATATGTAAATCATTGGATTGACTGTAATTTCGGAAGGAAAGATAACTCTCTAGCTAAATTTCAAGTGTTCTGGTCTTAAAAGGAAAATATCCTAATATAGGAAAAACCTAAATATCTGCATGTGGAAAATATTCGAAGGATTTTCAATTATCCTAATCGTGTTCTTCCCTCTTATTAAAAAAAAAAAAACAAACAACAAACAAACAAAAAAGAAAGAAAATGACACTGCTATGAAAAATCTAGAAAGCATCGAGATTAAACCTAACATGACTTTCAAACAACCACTTGAACTTTGGCGGGGGAAATATACCTTGTCATATAGAAATATGATTTCTCTCTGCATAAACTCATTTTTCTTCAAGACATACCTTGTGATTCCATTCAGCGATAGTTTGTAGGATCGATCAAGCGTCATATACCGGCACCTTTGTACAAATACAATACTTGGTACTTATTTAAGAGGGTCACATGTATTTAACTTTCCTCATGTTCGTTGTAGTATTTCATTTCAAATTCCTCAAGTTGGAAATTGGCTGTGTCGATTAAAGAAATGATTTATTACGGTGGCGTGTTACAGAAAGATAGAGTACTTTAAATGAATTGTTCATGCGTATTAAACGTTAATGCCCAAATAAGCATTATAGATGTAAGTACAGGGTGACCCAAAAAGTACAGTACAAAACAAAGAAACACGTAATTTAAAAGCGTTTATTCGTGACAAATTCGTCTCAAAAATAAAATTCGATAAAGGTCTATGAAGATCCGACCACGTTTGACCGGTAAATCGAAGACAGTATTTTAGTATTTGTGTGTCTCTGCACCAACTTGAAATATATTTTCTAAATGTTCTGACACTAAATCTGAGAAATTACTTTGAAACTAAGCTCCGTTTTTAGCTAACCGTTTTTGACATACATTTTATTTATGTCATGTTTAGAATTTCTTTCTTCATATGTTCACTATTTGGATTTCTTCTATTTCGATCCCGATCATCACTGATGATTTATTGTTTGCCGAAATACGCATGTGGTACACTAAATTGCGATAGAACATGCATCATTGTACATTTGCAGTAGATTGAAATATTTCTTCCAGAGGGAAGGGATGATAACAAATAAAAACACAAACACCCAAAAACACAAATTTTCGGCCCCTTGGCCTTTATCAAGTGTTAAAAACAGTAATTTTCGGCCCATTGGCCTTTATCAAGTGTAAAAACAGTGTTTTTTACACTTGATAAAGGCCAAGGGGCCGAAAATTTGTGTATTTGAGTGTTTGTGTTTTTATCTATTTCAACATGATTATTTCTGTATATAGTCTCCCCATCATTATTGGTGTCCCACCACCAAAGTTAATCGCCATATTGGATGACATTGCTCTAAGTTTTTCCTTTCCTTTTCACGCAAAATGTTGACAATAAGACATTCAAAACTCAATTCATAATATTTCAGAGGGCATAACATATTAAACTAACTTTTTTTAACGATTTTTAAAAATGACTATCTAATTGTAAGTCATCATTGTCATTCTCAGTCCCCCCCCCCCACAAAGCAAACTTCAGAAAACGTGTCAATAAAACACAAGCCAGAAAGTTGTAATCCAAAGAGGGGATAACAATCAATATGTGTGTTTCGCATAAGATACTTTTGTTACCTGAGATTTATGCATTGAGGTATGTTGGTAAAGTTTTTTTAAGAACATATACATGTAGATTTGTAGACTAACAATTTTATTGGTCGATTTCAAGAAATCGACCTTACTAGATTTGTAGACCGGATGCTGTCAATAGGAGAAAGTTCCTAATTGAGTCCGTCAGATTCAATAATGCATCATTGAATAATCCTTATGAAAGAAACGTTTTCATGACTACTGAAAAACACGTGACCAGAGACAGGCATTCCCATGACCTCCCACTTATTTATCCACAACACAAAAATAGGACATGTCGTCATGACCAATTAGTGAGTGTTACAGTGAACCCTATGCCTTCAAAATTCCTATGGACGACATTTCTGGATCCTTGGATCCATTGCAACAAAGAAATACGCGATCACAACGTATCAGGGGTGCCAGTGGCCAAAAAGGTTCTAACCGTTCATCCGACTAAGCTTTTTCTCGTTAAGGATATACCACTTTGTTTGTTTGTTTATTTTCTTACCTAAGACAAATTGATAAATGAAACAAAGAAATTAATGAGCGATAAAAAAGTCGACAAGACTGTACGAGTCACAAAATTTGAACTTTTTAGAAGTTTCCCCTTATTTCCCTCCAAAGTCAGTGGCGGATCCAGCACCCCCTTTCGACGAAAAAAAAAATTGTGGTGGGATTAAAGAGATGTTGATATCGACCAAGCTTTTTTGGAAAGCTTATACTTGTAGACACTATTTCTGTACCCTCGAACTTGAAGCTGATTGGATAAATTCAGTTGGCGGTTTTTGTAATTACGAACTGGAAGACAATTGGACAAATAAAGTTTAAAAAAAATCAAGGCTAAAAACTTGTCAAATTATGCAACCTTGCATATGACCTTGAAGTTGACTTTAACCCTTATAAGGCGTACGTTTATCATGACGCTTTTTGCCGTCTCTGTTGATTTATAGATTGATGTATAACGAATATCAAAGAAGTTACAGTGATCTGTGTGAAGTATGTGACTGACTGACTGACTGACTGACGAACTGACGGACGAACGGTCAGTCAGTCCAACAGAGGATTGACACAATCACCTTTAAACATATCGTCCTTGCAGACAGCATTAAAAAGTTTTTCTGTGATGAATGAAAATAAGAGAGCCATATTTTATGATGGAAATTGTAATTAATACACTATGAGAGCAAGCCTTGGTCATAATTTTGATTAATATCGTCAAATTTTAGTCCATTTTATGCGTTGAATATTATATATCAAACAAGTCATTTATTTGCCTTCAGGATGATAAATCCAAAAATTATGACGTGTCATTTTTACAGATTTTCTTTCCATTCACACTGTATAGATAGACTCGTGTTACATAATGAATTACGGCGTTGACAGGGAATCTGCGGAAAGATGATCCTGCATTTTATTTTATTTTCTGCAGTCTTTAAATTAAAGCAAAATATTTATAATAAATATCATACTGGGAGAGATGGTTAACTGATTCCCTTTACAAAGACGAATGGCAAATTATTTAACGAAATACGTGCGAAAAAGGTGTTAATGGGAGAGAGCTATTTACATTCCTATATCAGACGACTGAGAAAAAGTCAAAAGTCAAAACACGGTATAATCAAATGGAATACATTAAGTCAAGTTAAGATTTTATACTCCGCTTTAAACGTCTATTTTTATTTGGTAAGACAGGATTTTGTTGCAAAGTCCTCAACGTTTGCTAATTGGATGAATACAGATAGGATAGCCCTATTGTTGAATCAGATCTGCTTTTTAAGTTTTAATGTACATTCAGAATTAAACACACAATTTTAACTAATTTGACATTTTTTCCCCTTTTCAGGTGTGATGGAAAATGAAGAAAAGACGGAAACAAAGTAACCCGTATGAGGTTTTCACTTTTGCTGCGATCGCACTCATCTGCATCACTCGTGCGTTTGGATGTCCGGCAATTTGTGATTGTATTCAGGAATACTATGTTTACTGTGATAGCAGAAATCTGACGTCAGCAAAATTAGATGACGTAATGAGAAGCGTATCGTCGACAGTGACTTACATCGATTTTAGTCTCAATCAACTAGACGCTTTACCAGCTGGAATATTCAATCGAACACTTAACTTGCACATACTGAATCTGTCTAACAATAGGATACGAACCATAGATCAAGATACCTTTGTGCCTGTACGAAATCTTCGACAACTTTACCTCGAATTCAACAACATAACAGACTTACATACTGACACATTCTCATCTCTAACGTCTTTAAAAGAGCTGAGATTAGGACATAACAGACTGGCATCTTTACAAGATGGGGTTTTCAATAACCTTTTTGCGTTAGAGAAACTTTACGTGCAAGGTAACGAATTGTACGATCTACCTTCATCTATATTCAGATTTATGAGAGAACTGAAAATACTCGATTTATCACATAACAGATTAGGCGTTCTGCGTGATGGGCTTTTTGCGCATTTATCAAAGTTAGAGAAACTCTTTATTTCCCACAATGCCATTGGGTCGTTGAGTGATTCCACGTTCCAAGGATTAACGGGTCTGAGGAGTCTGAATCTACATAGTAATAACATACGGGAACTACGGCGCGCGCACTTTACCGATCTCGAAAATATTGTGGAGACAATTCAAATATCAGCCAATCAAATCACTCACATAAAACAGGAAGTGTTCTCCGGAATGCACTCGTTACGGATTCTAAATCTTAGCAAAAATAAGATTGACAGAATTGACAGCGATTCATTTAGCGGCCTTACATTAGAGGAATTAATTCTCAAGGAAAATAACCTACATGATTTGTATAGACATGTGTTTTACGGGACACGAAGAATAGCGTCTCTTGATTTGAGCGGGAATAACATAAGTGAAATCGACAAAGGGGCCTTTGAAAGTTTTAAGGAATACATTTTTGTTCTAAACTTGAAAGGAAACAAGTTAACTCACGTCAGTCGGGAATATTTTGAAGGAATGAAGTATCTACAAGCGCTGAATTTAGCAGAAAATGTAATCGGGAATGTTTCTAACGATGCTCTCATTGAATTAACAGATTTACGGGATTTGGATTTACGGAAAAACAAATTAGAAAATCTTCACCCTCATTTCATCAAAGGACTCAGTTATATAAAGAAATTTTACTTGGACTGTAATCCGATGAAGCAATTTCTGGATTTTAGTTTTTCCCGCGAGATTCACGTGACCTTGAATTTGACGATTACGTCAGTAGGTAAGGATAACGTGAATGTCACGTGGCCTTACAAACGCGGGAATCAGCTGTACTGGAAGCTAATAGTGAGGTGTATTAACGTGAGGGACTGTAGTGTTGACTCCCAGCCCCAGTACCTCCCCACCTACTCCACCCACGCTGTAGTCACGAGACTTTCCCCGTCCTCTCAGTATTACGTTTGCGTGAACCCGGCATTTGCCGTGGAAACCATCAACGTTGAACAGTGTATATTCGTCAATACGTCAGGGGAAGTTGTCAGTTCCACTGAAACTGTTACCATGGCAACGACCTCCGTTATATCTAGTGCTCAAAGTGTAATATTTAACGGAAAATTGACGTTTTTTCTCATCATAGCGTTGATTGTTCATTGTAGGATATTTGGTCACGTGATATTCATGTGACACAAAGACGCTTGGAATCGTTTTTCGCATATTATCCTTTTTTGTAATTTATTACAACCTTTTACCTACCTCAATGCATTCATTGTTAATAAATTTTGAGAAAATATAGGCCTTGAATCAATGCAGCTTTATACATTTCACAATGCGTTCTACATAGATAAGTTATTTCAAAGTCTTACTGTAATTACTTCAATACTTGTAACTCGTATTTAGCAAAACGCTGATACTTCATCGCACATTTTACAAGAAAACGAAGTGTCCCAACTCTACCACCAGAATGTAGCTTGCTTTACAAAACTTTCAAGTGCACGACACCATGCATACGTGTTTCCTATAGTGAATCTTCATTAGAGGAACTTCATGTCAAATAATTTAATTACTTTTACTCATAGTGTAATTCATCATATTCACGTAATAAATACTTTGAAGTGTGAGATTCTGTGTCTGACCCACCAACATATATGATAGAGTGAAACTCAAACACTAAAGCCAAAAATCACAGACTGTTAAGACATCAGATGAACTATAGACCATGCAATGTTTAGTGCCTGGTAAGGTACTATAAACTGTGCATTCTCAATAATGCCCACAGCTAAAAGATAAGAACTTTGGAGATAGAAAAACAAAGGAGAATAACTTACAAAGCATAAATTGTCTGTTTTCATGTAACATAATATACAGAATACAACAGTTGGACAAGAGTGAACTCTGAACATCACAACCTTTCAGAATATAAATAGATTATAAGACCTTACCAGGTATAAAATTTACCATTCTTTATAACGGAGATGATGTCAATAAACCGCTATGTAAAATGGATATATTATTGTATAACGGATACCTTAATAGGCAAATGAAAGCTTGAAAAGCGCGTGACAAAACAAAAAGAGACCAGCAACGGGACCAAGGGAGGAGCACAGTCTTGGGACGAGAAAAGGTGTAATAACAGGTGGAGTTAATGATCACACAATCGAAACATAAAGGGCAGTAGAAGCTTTAAGAACGATCTCCACAGAGTCAAATGTAAAAACATTTTACACGGCGGCACAATGTATATATAAATAACAAATCAGTGCGGAACAGTACAAATGCAAAATGTTTCAAATTGATATAATTTTAAATACATTGTTAGCATCTGAATTATGTCGTACTATGGTTATGATATCGAAACTTGATAAGTTTGAAAGTTTCCTCAAGAAGGCAAAGAATGGAAATCTGATGAACAAGTTTCATCTAACCTACCAACAATCTCCCGGGTTATATTTCTAAATATGAATCAATTATACATACAAGTTTAGTCAAGAAAGATGGGGATCGATCTCACTCCCAGTTGCAGGACCCACAGCAATAACACTCTATGCGAAAACAGAGACCACCACAAACACACAAATTGTACAAGGAAGTCTTAATATGACAAGCAATTAAGCAAAGACCTGCTACGCCATTCGAAAATGGTGTGGTTATCCGGATTACGTAAGCACTACACTCCCACTTGTGCGGTAACACAGATGTCTTGAAGAAAGCACGGTTGTAGCGTAAAATTATCTTTTGACTGTAAGATGACCAAACAAAAATGACAGCAAAACACAAGGGCCCAATAAGGGCGCCGAATGGAACATTTCCTTTTAACCAGAATCATTTTTATCATGACAAAATTCATTTGTGTAGACACAAGTAGTTTTTGTCTGTTAGATATACCAATGTAAATCTGCATACAAAATTGAGTTTTGTCACATACTTTGTAAAGAAGGTAACAAATGATAAATATGGACAATAACTATATCCCAATAAACAGTACAAAATCGATAATTTAGAAAATCAGGATAAAACAGGAACCAAAACAAACAAAAACCTCCACCACACGAAAAGAAGCAAACTCCTGATACGGGCTCAGGAAGAGTCAGCATCTTCTGCTTGCATGCAAGAAAGAAGGGAACTCCAACAAAACTCGGTTGCAGCACCCAAAGCAAAACTTCAAAACACCCAATGTAAAAAAATACAGCAGACATCCACAGAAATAGACTTAAAAGGGACAAGGAACACCAACTCACACCATAGAAACATGAAACATAAAAGACTACACATAAACCAACGAGACCAATGAGTAACCGGTGCCGACTTAGGACGGCCATCGGCCACGTAAGTAGCAGACGGTGTGGTTATCCTGGATTATGTGCGCACAGTCCATCCACTTTTCCGATTACCCAGAGGTATCGAGGAACGTACAATTATGGTGTAAAACAACCTCCTCACTGTTAGATAACCACACACAAACAAGACCGTAAAACACAGAGGCCCCAGCAACACAGATGAATATGTAAATGGATATAAAAGAGGACGTGCGTAATACAGTCCGTGCTCTGCCGGCTGTAGCGAGCTCATATATGTTATCACCCGAGGAGTCCGACTGACATTCAGAGAGGACAGGTGGTCGGTGCCCTGTCTTCTCTAAAGAGGTTTGGACAGGGCCCGTCATGGAGTCCTGTAGTCACAGTCAGTCAGAGTGCAAGTCTTAAGAATGCGCTCGTACAGGACTGTAGATTGGTCAAGTACCAAGCCTAGTGTCCGTCTGGTGACATTAGGAATCATATCCACGGTATAAAAGGCGTTTGATGATTCTGACGCATGTTCGATGGTTATGCTGTCTACCTTTGATATTCTGTTATGGGTCAGAATACCCCAAAACGCCAGCAAAAATCAGACAAAGACAGAATATAAATTTACAAGTTTAATTATGTACAAAATATATATATTTACAATGATTACAACTTACAATACAATGTCCGGATCAAAGTGTCCGTTACGGTCCACAAAGTCTATCGATTGTATGGTTTCCGGTAATCACAAACGTTCTCGAAAGATCGGTGTCCAAACGTTGTTAAATGGATTAAAGTCTCAACAAATAAAGTGTCCCAGTATCTCAGAATAGATGAATGAATCGTGTCTACGAATGTGTACGAATGTCCCCTCAACACAGTTCCTCGGAGGTATTTATATCTAATACCAATGAATTAACCAGAAGCTTCTAGAACAATGACTCATTACAAATGATTAACAATAGAGTAAATTCTAGAAATCACAGTCATGTGATGATAATGATGTAACAAAGAACATACTGGAATATTCTCTAATGAAATAAACATGACATAGTAAAATCTAGAAAGAATTATTATGAAATCATAATACAACATGACTAAGTACATGTGTACCTAGACATAAAGCAAAACTAAAATAATACATGACCCACAACACCTCCCCCCTTAAAAAAAGTTTGAATGTCAATGAAAACTTAGGTGGTAAATTCTGCAAAAATCACTCATGAAACTCTCGATAGTGCATCTGCAATCACATTGTCTTTGCCCTTGATATGGTTAATAATGATATCGTACTCTTGCAACAATAAACTCCACCTTGTAAGTCTTTGATTCTTGTTTGACATTTTGTGCAAAAATGTGAGAGGGTTGTGGTCAGTATATACAAGAATGGGATGTAAAGTAACATTCAAATAAACATCAAAATGTTGTAAAGCTAACAATAATGCAAGACACTCTTTTTCAATAGTAGAGTAATTCTTTTGTCATTTTGTCAATTTCTTTGAAAAATAACAAACAACTCTATCTACACCATCATCATTTTCTTGAAACAAAGCAGCCCCGATTCCTACGTCACTGGTATCAACAGTAAGCTTAAATTGCTTATCAAAATTTGGAGCTGACAGGACAGGACTATTCATAAGAACACATTTGATTTTCTTAAAAGATTCGTCACAGTCATTGGTCCATGCAAAATTCACTCTCTTTTAGTCTGTTCCTGGCCATCGCCCTGGTAACTGCGCAGGCTGGGTACAAGTCGTCGTCTTCATCATCGGACACGACATCGGACGTGATTTTCTCACAAACAATCGGATCGGCTACAACTTTGCCGCCAGCTAAATCGTTGCCAAGCAACAAGGAAACGCCTTGAACGGGAAGAGTAGGTCGAACACCTACGATAACAGGTCCAGTAATTAAGTCTGACTTCAAATAAATTTTATGAAGGGGAACATCAATGACGCCTAGCTCCACACCCTGTAATAAAACTGACCTACCAGTAAAAGTGTGCTCAGACAAAGGCAATGAACCCTCTAACAATAAAGTCTGGGCAGCACCAGTATCTCTCAAAATCTGAACAGGCAACGCTTCGCCAGAATCACTGAGTGAAACAAATCCCTGTGACAAAAAGGGCTTATAATGATCCTCCACAAAATCATCAGAACTGGACTTAGAACCCTGAATCTCAGGAGTGTCAGAACAAATCGAATCTAAGGCTTTCCTATCATTTCTAACAGACACACAGGCCTGTGACTTAAGTTCTTTTTTCTTCTTAAGCTTCAAACACTCACCAATAACATGACCTTTTTTCTTACAATAATTGCATGTAGGAAGCGACCCCAACCCTGGGGATGCCTCAGAACGCTCGGACCTAGGACCGGACGTAGAACCACCTTGAGATGGTGACTGGGAACTAATGGACGACTGAGACTCTTGTAAATTTTTCTTTGGAAATCTGACGTTTTAGCACTATCACTAGATTGAGTTTTTGACACAAAATTTTTCTTATGAGTGAGAGCATACGTATCAGACAAAACAGCGGCTTCTTCAAGAGTTTTAACATTTTTGTCTTCCAAATGAGTTCTTAAATCTTGATGTACACACTCTTTGAATTCTTCTATCAGAATTATTTGACGCAAATTGTCAAATGAATTGGGAATTTTCTTAGATCGAAACCACTGATCAAATAAATCTTCTTTTTCTCGAGCAAATTCAACATATGTTTGATTTTCAAACTTTTTGTACTTTCTAAACTTTTGTCTGTACGCCTCAGGTACTAACTGATATGCTCTCAAAATCGTGTCCTTGACCTTGTCATAGTCTGAACTCTCAGCAATACTGAGCGCCGAGTACACTTCAGCCGCTTTGCCAATAAGTACGTTTTGTAATAAAGTTGGCCAAAAATCGCGTGGCCACTTCAGATTGGCCGCGATTTTCTCAAAATGTGGAAAATATTTGTCCACGGACTTTTCTTGAAATTTTGGTACTAATCTGATGTTTTTGGCGGCGTCGAATTCAGACTTGACAAGCGAAGGAACAGGATTTTCCTTAGCGCTTCTTTCTAACTTTAACTTTTCTAACTCAAACTGAAGTTCTTTCTCGTGCATACGTTCCTGTTTCTCTCTTTCTTCCTTTTCTCTTTCAAATTGTCTTTCTTTTTCTTCTTTTTCAAATTGTCTTTCTTTTTCTTCTCTTTCAAATTGTAATTGCATTTTCATTTTTTCTAATTCAAACTCAAATTTTGACATTTTGGTTTCGCTTGAAACAGGTTCAACAGGAAAATCGTATGACGAAAAGATTTCCTCATCTAAAAGCTCTTTAGCCACAATATTTCTAATTTCTTGTTTTCTCATAGAAGATTTTACATCTAACTTCAAGTGAAGACCTAAACCAATCAAATTATCTTTTTTCAGTGATTCGAACTCATCTACAGTCGGCGATTTCAAAAATTCAGTGACCGAAAATACCATGATTGATTTCTGCTGGCGAAAACAAAATTATTGAGAAAATATTTTCTTCTTTTTTTTTCAAAAACGAACTTTACGTAAAGTGCAAATATGCAGAGATTACTATCCCGGACGAGCCCCCAATTCTGTTATGGGTCAGAATACCCCAAAACGCCAGCAAAAATCAGACAAAGACAGAATATAAATTTACAAGTTTAATTATGTACAAAATATATATATTTACAATGATTACAACTTACAATACAATGTCCGGATCAAAGTGTCCGTTACGGTCCACAAAGTCTATCGATTGTATGGTTTCCGGTAATCACAAACGTTCTCGAAAGATCGGTGTCCAAACGTTGTTAAATGGATTAAAGTCTCAACAAATAAAGTGTCCCAGTATCTCAGAATAGATGAATGAATCGTGTCTACGAATGTGTACGAATGTCCCCTCAACACAGTTCCTCGGAGGTATTTATATCTAATACCAATGAATTAACCAGAAGCTTCTAGAACAATGACTCATTACAAATGATTAACAATAGAGTAAATTCTAGAAATCACAGTCATGTGATGATAATGATGTAACAAAGAACATACTGGAATATTCTCTAATGAAATAAACATGACATAGTAAAATCTAGAAAGAATTATTATGAAATCATAATACAACATGACTAAGTACATGTGTACCTAGACATAAAGCAAAACTAAAATAATACATGACCCACAACACCTTCTTATCTTGTTAATAATGTCACCATGAAATGCAGGTTGTGAAATATCCAAAGTAATATACTCTGTTGCTGGTATGGGTCCGAATTTCAAAAGAAGTTGAGCACAATTTTTGTAAAATTTTCAGAAAGTCTTTTCTAGTTTGTGGAAGCGAAAACCTTGACCTAAAAGTTTCTTCGTAATTTGTAAATTTCTACAATGAAAATCCAAAACATCAGTACATGCTGTAGTATACCGGATGAGTTGTGAAATGTAGATACGGTATAACGGTAATCTAGGAACATCACCGTCAAGCCAGGGAAAGTTTTCTATGTTGAATAAAAAATCATCTCGTTTTTCATACACACTTGCATGAATCTCTCTATTAACAATTTTGATATTCAGGTCGAAAAAATGGTGTATCTATATTTGTAACGTTTGCCTTGTTCAGAGTCAATTCTTGTGGATAAATAACATCTTTATACTTTTCAAAAACAGGATTGTTGATAGTAAGAATATCCTCCACGTACCTAGAAGTACCAATGAAACATTTCAAATCATCATGTTTTCTTTGCTTTTGAAGATTTTGGATAAATTCTTTTTCATACGTGTATAAAAGTAAGTACCCATAGGGATCCCTACAACCTGCTTGTAGAGATTCTCACCAAATCTTACATAAATGCTGTCCAAGAGGAAGGACAAGGCACTACGCAGGTCACTACATGTTCATGATTTGCATGATTTTTATTCTCTAGCGGAAAAGAGACCCTTTGATTCAGATCTACAAATATAAGTTTTCCTCTCGTTTAAAGCACCATTTAATGAGTTTGGACAATTGATCATTAATCTTTTCGCGAGGAAGCGTGGTGCACATATTTGAAAATTCGTATGAAGAAATCGTATTGGCTTTAAAATTTCTAGATTTCATTTTGTCAATCACATCCTCTGAATTTTTAAAACACCAAAATGAATTTACATCATTCCTGTTTATAACAGTTTCACAATATTTTGCTATGTGTTCCTTTACCGCCGTGAGTGCTGACGTCAGCAACATCCGTCGCATCAATTCGACAGAAATATCACATCCAGTTACTTCTATTTCGGAAGATACAAGTAAACTCGATTTGTTAGACGAAATTCGACTTTGTTAGACAAAATTCGATTTTGTCAGACTAAATTCTGTCATGACAAAACTGAATTACGTTATTACAAAACTCAATTTTGTTCAGAAATAGAATAGTAAATACAGAATTGAAATGCCTCATCTGGCGCCCAGGGTGCCTAATAGGATATTTCTTTTTGTAAGCATTGTCGATTACTTTTGATACAAAACTGAAGTCTGTCACAACAAAATCAAACATCTATCAACCATAAATGGGACTAATTGAAACTAGTGTCAAAATTACTCGACAGAATCGAATTTTGTGAACATAATTGAATTCAGCTGTCGTAACAAAATTGAATTCTGTCATTACAAAACTAAATTCTGTCGTTATAAAACTAAATTCTCTCGTTACAAAAAGGAATTTGGTCTACTCAAATGATTTTGTTTTACAGAAATGAAAAACTAAATGATTATATAAGACTACAGTGACTTTGTTATGTGGCGGCTACAATTCTGTCTGACAATAATACGGAAGTGTTCCAACTCTATACCTTCATGAAGAAAATTCCAAACCAATTTTTCCTGCATCAGACACGTGTTTCGAATAGTAAATATAGTAGTGTTGCTTCCAGCGGGGCCAGCAAAATTCATTTCAGTAGCGCCCTCTTTAATGTTTTGAATTTAGATTTGTACATTTACTTTACAGAGAGTGCCCGGCTCCAAATTTCCTGTAGGGTCGATTCAGTAGCATATCCAAAAAAATATATATATGTTCAAAATAGCATTGGAGGGATGATGTCAAATCGATAAAGGGCCAAAACAAAGCTTCTCTAGCATCATATCCCACCCGTCCTGCTACGTCTTTCTTAGATTGAGGATCACTGACGAGGGTTATGTACCCGAAACGTGCATGTCTGGTCCATGCTGAAAATCTATCTGCCCTTAAATAATGCTATTGAATTTGAAGACGTTTAATATTTGAACCACTTGGTGAGTGTCACTGCTGGTGGACCAGGAGTCCCCGAGGGCACATGTAGCCAAGTTCGATCAACTTCGGTTGATCGTCTGTCTCTTCAACGCATTCGAAAATTTCTGTTATCAAAATTTCTTGAAATTCCTAAAACGTGGGTCCTGTAGCATCATTTCCCACCCATCCTGCTACGTCTTTCGGTAAATTTTTGTACATGATAATTTTCACACTCTTTGGCAATATTACATTGTTTAGATTGAGGATCACTGACGAGGGTTATGTACCCGAAACGTGCATGTCTTGTCCATGCTGAAAATTTATCTGCTCTTAAATGATGCTATTGAATTTGAAGACGTTTAATATATATTCTTTCAGGTGACAGAGCTGGAAAGAAATACTTAATACACGATTTTAACTGCTCCACACTGCATCATGAAATAAGTGTTTATAATAATAATACGGAAGTGTTCGATTTTGTCTCACAGACAGAACTCTCAATTTCGTTCAACGAATCCAAGATCAGAACATCGATTTGCAAATAAAATTGAGTTCTGTCAACTAATTAGAATATTAAGAAACAAAATTGAATTTTGTGCTACAAAATTGACTAATTTAAACAAAATTGAACTTCGTTATACAGAATTGAATCTTGTCCAACAAAATTTAAATTTGCATAAAATAAACTTGTATTTGTAGTATTAAAAATTATTTATATATATGCGTCTTTATTGAACAAAAGTCACTTTTGTCGAAAACAAAATTGGATTTTGATTACAAAATCAAAAAATGTCTCATTTGGCGCCTCGTACCCAATTAACACACAAAAGATGTTAATGAATATCAAAAGAGAAGGCGTACGAAATATAGTCTTTGGTCTACCGGCTGTCATGTTATCACCCGTGGAGTCCGACTGAATTCATAGAGGGCAGGTGGTCGGGGCCCTTTTTCTCTCACGGGGCTTGGACAGGGCCCGTCATTAAGTCATGTCGTCTGAGTAAGCCCGAGAACAAGTCATAAGAATGCACTGGCTGTAGATTGGTCAAGTACATGTACAAGTACCATGTCGATTGTCTATCTTGTGACAACAGGATCATATCCACGGTATAAATAGCGTTTGATGATTCTGACGCATTTTCGATGGTTTTGTTCCTTCTAATTTAGTTAATCATGTAACCATAAAAGGCAGATTGTGAAATACCCAATGTAATATACCCTATTGCTTGTATAGGTCCGAATCGAAAACAAAAACTGACAGTAAGTTTTGTTAAATTTCCAGAAAGTCGTAACTACATGTAAGTTATTAAGATGAAAACCTTGACCTAAATATTTCTTGGCAAATTGTAAAATTCTATAAAACTCCAAAAACATTGGACCATGTTCTAGTGTACGGGAGGGACTGTGATATCTGAATACCGTAAGACTGTAGTATGTATAAATGTCACCGCCAAGGACAGGGGAAACGTACTTTGTTGTATTCAAAATCATCTTTTTCATCCCAAGTCGGCACCGATTGCTAACTCTACTGGTATAAAGCAGATGCACGTACCATCGGGTACCTACATCTCGTCATGGCGACAGGCGATTCGTATGTTTACATCCTTCATTATCAACAAATAACACAGTTCATGTTGGATTTGTATACTCAACGTGAAGATTATGTATAGATAAATGCTGATTTTATGATCATATGCACATTACCAATTCTTACAATATATGTATGAAATATCCCCACAGAGTTCATTTGTGAAAACGGAATATGTTGAAGATAGACATTGACGAGAACAAGAATGCACACTAAAGAACTTTGATCCTATTGGTATAGTGACTTGGTACTCAAAGATAGATAACTCTAGAGTTATAACTGAATCTTAATCCATCCACGTAAACGTTGTATACATTTCAAAAACTGTTTTGACGGGAAAATTGATGTATTTTTGTGGATGACTGTCCGAAGAGCAGGCCGGGTGTACATGCAGTGGTCTTTTAAAATTATGTCAGTCAGGGTGAATTTGCTATAAATCTTTTCAACCCGGGATAGATTGTCAATATTGAAATATATGCTCTATAGTACCAGTTTTGTTGTACTAGACACGTGTTTCGGAAATATTAATCCTCGTCAGTAGTACTTTATGCCAAACAGTTTAAATAAAGCCAAAGTGAATTTTCCTGGCGCCATCTACAATACAGAGTTTTACTTTCCTCTTGGCAAAATGAGTGCCTCCAAATTTTGTGTAGGGTTTAATATTCAGAAGCGTATTTAAGTGAAAAATATGACCAAACAAGAGCCCCAGGGGGCACAACGCTCACCTGATACCCATGCACGCTCTAACTGACATACTGACACTGAATACTGATAGTGCCAGTACCAGGATTTTAGCCCACAACCTTTCTAAAAAGATTTTTGCCGGATGCAGAGAAGTGTTTTTTCAGACAACCTTTAAAGGTACAAAAAAGAAAAAAATAGTCACATTTCAAAACAATAACTTTTTTACTGATTTGAAAAAAAAAACGGATAAAGTGGTCCAACGTCATATGCCCAGCTAGTATAGTTCAATTATGCAACATCAAAAATAAAATCATATTGTAAAATTCCACATAAATGTGCAGCAGAAAAAGAATAAAACAATGAAATGATTTCACAAATTAAGTTTATTTAAAATTGAACACAAAACCTTTCATTATTGATAGCTAGCATGCCAGAAATTATAAAGCCTGTGTTTGTGAAACGAGAATGCCCCCGGCGGCATCTTTGTTAGTATAAACACCATTTTCTGTTAAGTATGTGAGAGGTCAGGGTCAGCGTAATATTGGTATCAATGGAAAGATCTTGTCACAAGGAATACACATGTACAATATGAAAGCCCTATCACTATAACCATTCAATAGTTATGCCCAATGTTAAAGTTTCTGAGAAGTACGTGAAAGGTCAAGGTTATGGTCATGAGGTCAAAAATTTTGGTAAATACACATGTGAAATATGAAACCTCTATCACCAGCTTCCATTCAAAAGTTATGCCCAATGTTAAAGTTTTTTGGAAAACAGACAGACAAACAGACAGACGGACAGGCCAAAAACTTTATGCTCCCGAATCTTTTATTCCAGGGGCATAAAAAACAAAGATTTTTCGGTTTTGCCTTTATTCACTAAAATCTATGAATTATGCTTTTGAATAGTATTGATTTCATCTCAAATACATGAAACGTACAGTTAAAATCGTTTTGATCCAATATTCATCAATTCAAGTGAGTTGTGCAGAAATTGTGCCAGTTTGTTTTCCAAAAAAGCAGTGTATGTTGTATCAAACCTCATGACCCAGTGAAGCCACTTGAACAAATAATTTTCAGTAAATATGCTGAAATGCGACGCTTCTTGCCTATGTATATTTCAACAGGCGAGAAGGAGCGTCGCATTTCAGCATACGCTGTTCAACAACTCAAGTGGTTTCTCTAAGGTTTCGCAGTTTGAAACAAATTAAAAGGCCCATGAAATTGTTAAGCTTGTCCAACTAGCAGACCTACGACATCGTTATTTACTGTTAACTAATTGTTTTACCTCATCATAGGTCTGTTACACGGGCAAGTTGTTAGCGGAGAGAGTTCATGAAATGTATCGGTTGCATTGGATTTGCCGACAAGAAGTTATTTGGTCTGATAAAAACTCATTATGTATCTATTATTTGAACAGATAAAAATTCCCAAATGTCTTAACACAGGATCCTGTCGTTTTATGAGAGAAAATGTTTTATTATTCACAACCTCAGGCCTCTGTGTTCCTCTTAGAAATATTATACATACAAGATGACGAACACAGTGGCTTAAGGTTGTGAATAATAATTTATTTTCTCTATTAAAACAACAGCTTCTGTGGTCCAACATTTCATTGGAAGATTTCAGGAACTCTGAACGGAATTATTTATTTTCAAGAATTTCAGATATTAAATGTCCTATGCATTCTCAAAATCCAGAGGAAGAGATTACTCATTAGACGTTTCTTCAAGAAATCAGTCCGTAAATTTCTTCATCTAAGAGAGTCTAAGACAGAGGAAATTCGAGCAAACTTTATACATGATAACAAGTATATGCAAGTGTTCCAAGTACATGAATGATAACCATTATGAACGTTGTTCATAGCTCAAACCATACTCGCTGCTTTAACATACCTACATGTAATTCCGTCATCAGGAAGAACTCATTCTTCATACGTACAGTCACAGAGTGGAACGAACTGGATAACCATCAAGTGCTGTCAAGGACTGTGGAAGGCTTTAGATTCAGCCTGAAGCGCGATTAAGTAAGTTTATGCGCTCTCTCATTCCGTTGATCACAAGCCAGTATTGGTAATTCAACGTACCCATACAGATACAGATACAGATTATGAAAGTGTTCCAAGTATAAAAATCTATTCCGTTTGCACTGTATCTCCTGAAATATATCGCAGTACTGCTTTGCGGTTTGTATTGCAATGAAGCGCCTAGCGGAATACGATGCGCCTTGGGGACGAAGATGAATGAATGCGTATTTAGGTCATTGTCCTGTCAAATAGTTCCGATTATTTTCTTATTATTTTCAACAATTGGTGGAAAATACACACAATGTTTATCTTGAATTGTCTTCCCGTGATTGTTTACTAGACAGATGAAATAAAATTTTGAATATAGTTTTAAAGTGTGTGAGACATCTACATGTGTGGAAGAATACGTGTGAAAATGGGTCCTCAGATCATAAAATTCGAATAATTCCGGTCCGGAACCAGGTGCATAGCTTTGAAAAAATATTTAAAAAGTTGTGTACTTTTAATCATTACGGCATTTTTTTTTTGTGATTCAAATAAAATTTCTTCATTTAAAAGTAGTATCAATGTGTATAACCCGGTGCGATTTGAGAATTTCTTTTCTTTTTTGGTATGAAAACATACATTATACCTATGTACAATCTTAAAAAAATATTCCTTAAAAATCCAAAAGTGGATATCTGGACAAAATTCTTTCACTTGTAGGGTACCATGCATGAGTACCTCATACCTACAAATTGTCATGACAATCTGAAGAGTGGTTATAGAAAAGAAGCAGAAAATGTATGAAAATCACCCCCCCCCCCTTCCTTTTTACATAAGAAAAAAATTCATAAAAAATCAAAAAAATAAAATTTAAGCATAAAATACATATCAAAGCATTAAGTAAGTTAAATATGATAAATATGTAGTAAATGAGTGTGTAAAATCATACACTTATTGAGTTATTTAAAGAAAAAGTGCAAAAATGTGCATTTCTGACTAAGTCCGAAAAGACGTCAAAAACGCGTCAAAAATTAGTTGTCGGATTTTAACGAAATGAACAAACTTGAATCATACATCCTTCTAGATCACATAGATACAATTAGTTTTTCAATCCATTCAGTGGAACTGGAGAAGAAGATTTTTGAAGAGGGGTACCCTCCGGGGCCTATTTGACCCCGCCCTGGATCCACCCCTGAAGGGATCGAGCCGAAATGAACAAGCTTGGTAGAGGACCTTTAGTACTTCATGCATACCAAGTTTCATCAAAATCCCTTCAGCCGTTGTTGAGAAGAAGTTGAAAATGTTAAAAGTTTACGACGGACGGACGACGGACGACGGACGCCGGACGCCACACTATGACAATAGCTCACTTGAGCCTTTGGCTCAGGTGAGCTAATAAAAAGGGGAAAAAATTTTGTTGGGGTCCCGCCGGGGTTTGAAGCCACTCCCCATGGGTCCATTGGGCATGGAAAACATACATTATACCTATGTACATCTTAAAAAATATTCCTTAAAAATCCAAAAGTGGATATCTGGACAAAATTCTTTCACTTGTAGGGTACCATGCATGAGTACCTCATACCTACAAATTGTCATGACAATCTGAAGAGTGGTTATAGAAAAGAAGCAGAAAATGTATGAAAATCACCCCCCCCCCTTCCTTTTTACATAAGAAAAAAATTCATAAAAAAACAAAAAAATAAAATTTAAGCATAAAATACATATCAAAGCAATAAGTAAGTTAAATATGATAAATATGTAGTAAATGAGTGTGTAAAATCATACACTTATTGAGTTATTTAAAGAAAAAGTGCAAAAATGTGCATTTCTGACTAAGTCCGAAAAGACGTCAAAAACGCGTCAAAAATTAGTTGTCGGATTTTAACGAAATGAACAAACTTGAATCATACATCCTTCTAGATCACATAGATACAATTAGTTTTTCAATCCATTCAGTGGAACTGGAGAAGAAGATTTTTGAAGAGGGGTACCCTCCGGGGCCTATTTGACCCCGCCCTGGATCCACCCCTGAAGGGATCGAGCCGAAATGAACAAGCTTGGTAGAGGACCTTTAGTACTTCATGCATACCAAGTTTCATCAAAATCCCTTCAGCCGTTGTTGAGAAGAAGTTGAAAATGTTAAAAGTTTACGACGGACGGACGACGGACGACGGACGCCGGACGCCACACTATGACAATAGCTCACTTGAGCCTTTGGCTCAGGTGAGCTAATAAAAAGGGGAAAAAATTTTGTTGGGGTCCCGCCGGGGTTTGAAGCCACTCCCCATGGGTCCATTGGGCATGGAAAACATACATTATACCTATGTACATCTTAAAAAATATTCCTTAAAAATCCAAAAGTGGATATCTGGACAAAATTCTTTCACTTGTAGGGTACCATGCATGAGTACCTCATACCTACAAATTGTCATGACAATCTGAAGAGTGGTTATAGAAAAGAAGCAGAAAATGTATGAAAATCACCCCCCCCCTTCCTTTTTACATAAGAAAAAAATTCATAAAAAATCAAAAAAATAAAATTTAAGCATAAAATACATATCAAAGCATTAAGTAAGTTAAATATGATAAATATGTAGTAAATGAGTGTGTAAAATCATACACTTATTGAGTTATTTAAAGAAAAAGTGCAAAAATGTGCATTTCTGACTAAGTCCGAAAAGACGTCAAAAACGCGTCAAAAATTAGTTGTCGGATTTTAACGAAATGAACAAACTTGAATCATACATCCTTCTAGATCACATAGATACAATTAGTTTTTCAATCCATTCAGTGGAACTGGAGAAGAAGATTTTTGAAGAGGGGTACCCTCCGGGGCCTATTTGACCCCGCCCTGGATCCACCCCTGAAGGGATCGAGCCGAAATGAACAAGCTTGGTAGAGGACCTTTAGTACTTCATGCATACCAAGTTTCATCAAAATCCCTTCAGCCGTTCTTGAGAAGAAGTTGAAAATGTTAAAAGTTTACGACGGACGGACGACGGACGACGGACGCCGGACGCCACACTATGACAATAGCTCACTTGAGCCTTTGGCTCAGGTGAGCTAAAAATCGTTGGAGGGTAGGCGCAAGGAGCTTAATTCTAAACATGACCGAAGGAAATTATGCCGAAACCCGGCTAAGGACAGAGCTATGCAATGAGGGAGATACCCCTTAGTTTTAGAAATTTAGGTCTAATTTGATGACTGGGAATTTAGAATATATATTTCAATGCAGTGAGTAAACACTAAAACTAGGTGATATCCTCGTGGACTTACAGTCTACCAGCAGCGATATCAGCCTAGTGGTTGAAATTGTCAATATTGAAATATATGTTCTATAGTACCAATTTTGTTGTACTAGTCACGTGTTTCGGATATTTTAATCCTCGTCAGTAGTACTTTATGTCAAACAGTTTAAATAAAGCCAAAGTCAATTTTCCTGGCGCCATCTACAATACAGAGCTTTAATTTCCTTTTGGCAAAATGAGCGGCTCCAAATTTTGTGTAGGGTTTATTCAGGAGCGTATTTAAGTGGAAAATATGGCCAAAAATCATTGGAGGGTAGGCGAAAGGAGCTTAATTCTAAACAAGACCGAAAACATTATGCCGAAACCCAGCTAAGGACAGAGCGATACAATGAGGGAGATACCCCTTAGTTTTAGAAATTTAGGTCTATTTTGAGGGCAGATAATTTAGAATACATTTCAATGCAGTGCGTGTCATACGAGGGCTGATTGATATGTTGTGAGCCTCGTATTGGTGGATTTGAATTTGATCAGATATTTTGCATTATTTATCTACATAATCCCCTTCAGTATCTAAACACTTTGCCATCGGTGTTTAAGGGTCTTAATACCACTTTTAAGGAACTTATCTAGACTGGTCAGAAAGCCATCAACAGCAAGTATGATGTCATCATCGGACTGAAAGTGGGTGTCAGAAATAGCTGCTTTCAGTTTTCGGAATAGATGAAAGTCTGAATAGATGTAAGATCAGGTGAATAAGGCGGATGCTCAATCAAATTGAAGCCACAATCATGAATGGCAGCCATGGCAGTGACAGACTAGTGAACAGTATTGTCCTGATGGAACAACACACCTTTAACTAGTGAGCTTTCCACGGCGCTTTTTTTTAAATTTTTTCCCGTAACTGTGTCAGAAGTGAAGCATAGTATGTGCCATTGATACTATTGAATGTTCATTTTTGATTATATGAAATAGTTTCAGTTGTCTTTTGGGTCAAGGATAGGTCTTTTATCTAGTCTAGGCCTAGATAACGTATATAATCATTTGTAATGAAGAAACAATGCTTATCTATCAAGATAATATATGGTTAAAAAACTCAGCTATTATGTATCTGTTCTGCCTCTGTTAAAGTTCCATGAAAGTGTTACCATTATATGTGCCATACAATGACTTTATGCCTGATGTTTATCTCTACCAAGATGTTCGTGTATCAATAGACTCAGAGTAGATGCGGCGAAAGCTCTACAAAAACAATTGAAATGTTCACACCTAATACTTGTTATTCGATTCCATTCCATTAAAACGTTCTAAGTAAGCGATGTCGCGTCTTTTTCCTTAAGATTACATAAAAAAATACAATCCTCCGATTTCAATGTCGCCTTTTAAATCCATTTAAAGACAGAAACTGTTTTGCGTACCTTTCCTTAGATATTTGGTTAGCAACAGAGCAAAAACATTACTCTGATCGTTTTACATTTGCAACATAGAAAGATATCTATGATGGTACACCGGAAAGCGGAGAATGTGTGGGATCATAGCATTTCCCTGTTGCATCAGATACTCTGCTTCATCTTACCTTCCGCTTATACAATCCAATTTTACTGCTCTTTGTCTTTTTGAGAGTATCCTGCATAATACTTAGATAATCCAAGGTATTTTTCATCATTTACAATCTAAAAGATGTATAAGAAACTTTAATTCTTTTCAAAATTCTGTTCTGGACTTATCCCAAATATTTTATAACTGAGTGGGTGAAATTGTCAATTTTGAAATATATGTTCTATAGTACATGTACCAATCTCATTGTACTAGACACGTGTTTCGGTAATTAAATCCTCGTCAGTAGTACTTAATACGGACAGGTTGAATAAATATAACGTGGGTCCTGTAACATCATATCCCACCCATTACATTTTGGACATACTAATTTCCATACCTTTTGGCCATATTACATTGTTTAGACTGAGGATCACTGACGAGGGTTTAGTACCCGAAACGTGCATGTCTGGTCCATGCTGTAAATTTATCAGGTTTTAAATGATGCTATTGAATTTAAAGACGTTTAACATCCAAAGTGAATATTCCTGGTGCCGTCCACAATATGGACTGTTAATTTCCTCTTGCCAAAAGTGAGCGGCTCCAAATTTTCTGTAGGATGTATTTACGCGAAAATTATATAGTCCAAAAATCGTTGGAGGGCAGGCGCAAGGAGCTTAAATTTAAACATGACCGAAAACATTACCTAAATACATAACAATTTGCAATGAAATAGAACCCCCCCCCCCCCAAAAAAAAGAAAACTGAAAGAGAAAAAACACCATCAAGACCAGAAAAATAAACTAACAAACAATTTACATGCCAAGAAGCAAAATTAAAGCCGAAATTGAAAAGAGAAGACGTTCCCATAGAGACTAAGCATCGTTTATACATGTTCGCTGCATCAGTGACACCACCGATGATATTACTTTTTTAAATTGGTCACTGCGGAGTTTGTTTATTAAGATAATCTCATCTTTCTATAGTTTGGTGATAGACAAAAGATTAAGGACTCATACTTGTTGGTGCTGCAACAAGGTCTGGTTGGAAATCCCCTCCCTTTCTTGTGATGACAAATATGGATAATGACCATATCCCATTACACAGTACAAAATCAATAATTCAGAAAATCACAATCCGAAGGCATACAAAATCAGGAAAAACAGGAACCATAGCAAGCAAACAAAAACCTTCACCATATTAAAAGAAGCGAACTCCCAATATGGGAGTGAGACCAAGTGCCCAGGAAGAGTTAGCATCTCCTGCTTGCATGCCACATTTTGATTCTAATATTGAAGTCGACTTGTTTGTCATACATGTATATTGAAGTATTTAAGTAGTAATCATTGCTACCAGAAAAAAGAAGCATACCAGAGAAAAAGTACCCATCGGTGTTCATGAGTCAAAGATCCAGGGGAATATGTATATTTGTGTAAGTATCCATTAAAAATCAATCGCGAATAGAGGCAGAACCTGTCGCGCCTCAAAAGGGTGAAAGAAGATCCTGACGATAATCTCGACAGCATTCACAATCGAGAACAAAATGAAGCATCGACGGACCCCTAGCAAGCTTGAGGTGGGACCAGGTGCCCGGGAGGAGAAGCATCCTCTGTCGGCTAGCCGCACCCGCCGTCGATGTTCATGCACGAAAAAAAAAAACAATATATAAAATACATGCATTACACTGTCTGAGGTTATATCTATATAGAAAGTGCTATGGCGACCATGTCAGGGAAAACATTCAAAATGTACAGGTGTAAAATCAATTTTTAGCGGCACCTTCAAATGAAAAGAATTTTAAAGTTATTTTAGCAAATTCCGCACATAAAGAAGAAAAAGAGAGCTTTACACACAGAGTAACCTAAAGATAGACAAACAAAATACAAACATAGATCTAATCAATTCTATGGTCGTCTTGAAAATTTATTACATTTTAGATTGTTATTACATTTTAGGTTTGGATGGGCAACCTAAAATGTAATAACCTAATATGTAATAAGTCTATAACACTTTACGTTGTTATTACATTTTGAGTTGCGACAAGGACCATGTGCCAGGGAGGAGTGAGCTTACTTTGAATGGATGCAAAAAGTTTTAATAACATATACCTATATATGCATTGTCAGTATGGATTTATATGTTCTATTGTATAGGAATAGGGACATTTTTTGGTGATTTGATACTTATGTGTAGTCTTTTGTGTTTGATGTTTACATGTCGTGTGTCTCTTTTCCGTCTCGTGCTGTACTCGTCTTTTGTGTTTTTGCATCGGGTGTTTTGGTGTTTTACTGTTGATGCTGCAACGGGGTCTTGTTGGAGATCTCCTCCCTTCTTTTTTTACTTCCGGATAACCACACCTTCTGCTACTTGCGTGGCAGATGGCCGTCCTTAGTCGGCACCGGTTGCCTATTGGTGTGTGTGGTCTTTTGTGTTTCATATTTTTAAGGTGTGAGTTGGTGTTCCTTTTCCCTTTTGCGTCTCTTTCTTTTGGTGTCTTCTCTGTGTTTTTTTGGCATTGTGTGTTTTGGAGTTTTGATGCGGGTGCTGCAACCGAGTGTTGTTGGAGATCCCCCTTTCTTTTATTTGTAAAATACGTCACTAAATTATGTGTTGAGATTTTGTAAATAATGCAATGAGTCCTTTGAAAACCTCAAAAATCGGCAATTTTCCATATAATTGGTGCAAAACTAACAAAAACGTCATATTTCTTTAAAAGTAGCATTTGCCGTATGCATCGAGATACATGAACAATTCTTAAAAAAAGATAATCATTATATCTTCTTGTCATAGAAGTTTGATGTTTCTCGATGCATGTGACCACGTCCAAATTCTACACTAAAGACATATTTTCGAGCATTTTTGACCATGTTTTGTCAATAACGTCAAACTGACGTCACATGTTAACGTCATAAGACTAACTTCCTACGATGATATGTTCCTTTTATTAAAAGCGTTATATTTCATGTAGTATATATCAAGTATTTCTCATTAAGACTCATTTTAAGAAGAATTTCAATTCCGTTTTAAGGGCTTCGTGACCCTACCTCAATGTATGACATATTTGCACTTCTTCGATGTTTATCTTAAATAAACAATAAAGAAGTACCGATCAGTTATTCAGTCTCAAAGTCGAGAAGGCAAGGCAAAATCATTAGATTTTCCAAAGAAACTCTCCGACTCATATTAAACCGATAATGGTCTGACAAACTAATGAGGTATTTCCTTTCGGCATAATATATATTCACTTAGGCTTAATTAATCCCATCCTTACCCGAGGTTACTGGTGATTAATATATGTATAAAACCTGGTAAGAAGATTGAGTTAATTGTTCTTAATTCTGGACTTTCAGATATTTCGATGTAGGATTAGTTATTTGAAGGATAATAATGATTATGAAGACAGTACCTTACAGTAAATACATGTAAAATCCGTATGACAGAGGTACCGCATCCAGACGATTATTACATGTTATGAAGATTTACGCCTATCTAAGGTTGCTTGTCGAGGAAGCTGCCCTTTAACAGCAGAAAACTCATACTTCGTGTGTGTCTCCTTATAAATCATTTCCTTGTTCCAAAACAAAGGAGGGGATCTCCAACAACACCAGGTTGCAGCACACACAGCAAAACCCGAAAACACCCCATGCAAAAACACAGAGCAGACACGCACAGAAAGAGACGCAAAAGGAACAAGGATCGTCAACGCACAACACAGAAACTCGCTACAATGTACCTATTTAAACTAATTGTAATGCATCAGACACGTGTTTCTTCATCAGCCTTTTATACCGTGGATATGATCCTAATGTCACCAGACGGACACAAGGCTTGGTACTTGACTCTGACTGACTGTGACGACGGGACTCCATGACGGGCCCTGTCCAAACCTCTTTAGAAAAGACAGGGCCCCGACCACCTGTCCACTCTGAATGTCAGTCGGACTCCTCGGTTGATTACATACATGAGCTCGCTACAGCCGGCAGAGCACGGACTGTATTACGCATGCCCTCTTTTTAGATCCATTTACATGACAAATATGGATAATGACAATATCCCTGTATACAGCATAAAATCGATAATTCAGAAAATCAGAAACCGAAGGAATACAAAATCAGGATAAAACAGGAACCAAAGCAAATAAACAAAAACCTCCAACACATGAAAAGAAGCGAACTCCAAGATATTAATCTGTGTTCTGGGGCCTCTGCGGTCTTGTTTATGTGAGGTCATCTTACAGTGAGGAGGTTGTTTTACGCCACAATTGTACGTTCTTCGAGACCTCTGGGTAATTGGAGAAGTGAGAGGGTTGTGCGCACGTAATCCAGGATAACCACACCATTTGCTACTTGCGTGACAAATGGCCGTCCAAAGTCGGCACCGTTTGCGCATTGGTCTCGTTGGTTTATGTGTAGTCTTTTGTGTTTGATTTTTACATGTCGTGTGTCTCTTTTCCGTCTCGTGCTGTACTCGTCTTTTGTGTTTTTGCATCGGGTGTTTTGGTGTTTTGCTGTTGATGCTGCAACGGAGTCTTGTTGGAGATCTCCCTTCTTTCATCAGTGGAACGTCAAGCCAAAGAGATTTTCACAAACAGGCAAATTTATGGATTTTGTATTTATTAAACATCACTATGAATTGTGGTAACAAGGTTGGTAATGTTAGGTCGTAATCAGATGTAAACATGTAAGCTTGCATGTTGATCAAAGAAACACTCTATATTTCTAAGAAAAATATTATGTAAATGTAAATGTGATTATTTTCGCAGGGTGAAAATTTTTCGCGAAATGACAATTGCAACTGAACGCGTGGGAGCAATTTTAGGGAAATTGGGACCTTTCATTTAGTGTTTAATACTGGTTGTAATTTTACACAGGGGCTATTCTCGTAAAACGTAAAAGTAAAGGTAGGGGTTAATAATTTCGTTCGCTGTAGCCTCACGCGACTTCTACAATAACATCCCTGGCAGACCTGTACAATCCAGTGCATTCTCAGCTCTCTTGGGAATATACGAGCAGAGCTGCCGACCAGGCGCTAATGCTTTTAATTCACATTGCCAACTCGTCTCATGTGTCAGGTACCCGGTATTTTCCTTGATAGAGAGAGTAAAAGGTATTGTTAAGTAACTTGTCCAAGGTTACAATGGTTGCAATGTCGTAATGATAATACAATAGCCAAAATTGTGAAAATAATTCCATGCCAAAATGTCATCGGCTACAGTATATAAAGTTTGAAAAAATTTTAAAATTTCAAATGTTTGATATCTCGACATCGAACACCAATTAATAAAATGCATATTGTGCAGGGGATTCAATACCTCATATTGCACTTTTAAGAAAAAGTAGCAATGAAATAGGTGCATATAACCTATAAAGCATACCGGTATAATTTCTTGCTAAAATTTAATCAATAAAATTAAAAAAAAACACAGTTTCCTTACTACATCATTTACAATCCTCTTATTGTAAAATCATAAGAAGGAAACATGAAAGATTTAGGAAATTTCACTTGGATTTATCCAATGGAGCATTCATTCCAAGTACACATGCACTTATAAGTCGGTCCAAAAACGCAAAGAAGTATTTAACTATGCTAATAAACAATCTACCTTCCAAGAAATCATTTTATCAGGGGTAGTGTCTTGCAGTATTTATTATAATGGAATTTTGTAAGCTAACCATCTTTCACACGATGTATCCAAATTTAAAATTCTTAGTGAATGAAATGTTTAACGTCTTTAAATTCAATAGCATCATTTAAGAACAGATCAATTTGCAGAATGGACCAGACATGCACTTTTCGGGTATTTAACAATCGTCAGTGATCCTCAAGTCAAACAATTATTACGTTATGCTTGGATAATCTCCATGTACTCAGATTTTGTTCTAAGAGGCAGACGGCTTTTTACATTTGTGACCGACTAACATCGTCACTTAGGAAGTTCTATGGTTGATATGGGGAAATGGTGGCACACCATGGCGTCCCCTTGTCCAGAGTCAAAAATGATACTCTGACGTAGACCTTTTGTACCATGACAAACCAATTTATACGTTTGTCTTCCTTTATGGGAGTTACCGATTGTAACCTTTCTACCGAATTGAAGTGACGGGTGTTGCATGGAAGCAGGAGATGCTTACTCCTTCGCTTAGACGCTCCCTCAAATATTTCCGTTTTCCCTCAAAAATCGGTCTTTAGGAAAACTAAAATTTGAGTGACAATGACAATTTAAGTGCGAAAATGGGGATTTGAGGGAAAAACACTATGAGGGAGGAGTTGAGGGAGGTTGGGAACGACGGGACCTGGTCTCAGTCCTCGCAGGGAGTTCACTTCTCTTGATATGGTAATTTTTTTAAATTTCTGTTCCTTTGCCTTAGTTCTTGTTTTATCCTGGTTTTGTATGCCCTTGGTTAGATGATTTTTCGATTAGCGATTTTGTACCTCTTGATAAGGATATGTTTTTCTCATATTTTGTCATGAAAACTCTTAAAGTATTCAGTGGGTAATGAGAAGTAACTGGGGCAACCAATTATGGTAGATAGTGCTCTAAATTCTAAGCATAGTTATAATGTTAAAATTCAATAATCATTTTTACCAATTAGTGTTTTGAAAAAAATATCACTGCAAGAGTTATGGGCCCTTATAGGTAACAGTGAACAAACAATGAAATCGATATCTATTAAATGAGGTTTCAATTGAATGATGGGGCATCAAAAAATTCTAAAAAATTAATTTTATCAAATTTCACTGAAAAAAATCAAAACTTCACCAATTATTTTTTTTTTTTGTCATCGATTGTTTTTTTTTTTTTTTTTTTTTACAATTTTTATCATCAAAGGGAGATACCAAAAATATGACTCTTTTCAAAATATTTGTTATTTCAATATCTATTAGCCTACTACAAATAATTTCAAGTAATCATATGAAATGACAAATATGGATAATGGCCATATCCCCGTATACAGCACAAAATCGATAATTCAGAAAATCAGAAACCGAAGGCATAAAAATGTTAAACGTCTTCAAATTCAATAGCATCATTTAAGACCTGATAAATTTACAGCATGGACCAGACAAATCAGGATAAAACAGGAACCAAAGTAAACAAACAAAAACCTCCACCATATGAAAGGAAGCTAACTCCCAATATGGGAGTGAGACCAGGTGCCCAGGAAGAGTAAGCATCTCCTGCTTGCATGCAACACCCGTCGCTTCAATTCGGTAGAACTGTTACATCCGGTTACTTCCATTTCGGAAGACATAGAGTACAATCTTTGGTTGAATGGTTCAAATGGTCTATGACAGAATATCATCCACCATTCTGGAAAGTGGGACATCATAGTGTATGACGAGTTCCCCATATCGACCGTAGAACTTCCTCAGTAACGATGTTAGTCGGTCACAAACATATCCCTGACTGAGACGCTTATCTGAAAAAAAGAAGCCTAGCTCTCAGATATTTCGTGATTAGTACTCCTATATTTAATAGTCTAGGCATATTTGGGAGTTCGCTTCTTTTCATGAGGTGGAGGTTTTTGTTTGCATGCTTTAGTTCGTGTTTTATTTTTGGTGGCTCCGCTGAAAGCATCACTGATGAGAATTTAATATTCGAAACACGTGTCTGGTCCATGTAAATTGGAATTTTCTTCAAGAAGGTAGAGAGTTGGAACCCTTTGACATTATTAATGTAGACACTTATTTCACGTTGCAGTGTGGAGCAGTTAAAATCGTTCCCCGTGGCCTTATGTTTGTCAAGTGTATTAATTACTTCTTTCCAGCTCTGTCACCTGAAAGAAGCTTTGTTTTGGCCTTTTATCAATTCGACATCATATATATTATTTTGCTATTACGGAAACTAGCAATTTTACCGATAAATTTCATCGAAATTAAAGGAGTTTAACATCTTAGCACCATTCCTCCAATGCTATTTTGAACATAGATTTTATTTGGATATGCTACTGAATCGACCCTACAGGAAATTTGATGCCGCGCGCTCTCTGTAATGTAAATGTAAAAATCTGACTTCAAAAATTAAAAAGGGCGCTACTGAAATCATTCATGGTGGTTCCGATGAAAGCATCACTGATGAGAATTCAATATTCGAAACACGTGTCTGGTGCATGTAAATTGGAATTTTCTTCAAGAAGGTAGAGAGTTGGAACCCTTCGACATTATTATCCTGATTTTTTATGCCTTCGGTTGGTTATTTTCTGAATTGTCGATTTTGTGCTGTATATTGGTATATGGTCATTGTCCATATTTGTCATTCTATCATTACCCATTGAATACCCAAAAAGAGTAAAAATATTCTTCCAAAAACAACAATCAAAATAGAGATCACTAACAGCTACAATAGCTACATGTATTATGAGTGCTGTTGAGATTTTCGTCAGGATCATCTTTATCTCATTTTCTAAATAATTACCGAGAAATTGGTGTATGCTCAATATGTCTTCGAAAAGCCTTATGGTATTTATCACATTGATATTTATATTCTTTCCATTCCTGTTTGATAATGTTTCCTCTGTCCTGTTTTCACTTATAACTAACTTTGCCTCTTAAAACTAGTCTCAAACAGCAATACATAAGTTGCTTTATTCATATGAGTTAAAGAAGATCCTGACGATAATATCGACATCACTCACAATAGAGCACCAAACTGAGCATCGACGGACCACTAGCAAGCTAGAGGTGGGACCAGGTGCCCGGGAGGAGTAAGCATCCCCTGTTGGCTAGCCGTACCCGCCGTCGATGATCATGCACGAAAATGAAAACATATGAAACACATGAATTGCACTGTCTGAGGCCATTTCTATGTAGAAAGTGCTATGGCGACCATGTCAGGCAAAGTATTCAAAACACTTACTGTCAAACCCCTCGCGGGGAACTTCCTTACGAGCTCCACACGGCTTTTTAAATTCAAAGAAACACATTGAATATCTAAATTTCTATACATTACACTAAAATATTTTCTCTCAAATAAGTTACTTTTTCTTACTGTACTTTTCCATAATTAAAAATTTATAGAGAATCTAAACAAAATCTAAACTTTGAAAAAAAAGACAATCGGAAGCAGGCTTCGATAATATTAATAATATTAAGGAGAATTCTGAATATTTGTTGCAACGATTTCAATTTGCAAAGCACAAGTGTACTTTTTTACCCATTTGTTCCTACGTCGGACTTTTATATTTTACGCTCTGCCCTTCTGTATTTAATTATAAACTGCAAATGATAGTACATGTGCTTCACAAAACGTTTATATTTCCAAACTCTTCAGCTGATAAAGATTTCTCTGAGAAAAATTTTATAGGTATCGGCCTTTCAAATTACCCTTGTGAGTATACGAATGGTTTAAACTCAAACATAAAAACCCACGCTAGCTAAGTAATAAGGAAAAGTCCGTTAATTTATAATGATTTATTGATTGGACGCAGGTATAAAAAGACGCTTCGTTCGTACGATAATTAAATCTTACCTCGGTATTAGTGAAAGTACGAAGGAATCGTTGTAATTTTTAGGAAATACCACTGATATTGAAAGAGTCAGAAAAATATTTGAAGTATGTCGGTGTCGGTATCTAGAGCAACTTATAATGAGGTAGTCAAGTACATATACGGGGTTGTGGTACCCCTGATAGTAATTTTCGGTTTATTTGGCAATATAATGACGTTTAAAGTTCTTAGAAGGATTTCCTCCAAATCTTCAACAACCTGTCTTCTATATGCCCTTACAGCCGCCGATTCTCTATACATGGTAACCACCGCTGTCAGTGACGCGTTCATCCTAGCCAATAGGATCAAACCAAGGGAAGTTACCAATATCCGCATCCGGTATCTGTTGCCAATGGAGACGATTGGATGGTCTCTACCTTCGTATATTTCCAACTGGATCGTTGTTATGATTTCATTGGAGAGAACCATTGCAGTCCTTTCTCCTATGAAGTCGAAAAAGATTTGGACCAAGAGAACAAGCCTGATTGCGATTGTTCTGGCATGTATGGTGCCGACACTGTCGACGTCTCCTAGATGGGTACAAGCTAGAGGAGTCCCTGTAATAAACAATATTACCAACGAGACAGATTACAAAATGGAGCTGTACTTTGTTCCAGGTATGGACATCAAATTCTATGGTATACTCAAACTCATCAATACCTACATGTTATATGTTGGTCCAGTTTGTGTGGTATTCATTTGCAATATCTGCATCATCGTTGGTCTGTACGTAAACCGTAGGCAAATGCAGCTTCATGTTACCGGCGACAGACAGAGACGAGAGAACAAGGTCTCAAGGATGGTCCTTCTGATATGCGTTCACTTCTGCATCTGCGTCATACCTAACTCAGCCGTCGTGACCTACAACGTCTCAACACGGTCTACTCAGCATTATAGGGATACCTTCATAGAGCTGCTCATCAAGGTATTTTACGTTCTGCTCGTCTGGAACTCGGCCATGAATTTCCTTGTGTACGTCATGTCCAGCGTTGCCTTCAGAAAGGAATTTCTGCGCATTCTCTGTGGAGTGTTCCGTCGTAGGAAGACAGCTACGTCGATGACACGATCGGTGACCAAGACTGATGTGACAAATGCGACCAATGTCAGCAATGATTGTGATCAACTTACCGATCTGAGATACATGTGACATTTATACATGATTGAAAAGGTAGTCAAATATTATGTATTAAATTAACTTTAAAGTTGTCTTTTTTAAACAATTCAAGATGATTCAAAGTTGATTTAAACTCAATTTTATATAATTGTTCTATATCTCAGTTTTAAACAAATGATCACTTACTATACATTCTTTTACTCAATTTCTCATTGGATACAATTTGTATTCTTTCGTTGCAATATTTAAAAGCGATCTGAAATGGTTAAGCTAACTTCTTACTATGCTCATTTCGAAATTTGGATGCTCCATATCGGGAGTTCGCTTCTTTTCTTTTTGACTGACGAATTGATGAATCTGTATAAATTTAATGTAAATCTCACTTAATTATTCGTGTTGTATTTGTCCTAATTCACCAACACTTGCCATATCACAAACGTTTAGATGCGCAATGACACTTTTCTATACCTTTTCGCATCCTTTTCATTAAACTGCAACTGTAAGATAAATGATGATTTTAGAATTTCACTAATCTGACCAGGTCGGCAAGAGACATCACAATACGATTCCGTCGGTTTTGTTAAAAATCATTCTTGAACCACGGATGAGTTGCCATAATTGATCATTTTACCCCTGTATTGCATTTAAGATCTTCTGTTTGAGGACTGACAAAAATGACACTGAAACATCATTATCAACAAAAGAACGCTTTACGTCTCAAAATTATGGTATAAAAAGTTTTGCATATAAATGGAGGATTAAGAATTGTAAAAACGCTGAAATAAAAACAAAAATTCCTATTTTTCAAAATCCCTTTCTTTTCTTGGTACTGTGAGAAGTAAAATGCTTATATTTTTCTTATACTCTATGTTGTGCGCACGTTTTTCCGGATAACCACACAATTTGCTACTTCGAAGGCAAATGACCGTGCAAAGTCGTCACCGGTTACCCATTGGTCTCGTTGGTTTATGTAGAGTCTTTTGCGTTTGGTTTTTATATGTCGTATGTCTCTTTTTCATCTCTTCGTGTGCTCGTTTTTGTGTTTTCGCATCGGGCGTTTTGTTGTTGGTGCTGGTTGGAGATCCCCTCCCTTCTTATACAATATTTCATTAGGAGCAAAGTAACTATTAAAGTTATGCAGCATTTATCCCAATACCTGTTTTCATTATACAAAAAAAATCTTTCATTTTAAATATCTTTGCGATAAAGGTACAGTTGGCAAAATATTGTGAAACTGTTCTAAACAGGGATTATGTAAACTTCTTTGGTCTTTTAAATTTCAGGGAATGCAATTGACACAATGAAATTTAGGAATTTTTTAAGCCATTACCAAGTCATACGACTTTTCTAATATGTACACCGCGCTTCCTCGCGGCAAAATTAATTATCATTGTCCAATCTCATAACAAGGTGTTTTGATCGAGACGGAAAATCTTATATTTGTCATCTGGATCAAAGGGTATCTTTTCCGCTGCAGAATACAAATCATACAAATTATGGACATGTATACGTAGTGACCTGTGTATTGCCTTGTCCTTCCTCTTGGACAACATTTATGTTAGATTTGGTGAGAATATATACAAGCTGGTTGTAGGGATTCCTCTGGGTACTAACTGTGCGCCTCTTGTTGCAGATTTATTTTCATACACGAAGATTTTGGATACATTCGTTTTCGTACGTATGAGATTCTAATAAAGTACCAAATGTGCGCCTTCTCTTGCAGAATTATTTTCATACACGTACGAAAAAGAATTTATCCAAAATCTTCAAAAGCAAAGAAAACAAACATGATTTTTTGATATGTTTCATTGGTACTTTTAGATGCCTGGATAATATTCTTACTATCGGCAATCTTGTTTTTCAAAAGTATAAAAACACTATTCATCCAAAAGAATTTACTCAAAACAAGGCAAACATTACAAACACAGAAACACCATTTGGACATAAACTCAACATTGTTAATGGAGAGATTTATACAAGTCTATTACAATTGTTATACATATTCAAATTCAGTAGCTTCATTTAAGTACAGGTAAATTTGAGGCATGGACCAAGTATGTACGTATCGTCAGTGATCCTCAATCTTTACAATCTAATATAGGCAAAGAGCGTGGAAGCATGTAGTGATAATTTGAATATTCATTGCAGAAATTTTACTAATTAGTAAACTTTCTATTCTGAATATTCAAAACATCGCTACTGTTGGGTCATGGTTTTGCTTTCACAAACTCGTAAAGACTTTCTACAAATTTTACAAAAACTATGTTGTCAACTTCTTTTGAAATCGGACTCATACAAACAACAGAGTGTATTACTTTGGGTATTTCACAACCTGTACTTTATGGTGACATAATTAACAAAACAAGAAGGATCAAAAGTAGACAGAAGACAGAATTACCGTCGAAATTGTGTTAGAATCATGAAACGCCTTTTATACCGTATGTCTAGGGTTGGTCTTTCTGGAGAATTGAAGTGAATGTGGCATGTTTTGTGAGGAGATATTTGCCACCCCTGATTCATATGTACCATTCTTCATACAATTAGAATTTTCAGCTTGATATTTTCTTTAAGAAGAACATAAAATTGATAACGAACAAAACAGTAGTTTTTAATAAGATATTTTATATTGAAGAAATAAGGAGTCAGGATGTTTGATTTTTTGTGTGTACAAATATCTTTTCTATAGTATAAACCTTGACCCAGAACCATAAACTAAGGATTTACTTAAGTCAAATTCTCAAAATACGATATATAACAAATCAGTGAAAATTTGAGATATTGAGTTCTTTTCTTTCTTTTTTTTTCATTCTATTTTACTCTGAAAATAGAAACACTGTTTGAATAATTTGAAGTTTTCACAAATATTATAACGAGATAAAGGATAATAGAAATTTAGACTTGAGTCAATTCTTTATTTGATTTGTTTATGATGCCGGGCCCTGGACTTAGAAATGTATTGTAAACAATGTGTGCTGAATAAAATGTGTAATCAAACGATTGTTTTATCGTCGTGAAATAAAGTTCAAAGCAAAAGATAAAAGTTTGCATAAACGTATCAGTTCTCATTACTGTAAAACAAAGGAGGGGATCTCCAACAACTCCAGGTTGCAGCATCCACAGAAAAACCCCAAAACAACCAATGCAAAAACACAGAGCAGAGAAGCAAAGAAAGAGACGCAAAAGGGACAAGGAACGTCAATGCACAACAAACACAGAAACATCAAACACAAAAGACTACACATAAACCAACGAGACCAATGGGCAACCGGTGCCGACTTAAGATGGCCATCTGCCACGTAAATAGCAAGAAGGTGTGGTTATCCTGGATTACATGTGCACAACCCTCCCACTTTTCAGATAACCCAGAGGTCTCGAAAACGTACGATTGTGGTGGTAACCTATCTCTTCACTGTCAGATGACCACACACAAACAAGACCGCAAAAAGCAGGGGCCCAAGCAACACAAATGAATATTTAAATGGATATAAAAAGATTATATTGTAGTGTAAAACAACCACCTCACTGTCAGATGACCACAAACAAACAAGACCGCAAAACGCCGGGGCCCAAGCAACACAGATGAATATTTAAATGGATATAAAAAGATTATATTGTAGTGTAAAACAACCACTTCACTGTCAGATGACTACACACAAATAAGACCGCAAATCACAGGGGCCCAAGCAACACAGATGAATATGTAAATGGATATAAAAAGAAAATGTAAATGTGGACATTTTCGCATAGGGTAATTTTCGCATGGGGGTAATTTTCGCATGGGGTTAATTTTCGCATGGGGGTAATTTTCTTGTTTTTCACGGGTCAGGAGGCTTCGCGGAATTCCCCTCTCCCATGCGAAAATCACCTTTTCGTTTTCTTACAAAGGCAAAGCCGTTTACATCATGAATATATCCCCTAGCGTAACGTCCGGATGTTATAATCGCGAAAATTCCCCCCAGCGAAAGTAACTACATTTACAGTCTTGAAAATTGCATACTCATTTGATATCTCATGTTCCGAGTTAATGATCCTATACATCTACCATAATAAGAGGAATACATCGGAACCGGACAATTATAATCACTTGATGCTGAGGTTGTTATACATATTTACGACTAAATATCCATATTTGGTCTATAATTACCAAGAAAACGGAAAATAACCGAGCGGAAAAAGAAAAGATAAGAATAAGATCGATATTTCTAGAACACAAGGAATGGACCTTAGCTTGACATCATTGTATTGATTGCAGCGATATACTTTAACATTAGCCGAGAAAAATGTAAAAAAACAAATAAAATCATCATTGAAACTCATAGAAATAAACATCAAAGAAGTATCCATTAGTTATTGAGTCTCAAAGTCGAGGTTAGGCAAAATCATTGGCATTCCAAGTGGAACATTTTCAAACCCCGGAATAAACAACATTCCGAAGTGAGACCAGGTACCCCGGGAGAGTCAGTGTCTCCTATTTGCATACAGCAATCATCGCAACAGTTCCATGAACGCTTTTCAAATTCGGTAATTGTCTCGAGTACATACACATATCAGGTAAATAAGACTTGTTTGGTAGTGTTGGCAAACATGATAAACTTGTAGAAGAAATTCCGTTCTAGTAATTCGAAATGAACAAATTCAGAGAAATAGATCACTCGCTTTTTCTTTTAAGTTTTAAGGATCAATTTATAATGATGACGAATAATGACATTTCTGGGGTCGAAACACTTTGCGCTCTTTTCCAATTTTGTTTCAATGCATCTTGGAGGTAAACCAGATTACCGAAAGTCCTAAAAAGATAAAAAAAAAAAAGGAAAACAAGTAAAAAGGATAATAGAAAAATCCAAAATAAAGCAAACGATACACCAATAAGCATGGGTCAATCAACACACAGATGGTTCGGGTATCGTTATTTTGACACGGTTTGATGGTCAAACTAACATTATTTCTTATCGAAACTAAAGATCTACATTCAAATCATCTAAAATGTAGAAAATATTTGTTTGGTGCGGGGCATCTTCAAGGTCTTATACTTGAACAAAGTTATGCGTCTTGGTGCAAAATCCTATTTTGCCCAAATTTAGTATATAGCCAAGAAAAATGCACAAAAATGAATTTAAGGCATCTTAAGTCCACAAAGATTATTTAAAAATCGCAGACATACAGTTTTAGCAAAAGATAAGAAAAGACAACTATGAATTTTTGAGAAATATCGACGAAATGGTAATAAACTGTCAAAATTTGCGTGCTAATATTGGATGTAGAAATATGTCCGAGACTGTATTCATAATATTTTCAACATCTGAAACAATTAAGGCAATACTACGTTATGGTCTTAAATTTTGTCACACGATACCCGAACCACTTTAAATATATTTAAAGATACAACGAGCGTACAAAAAACAATCAGTGATCTCCAGGCTGTATCGAGCTCATGCATGTATTCAGGTGGAAAGTCCGACGGGACATGTAGAGAGGACAGGTGGTCTGGACCATGCATTCTCTATTCAAAAGAGGTTTGGACACTGTCCTGTCGTAAAGCAGAATTCAATTCTTAAAAATGCGCTGTTAAATGATTTAATTAATTTGTTCAAGTATCATGCCGAGTGTCCGTCTGGTGAAAGCGGGGTCATGTCCATAGCGCAAAAGGCATTAATTTTGATCATTAATTTGCAGATGGAGGTCCTAGATCGGCATCGATGGTAAATCACTATCATCGAATGATATGAGGTATATTGCGTTTTTGTATTGACGTTACATGTGAACATTGACGGCGGGTATGGCTAGCCAAACAGGGGATGCATACTCCCCCGGGCACCTGATCCCATCTGTAGCTTGCTAGGGGTCCATCGATACTCAATTTGGTGCTCTATTATAAGTGCTGTTAGAATTGTCATCAGGATCTTCTTTAACTCATTTGTGCCTTGCGTTTCTTGTTGTTCTTGTCTAATCTATATTTTTTGCAATGAAGAGTTTTGCAGTTTAATCTTGGATATCCCCTGCTTTCTCTTTTTCATTTGTAATTAAATAGGCAGACAGTCTCTCTGCAATTATTCCTAAGTCTCCAATTATTCGGAATATAATTGTTTAAAAAAAATGAGACGATGTTTACTTCATCAAGCTGGAGTATTGTATGCAGACAACCATTTACTGTTAATGAATGTAATAGACGCATTTTAATGAATGACTTATTTATAATGGTAAGGAAAAATAAGCTGAATAAAAAGATATTAGAAAAAAACATCGTTTATCTATTCTAATTGTGTGACATAAACACAAATAATTCAACTAATCTTTCGAACGGTAAAATAATTATACTTGTATTCTTGGAAGCATCATTCATCGAATGAAGACCTTTACAAATGAGGCTACTGATCATTGTTTACTTATCCCGATATGTTAAAAGTATACAGATGCTACATGTCATAATTATGCCCTTTGCCGTGTGGAGCTCGTAAAAAAGTTCCCCGCGCGGGGTTTGACACTGATATTGTCGCCATATAGACAAAACCTCAGACAGTACAAGTATTTTATAAATTGTTTCATTTTCATGTGTGAACATCGATGGCGGTTGCGGGTGCGGCTAGCCATCACTGATGAGGGTTAAGTACCCGAAACGTGCATGTCTGGTCCACGTTGCCAATTTATCTGTTCTTAAATGATGCTATTCAATTTGAAGACGTTTACATTTATACCACTTGGTGAGTGTCACTGCTGGTGGACCAGGAGTCCCCGAGGGCACATTTAGCCAAGTTAGATCAATTTCTGTTGATCGTTTCTTCAACGCATTCTAAATTTCTGTTATCGAAATTTCTTGAAATTTCTAAAAAGTGGGTCCTGTAGCATCATATCCCACCGATCCTGCTACGTCTTTCGGTACACTTTTTCAACATAGTAACTTTCATACTTTTTTGGCATATTACATTGTTTAGATTTAGGATCACTGATGATGGTTAAGTACCCGAAACGTGCATGTCTGGTCCACGTTGCCAATTTATCTGTTCTTAATTATGCTATTCAATTTCAAGACGTTTACATCAGGGGATCCTCTCACCTCCCGGGCACCTGGTCACACCTCTAGCTTGCTGTTTAGATTATCGTCATGACCTTTTTTAACTCATTGAAGTACATGAGAATGCCCTTTTCAACACCTATAGATGCACAATTGTCTTATGAGTTCTGAATTGATTCCACTCAATTAGAATAATCATGAAATTTTCAAATATAAAAGAAGGGAGGGGATCTCCAACCAAGACCCTGTAGCAGTCACAACAGCAAAACACCAAAACACCCCATGCGAGCACAGCAATAGACGAGAAAGAGAAACAAGACACAGAAACATTAAAGACAAACTACCACACATAAACCATCAAAACCAATGGGTAGCCGTTGCCGACTTAGGACAGCCATCTGCTACGCAAGTAGCATATGTTGTGGTTATCCGGATTACGTGCGCATAGCCCTCCAACTATGTGTTTATAGTACCGATTTTATTGTACTGGACACGTGTTTTGGATATTAAATCCTCGTTAGTAGTACCTAATGTCAAACAGGTTGAATAAAGCCAAAGTGAATTTTTCCTGGCAACGTATACAATATAGACTATTAATTTCATGTTAAACGTGAACTGTGCATGTACTGATGTTTTGGACCCGCGAGGGGTTTGACAGTAAGTGTTTTGAATATATTTCCCTGACATGGTCGCAGTAGCACTTTCTATATAGACATAACGTCAGACAGTGCATGTATTTTATATACTGTGTTCTTTATCGTGCATTAACATCGACGGCGGGTGCGGCTAGCCAACAGGGGATGCTTACTCCTCCCGGGCACCTGATCCCACCTCTAGCTTGCTAGGGGTCCGTCAATGCTCTACATAGTGCTCTATTGTGAATGCTGTTGAGATTATCGTCAGGATCTTCTTTAACTCATTTGGATTTTCATAATAGAAATCTACAAATTACAAAGAAACTTTTAGGTCAAGGTTTTCGCTTTCACAAACTAGTAAAGACTTTCTGGAAATTTTACAAAATTTATGATCAACTTCTTTTGAAATTCGGACCAATACAGGCAACGGAGTATATTACTTTAGGTATTTCACAACCTGCATTTTATGGTGACATAATTAACAAAATAAGAAGGATCAAAGGTAGACAGCATATGTATCGAAAATGCGTCAGAGTCTTCAAACGCCTTTTATACCGTGGATATGATCCTAATGTCACCATACGGACACTAAGCTTGGTACTTGACCAATATACAGTCTTGTACGAGCGCATTCTAAAGACTTGCACTCTGACTGACTGTGACGACGGGACTCCATGACGGGCCCTGTCCAAACCTCCTTAGAGAAGACAGGGCCCCGACCTCCTGTCCTCTCTGAATGTCAGTCGGACTCCTCGGGTGATAACATATATGAGCTCGCTACAGCCGGCAGAGCACGGACTGTATTATGCACGTCCTCTTTTTATATCCATTTACATATTCATCTGTGTTGCTTGGACCCATGTGTTTTACGGTCTTGTTTGTGTGTGGTCATCTAACAGTGAGGAGGTTGTTTTACACCATAATTGTGCGTTCTTCGAGACCTCTGGGAAATCGGAATAGTGGGAGGGTTGTGCGCACGTAATCCAGGATAACCACACCTTTTGCTATTAACGTGGCAGATGGCCGTCCTAAGTCGGCACCGGTTGCCCATTGGTCTCGTTGGTTTATGTGTAGTCTTTTATGTTTCATGTTTCTATGTTGTGAGTTGACGTTCCTTGTCCCTTTTTCGTCTCTTTCTGTGGGTATCTGTTCTGTGTTTTTTGCATGGGTGTTTTCGGATTTTGCTGTGGGTGCTGCAACCTAGTGTTGTTGGAGATCGAGTGTATCTTTATATACCCTGATGTTATCACAGAACTTACCTACCACCAAGAACATTATATCATTACGCCAGCTGATCGACAACATTTTCGTGGTGTTTGGAGGAAAGGTTAAAGACCTCAGCTAAGCACAGAGCTCTAGAATGAGGGAGATACCCCTTCGGCAAAGAAATGCAGGTCTAATTTGGTGACAGAAAATTTAGAATATATTTGAATCAATTCATTATCCAAGCTTTTATACCATCGCCAGGATTCGACAGCATCCGATTCTATTTATTCGAACCATCGCGAATTTATAAAGCACATCGTTAGCTCATCTGAGAGACGTAAACTTTAATAAATTGGGCTCTTCGGAGATAATTCGTGACAATATGTTTCGATGGAGTGATGTTTTTCTCAATCTATTCTATTGACTGTCTCGTTCTATGAACAGTCTCGCTCGAAAAGCAGAATGATTAGTCGTTTAATGATTATCAATATTGACATATATGTTCCATAATAAAATTTCAGTGCACCATATGTGCATTTCAACTAGGTGTGGCTCATCATTGATGCTCGAGACCAAGGAAGAGGAAATCCATGTTATGTGAAACAGAGAAGAAAAAAGTCTTAACGAAAAACTGCTGCCAAGGAGAACTAAGCAATCAGAGGAAATATTCGAGCAACGTAACGTAAATTAAGTTATAATTACCAGGCGATATAGTATGGGATATTGACAAGTTTGATTAAAGGGAGCAAGAAAGGAAAAGTATCTATGCTTGCATTATGTATGTGACATGATTCATGTGCTATAAGAAAAAAAAATATTAGTTCGGCGCGTGTAAACAGCGCGACCTCCATTGCATTCTACAATGCGTTCCGCGCCAGGAAAATTCACTTCGGCTTTATTTAAACTGTTTGACATGAAGTACTACTGATTCAGTATCCGAAACACGTGTCTAGTACAGTGAAATTGGTACTATAGAACATATATTTCAATATTGACAATTCCAGTAACTTAGATAAATATAGAGATAAATAAGTTTTCCATCGTGCTTCTGTGGAGCTGTGCCATTGTCTCCGTCTATTTGTCCTTTTTTTCTATACGACTTAGATTTTTTCCAGAAGTCTTTTAATTCTAGTTGTTGGAATCTAGTTTCTACTTTTGTAGAAGGTAGAGAGTTGGAACCCTTCGACATTATTAATATAGACACTTATTTCACGTTGCAGTGTGGAGCAGTTAAAATCGTTCCCCGTGGCCTGATGTTCGTCAAGTGTATTAATTACTTCTTTCCAGCTCTGTCACCTGAAAGAAGCTTTGTTTTGGCCTTTTATCAATGAGACATAAAATATATTTTTTTTTGCTATTTCGGATACTAGCCATTTCACCGATAAATATCATCGAAATTAAAGGAGTTAGCACCATCCCTCCAATGCTATTTTGAACATAGATTTTATTTGGATATGCTACTGAATCGACCCTACAGGAAATTTGGAGCCGCGCGCTCACTGTAATGTAAATGTAAAAATCTTACTGCAAAAAAATTTAAGAGGGCGCTACTGAAACTATTTATGGTGGCGCCGCCGAAAGCATCACTGATGAGAATTTAATATTCGAAACACGTGTCTGGTGCATGTAAATTGATTTGGAATTTTCTTCAAGAAGGTAGAGATTTGGAACCCTTTGACATTTTTGTATTTTCCTTTCATCCACTGTTTCCATATGTACTCTGCCCTTTGCTGGGTCCGTTATTTGTATTTTCTCCTTTTTAAAAATGCCAGCATTTTCTATGAAAGCAGAACCTTTGATCTTTGATATTCATTTTTGATTTTCATCTAATCTTTATTGTTTACTTTGACTACCATTAACAGTGATCAGATAGCTGAAAGGTAATAAAGTGTTATTTGAATCTAACAAGATGATGAATGTTACTCTAATGTGGAAAAAATTCTAAATACTTTTGTCATTTCTGAAGGGATGGTATTCATGTCCTTTCAATAAAAAAATGTTGCTAGACAACGTTATCTATTCTGGAATTTAATATTGAATGTCAAAGAAAACAAGACCTTTAGTCAATCCGATCTGGATAATAACGGGTTATTATATTTCTCTACTATTTTCTTGACGATCATTTAGCAAATATCTTCAATTTTATTGGCTAAACAAGTTGTCTGATAAAATATTTTTCAATTTTATAGGCTAAACGAGTTGTCTGATAAAATATATTTCAAAAAGCGATTGCGAATTCCAGCAATAAACATTATTTTACGATGCAGAAGTTTATTTTGATAAGTTTAAGAAAATAACAAGGATGGAATTGTGGGAATTTCTGTGGATGACAATATCGTTCTTCGCATGTGATGTCGGAAAGTCAGGTAAGTATTGAAGTATCAAACGTCTTCAAATTCAAAAGCATCATTTAAGAACAGATTTATTTACAGCAATGACCAGACATGCACGTCTCGGGTACTTAACCCTCGTCAGTGATCCTCAATCTAAACAATGTAATATGGCCAAAGAGTGTGAAAATAATTGTCAAAAATGTACCGAAAAACGTAGCAGGATGGCTGGGATATGATGCTACAGGACCCACGTTTTAGAAATTTCAAGATAGGTAACAAGATATCAACAAGGTATTCCGTACTTGTACTGGACACTGGAAATTAAGATTAACCTTCGTGATTCTGAGGGGATGTAATGTTGTGTCCGTCTGTTTATACTAGTTTCTTTCCTCGTGAGTATTCAAGAGTACTCAAGATTTTTATCTTTTGTTTGTGATTTTCGAGATTTTCGATTTTGATATCGAGAACACATATCAGATGTAGATCCTGCTTTGAAAACGAAATATAAAGAGAGTGAGAACCTTCATAATGCAGCTCGTACATCGGCGTTTTCGAAGAAAGGAGGGGAGTAAAATCAATAGCCAAGGACAAGTCAAACATACACAGCCAATTGTGCCTCATATGGAATTCATGTGAAATTTACATGAATTTTACATGAAATTTATGTGAAATGAGCGCGAACATGAAATTTACATGAAATTTTTCACATGAAATTCATGTGAAGATTTTTACATGGATGTTATGTGAATTCAGTTTCCTGTGAAGGTCACTTAGAAAAATTCATGTGAAATTTACATGAATTTTACATGAAAGTTCACATGAAATTTATGTGAAATGAGCACGAACATGAAATTTACATGACATTTTTCACATGAAATTCATGTGAAGATTTTACATGAATGTTATGTGAATTCACTTTCCTGTGAAGGTCACTTAGAAAAATTCATGTGAAATTCATGTGAAATATTTTTCACATAAATCTTATGTGAAATTTTTATGAATGTTACATGAACATTCATGTGAAATTTGCATGATGCTCATTTCATATGAATTTCATGTGAGGCACAACTGGCTGTGTATTTGGAAACATCATGGGAGGAACAGAATTCCAAAATCTTACCAAAATATCAAAACAAATTTGGGATAAATGTCTCAAAAGAGAGATCATATTGACTGCAGAACACCTTCCCGGGGCTCTCAACCTAATTGCGGATCGGGAAAGCAGGATTGTGAAAACTGCAAGACAAAAGAATGGAAATCGAACAAAAGCATTTTAAAACAGATAAATCATGTGATGGGACCAATCATTCTAGACCGGTTAGCGGAAAGGATGAATGCTCAAATAGAGAATTCCATCAGCTGGGATTAGGACCCTTTAGCGATAGGGACAGAAGCGATTATAACAACATGGATGGGGAAAAATGCATATGCCTTCACCACATTTTGCCAAGGTGCGTAGCAAAAGTTTCACCCTTTGAATTCATGTTCGTTTTCCTTCAGAGCACATAATTTTAGCGAGAAAGTTCATTCTTCTCTCATACAAACAAGATGCATTAGCTTTTCAGAGCATAATTTTTCATTTCCCCATCAGTTCTTTGACATCGAAAAGAAAGGAGCGGAAAATGGCCATCGACGACTTGTTTTGCCCTGGATTTTCAGTGTTAATCGAGTCAAATTCATGCCATACTTTGACCATGGGCCCCATGCACTGGGCAATACGCTGTTGCACAAGACCTTCTATATACTCGTCCATCTTTGGTGGTGTCAATAATGAATTGGTCGGTATATGCGCTGACTGCAGTGTAGATGACTGAATCATCTCATACATCAAATGTCTATTAAAGTATTTCTGTGCATAATTTTCCTTACTGCGGTCGAACTTGAAGCTCTTCTTCTCGCTTAGAGGGGCGACACAAGTCGGTTTATCTTCTTCTGATACATCGTCCTCTTGTTGAGTTTTGTGAGGATTGTCAGAAGATCCATCACTATTGTCTTGACTATAATCAGACTGATTTTAATGAAGTATTCGCCCCTCCCCCCCCCCTCGTCACTGCTTGACTAAGGGCTCGTTTTGGAATGGTATAACTTTTCCAGTCGATTTTGCTATCTTGCCCGCTTGGCTCACGACACCGATGTACATGTATCACTACGATTGCGTTTGATATTCTCGTTTCAAATGTCTTACTGCTGTCAACTTCGAAGCCGAGAGGAAAAAGAGAGATCTTGTGCTTTAAAAAGACTGAGATACCCGGAAGTCAGGGATAATACATTACTAAATCTTACTTTGCTTTTTTAAGACAGAAGACAGGGCCCCGACAACATGTCCTCTCTGAATGTCAGTCGGACTCCTCGGGTGATGTAAACGTCTTCATATTGAATAGCATCATTTAAGAACAGAAAAATTGGCAACGTGGACCAGACATGCACGTTTCGGGTACTTAACCCTCATCAGTGATCCTAAATCTAAACAATGTAATATGCCAAAAAATTACGAAAGTTACTATGTCGAAAAGTGTACCGAAAGACGTAGCAGGATTGGTGGGATATGATGCTACAGGACCCACTTTTTAGAAATTTCAAGAAATTTTAATAACAGAATTTTAGAATGCGTTGAAGAAACGATCAACCGAAATTGATCGAACTTGGCTACATGTGCCCTCGGGGACTCCTGGTCCACCAGCAGCGACACTCACCAAGTGGTATAAATGTAAACGTCTTCATATTGAATAGCATCATTTAAGAACAGAAAAATTGGCAACGTGGCAACATACATGAGCTCATATACAAAATTGGCAACGTGATAACATACATGAGCTCGCGGCGGCAGAGCACGGATTGTATTACTTACGCCCTCTTTTTATATCCATTTACATATTCATCTGTGTTGCTTGGGTCCCTGCCTTTTGCGGTCTTGTTTCTGTGGGGTCATCTGATAGTGAGGAGATTGTTTTACACCACAATTGTACGTTCTTCGAGACCTCTGGGTAATCGGAAAAGTGGGAGGGTTGTGCGCACGTAATCCAGGATAACCATACCCTCTGCTATTTCCGTGGCAGATGGCCGTCCTAAGTCGGCACCGGTTGCCAATTGGTCTCGTTGGTTTATGTGTAGTCCTTTGTGTTTGATGTTTCTGTGTTGTGCGTTGACGTTCCTTGTCCCTTATGCGTCTATTTCTGTGCTTGTCTGCTTTGTGTTTTTGCATTGGGGGTTTGCTGTTGGTGCTACAACCTGGTGTTGTTGGAGATCCCCTCCTTTTTTTTAGAAATAAAACGTATTTTTTCCATCCTGATACGTCTTTCGGTACATTTTTTGACATAAGAATTCTCACCCCCTTTAGCCATCTTACATTTTTTTAGATTGAGGATCACTGACGAGGGTTGAGTACCCGAAACGTGCATGTCTGGTCCATGCTAAAAATTTATCTTTTTATAAATGATGCTTTTGAATTTGAAGATGTTTAACATTTCATTTATTAATGTATACTCTTTATGAATAACAGAATGTTTCATTGTGTTTTCAAACAAATTATACTAATTCTTAAATTTCGGATTTTATTGCTTGAACCACGGCCTATCCCGATTTGTCATCCTTATTTTCAATTTTCTCATTTACTTATATATACTTTTAATGCATATTATGAGTATCAGAATATTTCCATATTTATACTTATACTTGAATTTCAGATTTTATTGATGGAACTACTGCCTATCCCGATTTGTCATCCGGATACAACATGACAAGCAACAGTTCAAATAATGGATTATCTGGGAAAAATTCAGATGAAGCAACTTCTTTAATACAAGCCAAACCAACCACGATTTCGATGGTGGGAAAACGTGATATACGAGGTCTGTTTCGTTTTTCCTCTACTTTTTTCCACTGTAATGTTTCATTTGTATTTTACGTTAAACCTGACATATTACAGTAAGTCCTATTTTTGATTACAATAGATAAGGAAAATTCCATGTAATATATCTGTGCGAAGCATTATTTTCATTTGTTATAATTTTCAAGCATGCTCTTCTGGGAGTGCCGAAGGTAAATATTTGCAATTAAGTTGTTACCAAAATAAATAAAAACTTTGAAAGGTTTCAAACTTGTTCTTATACTGAGTTGTCGAAAGATAATGCAATCAGAAAATGACTAATTAAAAGCTTTCTAATCGTAAACTACGAGGAATATCTTTAATTGTTCTATACATATAGTAAGGTCATATGATAATTTTTACTATGCGTGAGTAAAATATCTTCTGTCTTTCATCAACTAGGATATAATGTTCGACAAATTGAATTGTTTGCATTCAGACGTCAAGTTTTCAGTAATTCCGAATTGAATTTGCATCATTTATCGAGTTTTGTGGTAGATTTAATTAGCCAAATTTATTGGTGACGATCACTCTTTGTACCCAACATTAGGATAGTTGGAATTAAAATCTCGATCACTTTCTTTTTCTAAGCAAAACCTGCATTTATTTTCATTCATATTACTTTCCAGAGGGGCTACTTGCCTGTTATTCAGGCGATCACACAGGAGTGTCGATTGAAATAGATTTTGCAATGGCGACGGTACTTCCTGTTCCGCTTTGCACATGTCACACGACAATTCATGGCGGAAGGGAATTGTCTGTTTTGGAAGAATTTACTCCATCGCCTGATCAGTGTGGAAGCATCATTGAATCTTACCAAACCCCAAAAACTATTCAAGGAAAGGTTTTTATAGAATGTAGATGGATGAATAGTATATTCACATCCGGAAAACAAGAAAAGAAATTCCCGGTAAAATCCGGAGACAGATTTATGATCTCAGCATTAAAACTGAAACCGCCCTACAACACATCGTACTGCGTGAAAGTCACAGTCAGTAAGTATATTGTTTTTTAAACTTTCACCGCTGCCACCAAATTTTAAATTGGATCAACAGTGGAGCTTGATGAAGGTGTCTCAAGACCTAATTCCCGATAAAACTAGCTTGTCGTCGAGGAAGTTAAAATGGCTTATATTTCTTAGCTCATTATTCATGGCATATTATAGAATTTTTGTTTTGTTTTTGCGTCTAATCAAGACAATATCACTACTATAAAATGACCTTGAATCTTTTACACTTCTTGGCAATACAATAGATCCATAACTTTTTAAAAAGTGTGTGTTGCGATCTTCAGTGAGGAAAACACAAACTCTAGAAACAAAATATTAATGGACATACACAAAATCGTGAAATATACAAACTAGACAAGCAACTTAAACATTCTGTAGAATCATAAATATTGAAAAGTCTTTCAGTTAGAGAGAGAGAGAGAGAGAGAGAGAGAGAGACGTTTGAAACAGCTAGTGTCTATTCATCATCTTTAAGGGATAAACAAAACAATAAAATATTAAATATTACACGTCTTCGAATTTATAGCATCATTTTAAGAACAGATAAATTTACAGCATAGACCAGACATGCACGTTTAGTTTTCATTTTCGTACGTGAACATCGACGGCGGTGCGACTAGCCAAACATGGAGTGCTTACTCCTTCCGGGCACCTGGTTCCACCTCTGGCTTGCTAGGGGTCCGTCGATGCTCAATTTGGTGTTCTTTTGTTAGTGCTGTTGAGATTATCGTCAGGACACAACAAAACCACAATTATCCACTGCAAAAAGAAAAGAAACACAGTTCAGACGCTCACACCATAGAAACATGAAACATGAAAGACCACACATAAACTACCGAGACCAATGGGTAATGATTTCATGTTTTGTCTTTGGCTTTCATTTGCCGATTAAACTTTGAATGTATCTGAAAATCACTTTGGCATATAATTAAGAAAGAAGGGGTTATCCAACAACACTCGGTTGCAGCACCCACAGCAAAACCAAAAAACATAAAAAAAACACAGTTCAGACATTCATAGAAAGAAACGCAAAAGGGACAAGGAACACCAACTTACAACAAAGAAACATGAAACACGAAAGACCATGTATAAACCAAAGAGACCAATGGACAACCGGTGCCGACTTAATACCATTATCCGAAACACATGTCTGGTACATTGAAATAGGTTAATAATTTTCTTCAAGAAGGTAAAGAGTAGAAACATTTCTATATTATTATGAAAATAGAATGTTTCTTAAATTTAATACCTATATCTCCCCGCACTATCTTTCGTAAGAAAGGACGGGATCTCCAAGAAAACTCGGTCGCAGCACCGACAGCAACACACCAAACACCCCAAGTGAAAACATAGAGAAGACACACACAGCAAGAGACAAGGAGCAGCACACGAGACATCAAACATGGAACATAAAAGACCACAAATCAACTAACGAGACCCATGGGTAATCGGGGCCGACTGAGGACGGCCATCAGACACATTAGTAACAAATAGTGTGTTTATCGTAAGTTCGGGTTGTTGCGCAGTGATGCAATCGCTTCCAAGGAGAGAAAAGGTTATGACTGTCGCAATAATTTAATCATCTTACATCTTTGGAAGAAGAAAAAGGCTTTATCAAATCCAACAAACATAGAACTTTTTTAAGTAAGTAAAAAAGAAATTGTACTCTTGATATTAAGGCAAACACTAATATATTGTATTTTCAGCTTAATATACAATATATCTCAGCCAATCAGAATCTTCTGTTATTAAAAATAATGTAGCTATAGTAAAACTTTCTCTTATCCAAAGTAAGTGGGCTAAAGATTATAACGAATGAATTTTTGCAATATTTCTATGCTGTTTGAGACAGCAGAATTTTCGAGTATGTAATATTCAAAGATGAATAACTCTGAATTTTTGCCTTGAATGTATATTTTCCTTCTGTGGTTAAAGAACTTTGTTGGAGTACAACATGCGTGATTCAATAAATACTGTCACATCATGACAGAAGTTCAAAGTTTTAAAATCCTTCATTTTTACAGGAAAATGTATGTCATGAAATGAGGTTCTTTTATGAGATGAGATTAATCTGGATAAGTGGGATGGTTGTGCGCTCGTAATCCGGATAAACACACCATTTGCTAAAAGCAGATGGCCGTCCAAAGTCGGCGCCAGGAGCACATTGGTCTCCTTCCTTTTATGTGTTGTCATCAATGTTTAATGTTTCTGTAGGTTTGTTACGATTGTTTTGTAAGATGTTCTAGTGAATATTGTTGTGTCTTTTTGCGATTTGGAATTTGTATTATGTCAGTTATATGTCACTTTCTTGTGGGTTTCTTTCGCTAGGTGAATTCGGGGTGGTCATGTTGGAGATCATTCCCTTTTCTCTATACGGTTACATAATCCAAATATAAAATAAGGAATTATCTATAAGAAAATGTTTATAAAATAAATGTAATCCTAATTATACCATTTTGAATATATAAATGTATGTTATAGGACAGTAAGATTTCATAATAAAAAGATTATATAAAACTAGTTCTAAGTTGCAGCACCCACAGCAAAACCAACAAAAATACCAATGCAAAAACACAAAGCAGGCACTCACAGAAAGAGACACAAAAGGGACATTAAGTCACATAGACACATCAAGTACAAATGACTACACATAAACACACGATACCAATGAGCGATGAGTGCCGACATAGGACTGCCATCTGCAACGGTGTGCTTATCCGGATTATGTGTGTACAACACAATAATATCCATAACAAAAGACTATATTAAACCAGTTCTTTATGTTATATCTCTCTATCAGGCATTTTCGTTAACACGATATAGCTTGATATGCCTTTAATCCATCTAGATTTATTTGCGAGAATTCAGATACATATCAGATGGATTGTTTGATTTATTTAGACGGACCATATGCCAACCTTACAGTAGAATGCGAGGACATGCTGAATACAAGAAATACTGGTACAGCCTCTGAATACACTGACATGGAACCTACAGCAACACAACTTCCGAGTACAGTCCAACCCTGCCATTTTACAATAGGTATGCCAATATAAAGTACAGTCCGACCCTGTCATTTTACAATAGGTATGCCAATATTAAGTACAGTCCGACCCTGTCATTTTACTATAGGTATGCCAATATCACGTACAGTCCATCTTTACATTTTACAATAGGAATGTCAAGATCAAATACTGTCACACCCTGTCAGTTTACTATAAGTATGTCAATGTTTAACGTCTTAAAATTCATTAGCACCATTTAAGAGCAATCAACTCTGCCATTTTATTTATAAAATGATACAAACCTTCATTTCCTTTCTCCATTTCTTAGAATTTGGGCTTTAAAAATGGTATATTTTGTCAAATTCGAGAAAAACGTCATTTTAGTGCTCTTTTTCGACAAATTTCCTATTAGTAAGTATCGAGCGGGCTTCTGAACAACTTTTATATTTTGATATGTTGTTACAGTTGCACACCTTTAAGTCATGCAAAAGGAAAAATTTGTTCACGATCTCACTCGATTTTATCTGAATGAAAATAATCAAGAATTATGCTATTTTTCGTTACAAATTGGCAAAATAACCGTTTTCATTATATTTATGCAATATGTACGATGTCTTAAAAAGAGAAGAGTAGTTTTTATGACTTGATTTCTTGATTTTATGACTTGATTTTTTATGATTTGATTTCTAGATATTTAACTCTCTAAAAATGACAACAAAATTTAATTTTGGAGAAGATGATTTTAGGGGGCCACTTTACTACAGAAACCATATATACTCCTTTCCTAAAAGGTGGGTCATGTAGCATCATGTCCCACCCATCCTGTTACGTCTTTCGGTGCATTTTCAACATGGTAATTTTCACTCTCTTTTACCATATTACATTGTTTATTTTGAGGATAACTGACGACGGTTAAGTATCCGGAACGTGCATGTCTGGTCCATGCTGCTGTATTTGTTCTTTAAAAACGATGCTATTGAATTTGAAGATGCTTAACATTTTATTTACGTTGATTACAATTGATAGATGTTTTTGTTTCCTTTTTAGTGACAGTGTCATTGTCAGCTGCTTTAGCCATATGTGTTATTATACTTATCGTAATGACAGTGTTATACAGAAGAAGGTACTACTTGTTATGATTCTAATAGACATTTTTCATCGTGACGAACTTCGTACTTTGTACTTCGCACTTCGAACATTAAGGAATCAGTGGAGTAGCTGCCATTCACATATAAACTCATAAGCGGTGTCATCTACATCTTGATTAGCATACTTGATGGAATTGGTATATTGGACTTCCTGTACTACTGGCGCTTTTTTTTTGTCAACCCATTTATAAAATTTAAGTGCGAAATGCGAAGTTCTTCACGGTGACAAATGTCTATTTATACTTCTTGATATAACTCTAATTCAGAATCATGTTATTTATATTCCCTTGAAGCAAATGCCTTTAGAATAATGACACATACTATAAAACAGTTATTGTTCAATTCACTAATTTTCTACATCTTTAACCTGAAATGTTTTGTTGATAAATGCATCTTTCTGATATATTGTATACAAAAAGGTAAACTACCTTGTGTTTTAAATTTGATGTTAAATGTTTGAAATGTTTTACACCATTGTATCATATCAAATCTAAAGAAATTTCATTGTTTATTTTAGATTAAAGATTTGATTGATTTTAAAAGAAAATAAGATTTCAAAATCTAACATCTTTATTAAGTAATCACAGAATGAATATATCCTCTTTGGTACAATAACAGAATGGATATTTCTCTAACACAAGGACAGAATGAAAATTTTCTCTTTAACACCATGTAAAATATAGCTCTTGAGAAACTTAATAAGGTATTTGATACATTTGTAATAATTATGTTTCACACATTTACGATAATTCAAACTCCTTATAGCTTAATTGGATATCAATTTTTTACTAGTCCAAATCCTCAGTTAGCAGGGAATGAATCCGTCCATAAAGGGGTAGTAGTACGACATCCTTCCCACGTTTATGGTGGTTTCAATCAAGCCTCAGATGTGACGGAAGGACAGAGTAGAATGACAGAGGTGCCAGATGAAATGTATAAAGAGATTACTACTCATCCTTTCCCAAAGATTTAGGGAGTTAAAAATGAAAGAACATTCAGGATATGTCTGAAAGAGAAATCTGTTGTTTAGAGTAAGGAATTATATAAAACATATCTGAATTTGGTTAACAAACTTATGCATATGCAGGGTACGAAATGTTATGTTGATCTCTGAAGTGAGGAGGTTATTTTACACCACAATTGTGAATTCTTCGATACCTCTGAGTAATCGGAAAAGTAGAAGGGTTGTGCGCATGTAATCCGGATACCCACATCGTCTGCTACTGGTGTGGCAGATGGCCGTTCAAAGTCGGCACGGGTTGCTCAATGGTCTCGTTGCTTTATATGTGGTCCTTTGTGTTTGATGTTTCTATGTTGTGCGTTGGTGTTCCTTGTCCCTTTTGCGTATCTTTCTGTGAGTGTCTACTCTGTGTCTTTAATTGAGTGTTTTGGATTGCAACCTGGTGTTGTTGGATATCCTCTCCTTTGTTTCATGATATGAATAGCATACATTTGACAAAAATGAAGAAAACATCTGGAGATTTTAGTGGTTAAAAATATTTACGATCGGTCACATGAAAAACTAAAAACCGAAATAAGAAAGTAAAAAAAAACCCCACTGTTATTTAAACTGACAAGCATTGGATGTAGAAATAGTAGATACACCACAATAATATTGTACTTTCTTCGAGACCTCTGGATAATCGGAAAAGTGAGAGGGTTGTGCGCACGAAATCCAGGATAACCACATCGTTTGCTACGCGAGTGGCAAATGGCCGTCCAAGTCGGCACCGGTTGCACATTGGTCTCGTTGCTTTATGTGTAGTCTTTTGTGTTTGATGTTTATATGTCGTATGACTCGTTTACGTTTCTCGATGATTTTGAATTTTGTTATTTCTCTTCATGTCTGTCAGTGTCGTCACTTCAAATGCCGGGGTTTTTTTTACCGAGAGGTAATTAATATGCACACCTGAGTGTCATCTTAGCATGGTAGGCGTCTACTAACTAGTGATATTCCTAGAGACGCGAGCGATGTGTGACATCAAAGACATACCGGCATGTATACTTGATTATGCTTATTAGATATCCTCAATTTAATCTATTTGAAGCTGTCAAACAAAAATTGAGAGGGTTATAAAGGATACATAGGACCAATCAGATTACGATTAGAGATGTTAACCCTCTGGCGGTCAGTAAGGAAATGACAGGAAATTTACCTGTCTTCTTTTATAGTCCCCATCCGGCCTTTAAGATATAATTGGTAAATACGAAATACTGTTGAACTGACAGTTTTGACAGGATAATAAGGGTAATAATACATTCCTAAGAAGTCAATAAGAAGATAAACCTTTTCGCACTGACGGAGTTGTCTTTCTTTGACTGTGATAAATAAGACCCGAGTCGCTCATTACAATTTTCATTAATGCCGGGATGCCATGCCTTTTCAAGTGTACAACGTATTCTGAGATTCATATTTAACGATAGGGACATTAAAGAAAAGCAAGAGATACACATACATAATAACATAGAGAAAAGAAGGGAGATAAAGAGAAAAGGGAGATAAAGAGAAAAGGGAGATAAAGATTGTGATTGAGAGAGAGAGTAAGGTTTACTCTCCGTCTTGATACATTTACATAGGTTATTGTAAACAAATCACCGACATGCGAAAGATGTTATACATATAACCATCAAAGAAGTACCTAACCGTTATTCAGTCTCGAAGTCGAAAAGTCAATGCAAAATCGTGAGAATTTCCATCGAAACGGTTGCGAACCCCGGGATGAACAACATTAACACAAAGTGAGTCTCCGAAGAGAGTCAGCGTCTCCTGATTGCATTCAACACCATATTACACTCTAAATGTTGGTTTTTGCATATATCGCGCCAAAGTTGTCGTTTCCATTATCACCATCTGAAAATCACTTTGGCTGAAAGTATCACTGATTAGGATTTACAATCCTAGACATATTTCTGGAGCAGTAAATTTGGGTTTTGATTTGTAACGAGTTGGAACGTGTCGATTATCTTGGGACTCTACGTTTTGTTTGGGTTTGTGATAGATTTACAAATTAAATGACAGGTTTTTTTTCCTAACAATTGTGCTGTCTTTCTGACAATTTGGTAACCGGACAAGTTGGAGCTCAAATATTCCAGTGTTTAGTTTCACAAAACTTCTTACGGAAAAATCAGATGAAAGCTTAAAATGTGTTTCAAATCAGTGTATATTGTGTTTTCTAATATCATATCTATATTCCAATACAAAATACACAGTACAAAATCAATAATTCGGGAAATTACAAACCGAAATCAGGATAAAACAGGAACCAAAGCAAACAATTAAACAAAAACCTCAACCACATGAAATGAAGCGAACTCCCGCAGCGGGCCCCTGCCTCCCGAAGCGGGCACCTGCGTTTTGCGTCTTGTTTGTGTGTGGTCATCTGACAGTGAGGAGGTTGTTTTACATCACAATTGTACGTTCCTCGAGACCTCTGGGTAATCGGAAAAGTGGGAGGGTTTTGCGCACGTAATCCATCGTAACCACACCTTCTGCTATTTCCGTGGCAGATGGCCGTCCTAAGTCGGCACCGGTTACCCATTGGTCTCGTTGGTTTATGTGTAGTCCTTTGTGTTTGATGTTTCTGTGCTGTGCGTTGACGTTCCTTGTCCCTTATGTGTCTCTTTCTGTGCTTGTCTGCTTTGTGTTTTTGCATTGGGTGTTTTGGGGTTTTGCTTAGGGTGCTACAACCTGGTGTTGTCGGAGATCCCCTCCTTTTTTCCCAATTAGGAGTGAGACCAGGAGCCCAGGAAGAGTCAGCATCTTCAGCTTGCATGCAATACCGGTCGCTTCACTTCGGGTTTAGATGCATGTTATTTCATATCGATAGCTTGATTTGATTATAATTTCTGCGACAAATTTTTAAATGTAGAGAAGAAGTGGAAGAGAAGGTTAATTGATCATTAATCATGCTGGAGATCATCCCCTTTTCCTTAAAACCGGACATCTCTTTGTCATTACTGGATCGATCTAGATCCAAAAGGAATTTGATACGTCGATGAAATCACAGGCAAATTATTGTTAAACGATGTCTTAGCCTCTCTTTTTTATCAACGTTTTCCCCCTTGTCACATTTTGATGGGTATGATATGAAGTAATTTTTTTGTGGACAAAATTGCCCTATGTCGAGACAAAAGGAAACGAAAGGACGTTAACGTAAAAAGGACTTGTCGTATATACAAGGTATCCACAGGCATAAGTATAAACAAAAAACAAAAAATAAATAAATGAATAAATAAGATGACATTACGAAGACAGGGACGAACGGTCAAATTATTGAAATGTCAAATATTGGGTACAGATTCAGTATAATGTTTTTCCAATCACGCAAGTTGTAGGCCAAGAAGAAACTTGCACAATAGTAATCATATTAGGGTCCGGTCGTTCCATGTTAATGTTTTTTCCATGCAAGTTTTTTAATTAATTGTATTCTTCACGCCTGTCAGCACCGACCTTTAAGATATAATTAGTAAATAAGATATACTGTAGGGATGGCAGTTTTGACAAGATAATAAGAGTGATTTTACATTCCTGGGAAGTCAATACGGCGAGAAACCTTTCCATGCTGTCGGAGTTGTCTCTCTTTGACTGTGACAAATATGAATCGAGTCACATGCTACAATATTTCATACAAATAATAAAAATTCCGAGATGCCATGTCCTTTTAAGTGAACAATTTACTTTAAGATTCAAATTTGACGTGGGAACATTACGACAAACAACAGAACACGCACACAATAACAATGGGAACAACAAGTATGACAAATATGGATAATGACCATATCCCTGTATATATAATGTATCAAATGACATTATACAGGGTATCGAGCTTTTAAGGTATTAGACATATAATGACTGAAATCATGACCAAAATATGGATAATGGTCATATACCAATCTACAGCATAAATTCGATATTTCAGAAAAGCAAAAAACCGAAGGCATAAAAAATCGGGATAAAATATAAACCAAAGCAAACAAACAAAAACCTCTACCACATGAAAAGTAGCGAACTCCCAATATTCAACATCTCCTGTTTGCATAAAAAATTGTCACATTCGGTTACTTCCATTTCGGAAGATGCAAGTACATTCAATTGTTGGATAGATCACATGGTCTACGACAGAATATCATCCACCTTTCTGGACATAGGAACATCATAGTGTATGAAGGGTACTCTAGAACTTCGTTAGTAACGATGCATGTTATACTTTATATTTTCATATTTCTTTATCGTTTTTTATGTTGATGTTACACAAACTGTACTACGATGGTGGTTATTGGAAAAGGAATTTTAATATGGTCATTTTATGAGTTATCTCTCCTTAATAGAGAATACTTTAAACATTAATTGCAAGAGATCTAAACGTTGAACTTCAGATTTGTCAGTGCAATTTGATCAATTTCAAATTTTCCCTGGCTTGACGGTGATGTTCCTAGATTACCGTCGGTATTGAGGCATATTGTAAACAAAAGCTTATCACAGAAATTGATAACAAAAGCACCTTAACATACCTCAACATCCTAGACAGACCCACTAAATACCCACATCTTGTCTGGAAGGGGTCCCACCATTCTACCTTTGCATCCCACAAAACCACTATAAAAGCAAAAATGATGACAGGAACACTATTATAAGAGAGTGACAAGCACATATTTTAACCAAAAGGGTACAACCCATAATGTAAACTATGCAAAACAGATATAGAAGATCAAAGCCATTTCCTCTTCAAATGTCTTTATCTGGAAGCAAGGTGGTCACCTATACCGAAAAACTCAAATTAGAACTACAGAATTTGGGTCTCGATACAATTGACAATAACATGAAATTACAACTTATTGTAGACTGAATGGGTATAAAGTTGGGAAGAGCACAAAAAAGATAGTGCCATACGCCCTGAAGCTCTGAGTAGGGATATAATATATGCTCTTCATACGTCTTTCGGTACGTTTTTTTGACATAGTAACTTTCATACTTTTTTGGCACATGACATTGTTTAGATTTTAGGATCACTGATGAGGGTTAAGTACCCGAAACGTGCATGTCTGGTCCACGTTGCCAATTTATCTGTTCTTAAATGATGCTATTCAATTTGAAGAAGTTTACATTTATACCACTTGGTGAGTGTCACTGCTGGTGGACCAGGCGTCCCCGAGGGCACATGTAGCCAAGTTCGATCAATTTCGGTTGATCGTTTCTTCAACACATTCTAAATTTCTGCTATCAAAATTTCTTGAGATTTCTTAAAAGTGTGTCCTGTAGAATCATATCCCAGCCATCCTGCTACGTCTTTCGGTACGCTTTTTCGACATAGTAACTTTCATACTTTTTTGGCACATTACATTGTTTAGATTTTAGGATCACTGATGAGGGTTAAGTACCCGAAACGTGCATGTCTGGTCCACGTTGCCAATTTATCTTTTCTTAAATGATGCTATTCAATTTGAAGAATTTTACATGCAGAGCCAACATTTTAAAGAAAAACTCCTTTTAATGGTAGCCATCATTATGAAAAAAAAAATACCCACACAAGAAGGATAGCATAACCATTGAAATATCCCAGAGAAAATTAGGCAAAACGACCTGGATATTCTCCTGAAGTCCTTGTACATTCTGTAAATGCTTTACTATTTTTTTTGCATCTATTTGCATCTAATATTGTTTATTATTGCCTAGAGGGGATGATAGGGAGATAGTATTTTATGCTACACGAAATGTTTCTTACCTACTTTTAGTATCACAAACTTTATATATATCCGAAAACCTTTGTACTATATACAATGTGCAAACTATATTATACCCTTCATATTTTTAAACTCCCCTCAGCTATGCCAGTCTAAGACTTTTTAAATAAAATCTCATAAGCTCTTTTAAATGAATTATAAATCCCTACTTCTTATCTAAATTTTAATAGATCCCTACTTATCCCTACTTCTTAATTAACTTTTAATAACTACAATTCCACATTCTAAATTGAAAGAAAGACTCGCAAAAATTATAAGTAATGCCTTTACAAGTAAGAACGGTAATCGCAAATACAAATTTATTGTTGTAAACTATGACAAAACCTACTTTATAAAAGAAAAGTCCGATTCTGAAAATAAGTACACTGAAACAGACATTATTCAGATGTTAAACTTTCTGATCGACAACATTTTTATGGTGTTTGGAGGAAAGGTCTTCCAGCAAATTGTCGGAATTCCAATGGGGACTCCTTGCCGACATTTTCATTTACTCGTACGAAGCCGAATTCATTCAATCTTTTGGTCTCTGAAGGGAAAAGATACTTAGCTTCTGACTTCAACTTCACTTACAGACACTTACAGATACATAGACGATGTGTTGTCCATCAATAATCAAAATTTCGCGGATTACCTGAGCAGTATCTTTCCTTCGGAGCTTGAAGTCAAAGAAACTACAGAGACAAATAATTCAGCATCATATTTGGACATAATATTGTCCTACGACACTTATGGTCAAATGAACACCTCACTCTATGACAAACGTGACGACTTCAATTTCAGCATTACAAACTTTCCTTTTCTGAAACATCCCTTCATCGCCTGCTTATGGCGTGTTCATATCTCAGTTGATACGCTATGACAATGCAAATACCAAATATACGGATTTTGTTCTGAGAGCTAGGCGTCTTTCAGATAAGCTTCTCAGTCAGGGATATGTTTGTGACCTACTAACATCGTCACTGAGGAAGTTCTACGGTTGATATGGGGAACTCGTCATACACTATGATGTCCCACTCTCCAGAATGGTGGATGATATTCTGTCATAGACCATTTGAACCATCCAACCAAAGCTTGTACTCTATGTATTCCAAAACGGAAGTAACCGGATGTGACAGTTCTACCGAATTGAAGCGACTGGTGTTGCATGCAAGCAGGAGATGCTTACTCTTCCTGGACACCTGGTCTCACTCCCATATCGGGAGTTCGCTTCTTTTCATATGGTGGAGGTTTTTGTTTGTTTGCTTTGGTTCCTGTTTTATCCTGATTTTGTATGCCTTCGGTTTCTGATTTTCTGAATTATCGATTTTGTGCTGTAAAACAGAGATATGGTCATTATCCATGTTTGTCATTTTAAAACCATTTTAAAACTATTTTAAAATCGGTGTCCCTTGGTCAACCTACTACAAACAGAACAGAACAACATATACAATGTATCTACATTTCACATTTTTGGTATGCAAGTGCATGTACTGATATTTTGGATTTTCATAGTAGAAATTTACAAATTACCAAGAAATTTTTAGGTCAAGGTTTTCGCTTTCACAGACTAGAAAATACTTTCTGGAAATTGAAATTCGGACCCATACAAGTAACAGGGTATATTACTTTGGGTAATTCGCAACCTGCATTTTATAGTGACATGATCAACAAAATAAGAGGGATCAAAGGTAGACAGAATTGTCATCGAAATTGTGTTAGAATCAACAAAAGCCTTTTATACCGTGGGTATAATCCTTCTGTCATCAGACGGACGCTTGGCTTGGTACCAGCCAATCTACAGACTTGCACCTGCGCATTCTCAGAAATTGCACTCTGACTGAATGTGACGACAAGACTCCATGACAGGCCCTGCCCAAAACTCTTTAGAGAAGACAGGGTACTAACCACGAGTCCTCTCTAAATGTCGGACTCCTCGGGTGATAACATACCTGAGCTCGCTTAGACAGAGCACGGATTGTATTACGTACGTCCTCTTTTTATATCCATTTACATATTCATCTGTGTTGCTTTGGCCCCTGCGTTTTGCTGTCTTGTTTGTCTGTGGTCATCTGACAGTGGGGGCCCAACCACCTGTCCTCTCTGAATGTCAGTCAGACTCCTCGTGTGATCACATGCATGAGCATTTCGTATACCAGAAGGGAGGAGATCTCCAACAAGACCCCGTTGCAGCATCAACAGCAAAACACCAAAACAGCCGATACAAAAACACAAAAGACGAGTACAGCACGAGACGGAAAAGAGACAAACGACATGTAAACATGAAACACAAAAGACTGCAGATAAACCGACGAGACCAATGGGCTACCAGTGCCAACTTTGGACGGCCATTTGTCACGCAAGTAGCAAATGGTGTGGTTATCCTGGATTACGTGTGCACAAACCTCTCACTTCTCTAATTACCCAGAGGTCTCGAAGAACGTACAATTGTCGTGTAAAACAACCTCCTCACTGTACATAAATTTTACATATTCATCTGTGTTTCTTGGGCTCCTACGCCATGAGGTCTGTTTGTATGTTCATATTACAATTAAGAGGTTATTCACACCAAAATTGTGTGTTCGTGAAGACCTCTGGGTAATCGGAAAAGTGGGATGGTTGTGCGCACGTAATCCAGGATACCGTCTGCTACTGACAAGAAACAAGAAGCAGGGTTGTGCTCGTTTATCTGGATAATTATTTACTAACGCGAAAGATGGACATCTTCAGTCGGTACCAATTGTTCATTTAAGTCGTAGGTCTTTTTATGACGCAATTTTTTGTTCTTTTTCCTTTTGTGTCTCTTTCTATGATGTTCTTGATTTTCACATAGTTTCTTTTTCGATATCTTTTTCGATATTGTCTCACTCCCATATTTTGAGTTCACTTTTGTGATGGAGGTTTTTGTTTGTTTGGAGGTTTTTGTTTGTTTGCTCTGGTTCCTCTTTAATCCTGATTTTGTAAGCCTTCGGTTTGTGATTTTCTGAACTATCGATTTTGTGCTTTTCATGTGGTGGAGGTTTTTGTTTGTTTGCTCTGGTACCTGTTTTATCCTGATCTTGTATGCCTTAGGTTTATAATTTTCTGAATTATCGATTTTGCGCTGTATTTTTGGTTATGGTCATTATCCATATTTGTCATTACTATGAGTGCAGCTACCAAGTCTTGTCTGAGATTCCTTTTTTTGTTCCACATATAAGAATAATATGAATAAAGAGAACGGTAGGTTATTTATGGTAGATGCATTCCATGAGTTTTGAAAGTAATACGGAAGTCACCTAATTATTCTTGATATTTATTTCTATCGCATTGACATGCGTTTCGTCGAAAAAATTACATTTTATCTTTCTAGATGTCGCGATCTGTTTCCCGCCCATTCTTCCAGCAACGTTGTCCTCTGCCGGGAACTTCCCTCACCCTATTACAGAAAAAAAAACACTCTGGTTTTATAACCGAATATAGCCGTTGTTTCAAAACGTTTGATAGATGTTTCTTGGTGGCATTTTCAGCGAAAATCCAAGTAGGAAAGGTAGGTCACCAATAATTTTATGTCATAATTTTAATGATTTTTATCATGACCCAGAAAGTAAGCAATCCGTCAGTCGACAGGAGGCATATGATTAAGCTATGCCTTTTATCTTCTTCTTCTTTTCTGATTCGTCGAAAGACGACTTTTAGAAAGACTTAGGAAATCTGTAATCTCACCTACTTCTGATAACCCCGTGACATCCTCCTTGAAGTAATGATTGATAATCTCAATCACCAATGTGCATCAGAAATGTAAGATTTACGTTTGCTTCTGTAATTAAGATTAACAGCCAATCAGTGTAACCTTTGAATTGAAAGGTTAATCTTAGACATCCCTCTTGAATTAGACCCTCCCACTATAAACAATATTAAGTCATCGGGAGTAAAAGTGCAGAGTGTTCACAGTTTAGGTGCAATAATAGTTGATTCGACACCAAAGATCGTCAAAAGGAAGGGAGTTGTAGTAATTAGCAAGATGAATATTGCGTTCGAAGTGCAAAAATTACAATAATTTTCGATTAGGAAGCAATTTATTTAATATACGCCTTCCTGATTGATGAACACCTACCTTTTTCATCATGTATATTCTTAAACAAGTAGAGTCGTATCGTTGAATTCAGGAATAGAAAGAATAGGTGCAACTAAATCTACGAAAAAAATCTTATAATGAGTAAACGAAAAAATGATATGGATTTAACTGTAAAGAAAATAAATATATTATAGGGGCAATGCTGGTATTGAATTATGCACTTTAAGATAACTCGATTTTTTTTCCATTCTTCGAAAATTCGAGTTTACAAAATTTGAAAAATTCTACAAATAGCTGATTGCGGCTCTTACATTTATGGCATTAATTCTTAAAGATATATTATAAATATAAACACTTATTTCTAGTTGAAGTGTGGAGAAGTAAAAATCGTAAGTAAAAAGTAAAAAGTAAATAGCAAGATGAATATTGCGTTCGAAGTGCAAAAATTACAATAATTTTCGATTAGGAAGCAATTTATTTAATATACGCCTTCCTGATTGATGAACACCTACCTTTTTCATCATGTATATTCTTAAACAAGTAGAGTCGTATCGTTGAATTCAGGAATAGAAAGAATAGGTGCAACTAAATCTACGAAAAAATCTTATAATGAGTAAACGAAAAAATGATATGGATTTAACTGTAAAGAAAATAAATATATTATAGGGGCAATGCTGGTATTGAATTATGCACTTTAAGATCACTCGATTTTTTTCCATTCTTCGAAAATTCGAGTTTACAAAATTTGAAAAATTCTACAAATAGCTGATTGCGGCTCTTACATTTATGGCATTAATTCTTAAAGATATATTATAAATATAAACACCTATTTCTAGTTGAAGTGTGGAGAAGTAAAAATCGTTCCTCGTGACTTGATATTTGTTAGTGCAAGTTCAAATACTTTATTAATGTGTCATATGCCAAATAAAACAAATACAATAGCTATAAGACAGTAATAATATACAAATGCTATTAAAAACAGCATAAAATTCATAGTCGAGTATTTGGCACCCTGCCTTAAAGACATACAAGACACGCAATTCAATCAATTATAAAAACTGGTGTGATCATATATCAAAAATATAATATAGATAAAAACTGTAATCATTATTCTTGGATATTTGATAAGTGTATTAATAACTTATTTCCAGCTCTTTCTCACCTTATCATTTTGACATGATATATATTTTTTTCCTATTTCGAAAAAAAAAATTATCGAAATTACATTTTAGCAGCATACCTCCAATGCTATTTTGAACATAGATTTTATATGGAACCAAACACTCTCTGTAAAGTAAATTCAGAAATTGAAATTCTAAAAATAAAAGCAGAGGGTGCTGGTGAAATGAACTTGGGCTGCTTGTGAATAGCACTTTGGCTGGAAGCATCACTGATGAGAGTATAAAATTTGAAATACGTGTCTCTGGCGCATGAAAATTGGTTTGAAATTTTCTTCAAGAAGGTATAGAGTTGGAACATTTCCGTATTATTGCTATCATCTTAATATTCAAATTTTATTTAATTTTTGCATGCAAACTGTAGCAACCACATCAGAACACGGAAAAGCAATGACAGACAAACAGAGCAAGACACACTAAAGGGACAACCAAGACCAAACACAAATGAGTTAAAGAAGACCCTGACGATAATTTCAACAGCACTCACAATAGAGCACCAAATTGGGCATCGACAGACCCCTAGCAAGCTAGAGGTGGGACCAGGTGCCCAGGAGGAGTAAGCATCCCCTGTTGGATAGCCGCACCCGCCGTCGATGTCCATGCACGAAAATGAAAACAATATATGAAATACTTGCCCTGTCTGAGGTTATGTCTATATAGAAAGTGCTATGGCGACCATGTCAGGGAATATATTCAAAACACTTACTGTCTCACCCCTCCCGGGGAACTTTTTTGCCAGCTCCACACGGCAAAGGGCAAAAGTGTGACACAAATGAGTTAAAGAAGATCCTGACGATAATCTCAACAGCACTCACAATAGAGCACTATGCTGAGCATCGACGGACCCCTAGCAAGCTAGAGGTGGGATCAGGTGCCCGGGAGGGGTAAGCATCCCCTGTTGGCTAGCCGCACCCGCCGTCCATGTGAAAGTTAATTGTCTGTGTTCCTGGAGGTCTTCTCAGTATCTCTCTGTTACCAGTTTCGATTAGTAGTTTGTCCCTAATAGTTCCACAGAGTCTGGATTTTTTGTCAACAATTAACGATCATTACAACCTCGCCCCTTTCTCAGTATATATATACACAATGTTTCCTCTTGGTATGCTTGTTAATTCTGTGTTTTGGTTTATTTGGACTGTTATATACCCCAACCCTTTCGTCTTACATAAAAGGAGATCTCAAACAACACTCGGTTGCAGCACCCACAACAACATCCAAAAACAAAAATGCCAAGAAAGGAGGAGATCTCCAACAACACTAGATTGCAGCACCTACAGCAAAATCCCAAAACACCCAATGCAAACAAACACAGAACAGACACCCACAGAAAACAAAGAGCAGACACCCACAGAAAGAAACGCAAAAGGGACAAGGAACACCAACTCGCATTATAGAAACATGAGACACAAAAGACCACACATATACCAACGAGACATGGTAACCGGTACCGACTTGGGATGGCCTTAACATCAAAAATGGGAATGACATTCCGGCTGCCTACTCCTCTTAGGCTTACGGACCTATCAGTCCAACAACCATTGTTGGTAATAAATCTGTATGGTCAATCGTAGCGGCATTTTTTCATCATTTTCTTAAGTTTCTATTTCCATTTCATGTGTTAAAATGTTTGCTCATACGATGAATATTTTCAACTTTTTTTATTCTTAGTATTTGATTTTATTTCGTCTTTCAATTTTTTATCACACTGTAGAATGTTTATATCTATTTTTATCTTTAGTTTCTATTTTTACTTCTTGTGTTTATTTTTGCGTATACATTGGACTTTTTATTTTTTTATCTTTATTTTCTATTTCTATTTCTGTTTAGTTCTATTTTCGTTGGTCCTTCGGTAAATGAAAGTTTGACAGAGACAGACTGCATCTTGCTGCTGTTGTATGCTATTTGCCCCCTGATGCATTTTTCAGATTCATAGATCATAACATCATAGATGTAATCTAAGAAGAGACAGGGAGATGATCTCCAACCAGACTCAGTTGCCGTACCAAAAGCAAAACACCAAAAACACATGATGAGAAAACACAGAGAAGAGTAGACAGACACAACAAGAGACGTAAAAGAGACATACAAAATAGAAACATGAAACACAAAAGACTACATCTTAATCAACGATACTAATGAGCAAGCACTGCCGACTGATGAAGGCCATCTCCCACGCAAGTAGTTATAGTGTAGTTATCCGTTTTGCGTGCGCATATACTTGTAAATGGATGTAAAACGGAAAAGGGAGGGGACTATGAAGTACATTCTATGCTCGGCCAGCTGTAGCACACTCGTGCATATTATCACCTGTGGAGTTAGACAGACATTCAGAGAGGAAAGGTGGTCGAAACTATGTCTTCTTTAAGAGATAAGGACAGGGCATGTCATGGAGTTCTGTTGTCAAAGTCAGTCAGAGTACAATTCTTAAGACTGTAGATTTGTCAAGTACAATGCTGAGTGTCGGAACGAAAGTTCATGCTGGTTTAATAAGATTATTTTTATTTTAGATTATTCTAGCTTATCGCTGCTGGGAATTTTTCCAATATAAACATGTTTGTGGAATGCATTAAAATTTCTGTCGAGAGCAGAGTAGACTCTGAAGCAGAGTAGGGCACAATTTTTAATTTTCATAATTTGTTTGTAAACCGGATAGCCACACAATTGGCTTATATGCCTTTTGATGGTGATGATTTTATTCTTTTTTTTTCTAAGACAGGGATGTATTCTAAAAAAAACAAGAAAGGAGATGGATCTCCAACAAGACCCAGTTGCAGCACCAACAGCAACACATCAAAACACCACAAGTGAAAACACAGAGAAGACATGCACAGCAAGAGACACAAAAGGGACATGGAACAGCAAACACGACCTCAAAACATCAAAAACAAAGACCACACATAAAACAACGAGATCCATCGCAATCAATGCCGACTTGGGACGGCTATCTTCTACATTAGTAGCAAATGTTGTGGTTATCCTAATTACGCACTAGATTTGTACTTCACTGTCATTTACTGATATAAGTAGTCATTTGATAAAATAATTGATCTTGTGGGTAATATTTAGTCGCCTCGAATCAACAAGGCTTTGCTATAGTATGATTCGACGACCTATGCTAATTTCTAGAAATCACTAAAATCCGGATAACCACAACATGTTCTACTTACGTTGCAGATGAAGTTTATAAGACTAATGGTCTCAATCCTTAATGTGTATTTACTGTATTTTGTGTGTTTATTTCGTCTTTCGTGTTTTCTCCCTTTGTTTCTTTTGTTGAAGTAGACCATTGTGAGTTCTCACTTGGGTGATTCGGTATTTTGACTGCAACATATTTATAATAGTGCAATTAAATTTACAAAGGAAGTTACAACAGGGATACTTGAGATCATACTAAAACGTAAAAATTACGTTCTTTAACCTTTACAAAATGTCCTTTCTTGAACAATCCGTCTAGGAAGATAATTTACACTTATATCAAGCGATAGTCACGTAGCTTCATCTTGTGAAATCGAGTGGACATGTACTCTACATAAAACTATTTTTTTCTTTTGCGAAAGACAGTAAAAGACTCTCATTGATATTTTATAAGAATCTCGGAGAAATGAGATTGGATATTGACTAATTAATGATATTTCATTTCTAAATGTCAGGAAGAGGAATTCGATAATAACGGAAGATACGAAAGGAAATTGAATTATATTTCATAAAGAATGATAATTACATTAAATACCTCTACAATTATGAAAGGAAATTGAATTATATTTCATTAATTGTGTAGATTTAACCATCCAATTCCGTGAAAAAGTCAACAGGACTCGGTTGAAACAAAAGGAGGGGATCTCCAACAACACTCGATTGCAGCACCCACAGCAAAACTCCAAAACACCAAATGCAAAAACACAGAACAGAAACCAACAGCAAACTCCGAAACACCCAATGCAAAAACACAGAGCAGACACGCACAGAAAGAGACGCAAAGGGACAAGGAACACCAACCTACAACATAGAAACATCAAACACAAAAGACCACACATTAACCAACGACACCCATGGGCAATCGGTGCCGACTTAGGACAGGCTATCTCTTACGGCAGTAGCAAATCGTGCTTATATCATAACTACGTACTAGATTTGTGTTTTAGTGTTATTTACTGATGTAACCAAAATGGATAAAAGTAGTCATTAATAGCTATTCTCTGTAAGCATTTGCAATTTTATGAAGGACGCATGGCACGTGCTGTCTCAGATTTTGATAAAAGTTGACCATAAGGTTGGGTCTGACCCAAAAATAAAAATTTGTTAAAAAATTTCTTAATATCACACCCGGTTGCCATGGAAACGGACTATAAATATTGGAAAAATGCATTTTTGGGCGTATTTGAAGTCACATACATCATTTATGCAGCATAATCTAAAACAAATACTGATGAATTATCAGTACCCTATCATTGCTCTTTCAAGTTAATTAATAATAATGTTGTCATCTATATGTTTCCATAGCAACAACACAGGTACCCTATATAAATAGTATTTTGGGCATTTTTTCAAAATTCAACGATTAATTACTTACATTTTTGAGTTTTTTCTGCAAATAAAACATAAGCATTCACATTTGGACAAAGTCTGTGTCCGTTGCTATGGCACCTCAAATCGCAAAAATGAAAGCAATTTTTGACAATATTTAGAGTCCTTTTTTACTAGATCATTGAATTTTAATTCAAAGTGATGAAAATTAATTAATGTATTCAAGTAGATATTTCATAACACGAAAGAAAATATTCAGGAAATAGCCCGTTGCTATGGGAACGATTGTTTAAAATTGCACATAGGCCACTTTGAGTCCTTGGATATGGGCATCAAGTTAAGAAATCTGAATTTTTTAAAATCTAAAACAAAGTTTAGACTTTGCTTTATTGTATATGTTAAAAAGGTTGTGAAAGCCTGTTTCGTTTCTTGAGAAAAAGGCTTTGAAAAACAACGAAAAATTCTTATTTTTATAATGTATGGCCAAATTACTATAGCAACCATTAATTATTTGAAACTATTTTATTGTATTTTGATAGAGGCTTACTTGCTCTTTATTGTTTTTGAATCTAAAATTCCTGGGATTGATATTTTTTAAAATCTAAAATAAAGTTTAGACTTTGCTTTATTGTATATGTAAAAAAGGTTGTGAAAGCCTGTTTCGTTTCTTGATGAAAAGGCTTCGAAAAACAACAAAAAATGCTTGTTTTTATAATGTATGGCCAAATTACTATATCAACCATTAATTATTTGAAGCTATTTTATTGTATTTTGATAGAGGCTTACTTGATCTTTATTGTTATTGAATTTGAATTCCTGAAATTAATAATTACTGTTTTTTGAAAATAATAAAAAATGGTTACAATGGTAACAAATGTTCCCCATAGCTTTTTCACGGTTTTTGAAAGAGCTCCTTGTGTTGGATATTTCCCAACAATTTTTATCTGTTCATCATGATGCAATTTTTTTTAAAAATGACTCTGAAGTTGCAAAATAAGTAATATTAAAGACCATAGTTACCGTTGCCTAGGTAACTTATGTACATAGCAACAAGTGGGTTTAGCTTGAATTTGCTCATTTTATAAAATAAACCCTATTTCCTTATCATATACCCATTAAGAGAGAAGGAAAATTGGAAAATACAAACAGCATTTTGAAATCAATATATCAAAATTAGGTAATTATGTTGTCATGGTAACCAGCTTTTTTCACAATATCAGACACTACTAGCGAGCTTATTCAAAATTGTATGTCCTAATATGTCCTAATCTTTAGGATGCATTAAAAATCTTCCATTGATGATACATATAGACCAAATTCTAGACCTTCAAATTAGCTCAATTTTGCCAATTTCTCAACTTAAAAGGTCGTTGCAATGGTAACCAGATGACCTAGAATTAATTTTTTTGTCAAATTTTCCTTTTTTCAATGGTTCTTTCTTATGTGTGAAATTTCATGAAAATCGGAGACCATGCGTGCCGAAATTGTCTAAATGGTTACAGAGAATTGCTATTAAATAATATAATTATTCTTGTGGGCGATATTCAGGCGCCTCAGATCGACCAATCCATGCTATAACATGTTTATGATTACCTATTCAACATTCTAATAGTAAGTCAAATCCGGATAAACACATTATGTCGTATATGTGCGCGTATTTTGGTGTTTCCTGCTTCGTGTCCCTAATGTTGAAGTAGGTTATTCTTTGTTTTTATCGGGTGCCTCGGTATTGTGACTGCAATAAGATTAAGTTTACAAAAATGCATCTTTTCCAAAGTCTGAACAATACTTCTTTGATGAAGATAATCTTGTGACGTTTAACCTTTACAAAATGTCCTTTTGTGGACAATCATTTTGTGTATTCGAGTGGACATTACCTGTACATAAAACTATTTGCGAAAGGCAGTATTTCTATTCATAAATTTTATTTCATTAGAATCTCGGAGAAATGCGATTGAATATTGACTAATTAATAATATTTCATTTCTAAATGTCAGGAAGAGGAATTCGATAATGATGGAACATACGAAAGGAAATTGAATTCTATTTCATTAAGAATTATAATTACATTCAATACTTCCAAAATTATTTGGATGTAACAATCTCATTCCGTAAAAATTCAACAAGTCGGTTGAAATATCAAAGTACAACATTAAAACACGCTTTCCGAAAACACACAGTAGAGGAGCACGAAAAGAGACGCAAAAGGGAAAAGGAATACCAATTTCGTCATCGAAACAAATACAAAATATTACAGAAAAACAAACGAGAGCAATGAGCAATCGATGCAGACTACTGTCCTGATAGAATCATACGTCTTATTTACTCAACAATAAATTTGGGTTAGGCATAGGTATTCACTTACAGATATATAGACGATGTGCTGTCCATCAATAATCCAAATTTCGCGAATTACCTTAACAGAATCTATCCGTCGGAACTTGAAGTCAAAGACACTACAGAGACAATAATCCATCATCATATTTGGACATAATGTTGTCCTACGACACTGATGGTCACATGAACACCTCACTCTATGACAAACGTTACAACTTCAATTTCAGCATCACAAACTTTCCCTTTCTGAGAAGCAACATCCCTCCATCGCCTGCTTATGGCGACTTCTTATCTCAATTTATAGGTTTAGCCAGAGCAAGTACCAAATATTCAGATTTCGTCCTGAGAGCTAGGCGTCTTTAAGATAAACTTCTCAGTTAGGGATACGTTTGTGATCGACTAACATCGTCACTGAAGAAGTTCTACTTGCGACACAGGGAACTCGTCATACACTCTGATGTCCCATTGTCCAGAATGGTGAATAGTACCATCCAACCACAGACTAAACGTTTCATTCTTTAGGATCAAATACAACACTTTGATTAATAAAAATTTACTTATGATAGTAATAAGCTACAAATTTGCTACTTGCGTGACAAATGGTCGTACAAAGTCGGCACCGCTTGCCCATTGGTCTCGTCTGTTTATGTGTCTTTTGTGTTTGATGTTAACATGTCGTGTGTCTCTTTTCCGTCTCGTGCTGTACTCGTCTTTTGTGTTTTTGCATCGAGTGTTTTGGTGTTTTGCTGTTGATGCTGCAACGGGTTCTTGTTGGAGATCTCCTCCTTTCTCTAATAAATACCTTTCAAACTGAGCAAAAAGTCATTGCAAAAAAGCACATACACGTTATTTTCAAAAACCATGGTTTCTGTTGAAATTTGCACCATAAAATCGATTTTTCCAAATAAAATTTTGAAGTCATACATTTTCCTCCAAAGAGCAACATCTTTATTTTGAGAAAATTAGTTTTAAAACTCATCAACTCATCAACATTTTTCAGGGCAGAGCTATTTACTATTAACTTTCTTGGCAGAGCAGTGAAACTCATAATGAAGATCTTGACGACAATATTAACAGCAGTCACAATAGAACACCGGATTGAACATCGACAGACCCCTAGCAAGCTAGAAGTGGGACCAGGTTCCCGGGAGGAGTAGGTAACAATAAGACAGAGATGCCCTTTGGCTTCCGTTTTTTTTTTTTGTCCTTCCCGCTTGGATAGTAGTTGCCTTAGATATGTTACGTGATTAATGTTTTATATGGTAATAAGTGTTTTAACAGCGCCACCTACAATGCACTGTCTTGCACTGGAGATGGTTCATCAGATTGGTTGTCATTCGTGATTCTTTTGACAATGTTTTGTGTCCGACTGTGATCTGTACTGTTTTTTTTTTCGACTTTCAAAAACGATGCAAATTTCTTTTGGTCTATTAAAAAATGAAAACTAAAATGATTTGACAAAAAAGTAATAATTGACAAAATGAAAAGTAAAATGATTGTTACCTACTCCTCCTGGGCACCTGGTCCCACTTCTAGTTTGCTAGGGGTCAGTCGATGCTCAATTCTGTGTTCTATTGTGATGACAAAATGAAAACTTACAATTCAGGGGATGTGATTGACAAAATGAAAACTAATATAAATCAAGCCAATACCATTTCTTTATACGACTTCTTAAATATGTACACCACACTTCCTCATGACAAAATAATTGAACGATTGTCTAAACTGTCCAGAATGGTAGATAATATTTGTCTTATATCATTTGAACCATCAAACCACAGACTTACTTGTGTCTTCCGGAATTAAAGTAGCCGGATATGATATTCTGCCGAATTGAAGCGACGGGTGTTGCATGCAAGCAGGAGATGCTAACTCTTTCTAGGCACCTGGTCTCACTCCCATATTTGGAGTTCGCTTCTTTTCATGTGGTGGAGGTTTTTGTTTGTTTGCTTTGGTTCATGTTTTATCCTGATGTTGTATGCATTCGGGTTGTGATTTTCTGAATTATCGATTTTGTTCTGTGTACTGTGTATTGGGATATGGTCATTGTCCATATTTATCAATAATTAGATGGTGTTTTGATCAAAAGGGGAAAACTTACATTAGTACATCTGAATCAAAGGGTTTCCTTTCCTCAACAGACTACAAACCGTTCAAATCATGGACGTGTAGCAACCTGTGGAATGCCTTGTCCTTCATTTTGTACAACATTTATGTAGGATTTAGTGAGGAACTTTGGTGTAAATCAGAAGCAGTCGAACCGCATGCTCAGAATGACTGGAAAAACCTAATTTTAGATATAACGGATATTCGAATTGATAACTTCCATAAAAACCCTTATCTTTTTCAAAATTCACGTACCAAATCAGAAAGATATTTCAAATCCAAACTAAGTAAATTACATGAAAAATATGTCTTTTCACCAGCTGATAAAGCAGTCAACAACAACATTATCATTTGAAAACGTTACTACATAACAACTTTGGTTTCGGAACTTTCGTCTACTAATACATATATCAAAAGCTATGAAAGTGCATCTAACATTTTAAGCAAGCATAACAGTGAACTGTCTTCATTCAATATCTCAGTTTCTAAATTGGATCTCCCAACACTACATTGCATACCGAAACTGCACAAGTCTCCTTACAAATTTCGATTTATTGCTAATTCTAGTGACTGCTCCTCTACAATTTTGTCTAGAAAGAAGGGAGGAGATCTCCAACAAGACCCCGTTGCAGCATCGACAGTAAAACACCAAAACACTCGATGCAAAAACACAAAAGACGAGTACAGCACGAGACGGAAAAGAGACACACGACATGTAAACATCAAACGCAAAAGACTACACATAAACCGACGAGACCAATGGGCAACCGGTGCCGACTTTGGACGGCGATTTTCCACGCATGTAGCAAATGGTGTGGTTATCCTGGATTACGTGCGCACAACCCTCTCATTATTCCTTGTCCCTTTTGTGTCTTTTCTTGTGTGTGTCTTCTCTGTGTTTTCACTTGGGGTGTTTTGATGTGTTGCTGTTGGTACTAAAACCGAGTCTAGTTCATTCACTGATTTATCAATTTTTAAACAAGAAGCTATGACTTGAATGACAAATATGGATAATGACCATATCCCTGTCTACAGTACAAAATCGATAATTCAGAAAATCAGAAACCGAAGGCATGCAAAATCAGGATAAAAACAGGAACCAAAGCAAACAAAAACCTTCACCATATGAAAAGAAGCGAACTCCCGATATGAGAGTGAGACCAGGTGCCCAGGAAGAGTAAGCATCTCCTGCTTGCATGCAACACCCGTCGCTTCAATTCGGTAGAACTGTCACATCCGGTTACTTCCATTTTGGAAGATATAGAGTACAATCTTTGGTTGGATGGTTCAAATGGTCAATGACAGAATATCATCCACCATTCTGGATAGCGGGACATCATAGTGTATGACGAGTTCCCCATATCGACCGTAGAACTTCCTCAGTGACGATGTTAGTCGGTCACAAACATATCCCTGACTGAGAAGCTTATCTGAAAGACGCCTTGCTCTCAGAACAAAATCCGTATATTTGGTACTTGCTCTGGCATAGCGTATCAACTGAGATATGAACACGCCATAAGCAGGCGATGAAGGGATGTTGCTACTAAGAAAAGGAAAGTTCGTAATGCTGAAATTGAAGTCGTCACGTTTGTCATAGAGTGAGGTGTTCATGTGATTATCAGTGTCGTAGGACAACATTATGTCCAAATAGGATGCTGAATTATTTGTCTCTGTAGTTTCTTTGACTTCAACCTCCGAAGGATAGATACTGCTCAGGTAATCCGCGAATTTTGGATTATGTATCTGTAAGTGAAGTTGAAGTCAGAAGCTAAGTATCTTTTCCCTTCAGAGACCAAAGATTGAATGAATTCAGCTTCGTACGAGTAAAGGAAAATGTCGGCAAGGAGTGGGGCACAATTGGTCCCCATTGGAATTCCGACAATTTGCTGGAAGACCTTTCCTCCAAACACCACAAAAATGTTGTCGATCAGAAAGTGTAACATCTGAAAACAGTCAATATTATAAAAAGTCTTTAGTGCAGAAAAAAGTTCGTTATAATCAATAACAGGTACTAAACTATACAACATAGCCTAATTGCGGGAAAATCATTTTGTTAAAAAAAAATACTTTAATCTATACAATATCACTGAATGTAACGTGGGACTGAGAGACATCATTTTCTACGGTGAACGCAACAATATGATACGGTAAACCTCTAATTCCATTGAGAAATTTAGTAAGACATTCTTTCTTATGTTTATTTTGAAAAATAAGTTATTATATCCTTTTATGACTTTTTAATGTATATGAAATTGGAAATAAAGCAATCTAAACGCGTTTCTAAAGACAAAAGCAGCCCCCCCCCCCAAAAAAAAAACCCCATGAAATTTAGTTTAGTGCTTATGTCCCAAACAATCAGCATTAAAATGAAAATACTGGCGTTAAAAGATAAAAATATGTTGTAATGTAAGAAATATACAAGAACATATAGAACTCTTGATTTCATCTTTAACTTTTGTTTAGAAGTCGTACAATAGTATCATGTTCTGACATTTTTTGCGGTATTTTACTATTTTGATCGCGTTTTTTTTTTTTTTTGTTTTTTTTTTTTTTTACTTTTTCCAAATACATCGATCGAACAAAATGATTCGGTTTGCAGACAATATTGATATCCGTACAATGACCTAAAATTTATATGATATAACTTTATTTTGATGAAATCATTAAGAATTGATATTTTTAATCTATTACATATTTTCTCATTAAATGATATTAGTCATTTTACTATCTTTCTGCATCTTTTTCTTATCATTCCAACACATGTAAAATCTAGAGGATGTTTTGCTCATTTTTCATCTCGTGTCTGTCCGGTTTATTTATTTATTTATTTGTTTTTGTTATTTTCTAAATCATTCCCTGACAACATTATTACCATTTTCTATAAATTGATGTCAAAATAATAAAAAACTTAAAGAGAGAGTCCAAACATAAACAAGAGTCCGAGCCATCTCTAGAAATGACAAAATTACAGGACTCCATCTTCTGTGCTGTATAAAGGATTGATTCCCGTCCTCATGGTTAGTCAGTGCCATGTGGTGACGGTTATGCAGTGCCCTCTGATGGTTATATCTACTACAAAAGTGCAGATTGATCCGCAAGATGAATTATAGTCTTTATCATTATTATAAACACTTATTTCTTGTTGCAGCGTGGGACAGTTAAACTCGTTCCCCGTGACTTGATGTTTGAAGTCTAAAAATATCTTCTTCCCAGTTCTGACGCCTGAAAGAAGTTGTATTTTGGCACTTTTTCAATTTGATATCATTTATATATAAATTATATATTAATTTGCTACTTCGGAAACTTGTCAGTTCATCCACATAACATCGGAACTTACATTTGCCAACCATCCCTCCAATGTTAAACGTCTTCATATTGAACAGAGTATATCACTTTGGGTATTTCACAACCTGCATGTTATGGTGACATTATTAACAAGATGAGAAGGATCAAAGATAGACACCATTACTATCGAAAATGCGTCAGAATCATCAAACGCCTTTTATACCGTGGATATTATCCTTATGTCACCAGACGGACACTAGGCTTGGTACTTGACCAATCTACAGTCTTGTGCAAGCGCATTCTTAAAACTTGCACTCTGACTGACTGTGACGGGACTCTATGACGGGCCCTGTCCAAACCTCTTTAGAGAAGACAGGGCCCCGACCACTTGTCCTCTCTGAATGACAGTCGGACTCCTCGGATGATAACATACATCATCTCGCGGCGGCAGAGCACGGATTGTATTACGTACGCCCTCTTTTTATATCCATTTACATATTCATCTGTGTTGCCTAGGCCCCTGCATTTTGCGGTCTTGTTTGTGTGTGGTCATCTGATAGTGAGGAGGTTGTTTTACACCACAATTGTACGTTCTTCGAGACCTTTGGGTAATCGGAAAAGTGGGAGGGTTGTGTGCACGTAATCCAGGATAACCACACCTTCTGCTGTTTCCATAGCAGATGGCCGTCCTAAGTCGGCACCGGTTGCCCATTGGTCTCGTTGGTTTATGTGTAGTCCTTTGTGTTTAATGTTTCTGTGTTGTGCGTTGACGTTCCTTGTCCCTTATGCGTCTCTTTCCGTGCTTGTCTGCTTTGAGTTTTTGCATTGAGTGTTTTTGGGTTTTGCTGTGGGTGCTACAACCTGGTGTTGTTGGAGATCCCCTCCTTTGTTTCAAGACCAGATAAATTTGCAGCATGGAGCAGACATGCACGTTTCTTGTACGTAACCCTCGTCAGTGATCCTCTCGACGAACAAAATACTATTTTGGTCATCGATTTTTTTAAAAACATTCCTACAGGAAAAATGGCACCGCGCACTCTCTGTAAAGTAATTGCACACATTTATATTGAAGAGAAGAGGCCCAAGGGGACCACATTGCTCACCTGAGTAGCAAACAAAAGAATGAAAGTAGAAAATATGGTAGAGGTCTTGAGTACTTGCTTCCTTTAAGGTTTTATGAAACAATGAGCATCAATTGTCAAGATGTCGAAAATGTGTCAGCCAATCAGATTCCTCGGCAGCATTATTTTTCGACCGATTGGCACGAAAAACACAAACATGGTAGAAAACCTTGAGCATTTAGTTACTGTGGGGCTTCGTAAAATTCTGTGCAGCGGTTGCAGAGGAGTCAAAAATGCATCAGCCAATCAGAGCCATCGGCGTACATATTTGTTAACCGATCGGCACGAAAAACACAATCTTGGTAGATCATTTTGAGTACTTGCTTCATGTGAGGTTCTTGAAAGTTTGTGCGGCGGTTGCAGAGAAGTCGAAAATGCGTCAGCCAATAAGAGCTCTCGGTGGCAATATTTGTTAACCGATCGGCACGAATAACACAAATTTGTCAGAAGACCTTAAGTACTTGCTTCCTGTAAGGTGTCATGAAATTCTGTGCAGTGTTTGCAGAAGAGAAGTCGAAAATGTTTCAGCCCATAAAAGCCCTTGGTAGCCATATTTGTTGATCGATTGGCACGAAAAACACAGATTTGGTAGAGGACCTTGAGTACCTGCTTCCTGTAGGGTCTGCAGAAATTATGTGTAGCGTAGATGTCGAAACCGTTACAAGTTTACGCCTGGTGATGATGTGAGACGGACGGCGCCCTGTGACAAGTATCAAATATATTATTGATTTAAAAAGATTCTAAAATGTACAAAATGTAGATGTTTGGATTGTTCCAAAGGGTGTAATGTTAAAGTTTGGGACATTCGAACTTAAAGACGATAAGGATATCCCTACAATCTTAGGTCTATTTGAAAAGTGTTTAAAGGTTCAAAGATGATAAGCACAAAATTTTAAAAAAGTGATAATAGGGAGAATATATAAGCTACGAACAACCTCACAGAGACCATAAGAAACAACGAAAAGGGCAATAATTACATCGAACGGTTATCGATACAATCAATCCTAAAACACCTTAAGTATAGTTCCACGTAAGAATAAGGCATGGATGATACATCAAACATTATGCAAAACTTTTTATTTTTGATTTGAGACATACATGTGGCACAAATCAAATAAATTATATTCATTTCTCAAGGTAGCGATGGTGAAGCCTAATAATTTATAAAGGATTATGAAGGAAAATAGCGGGAATTTTTCTCTATTTAATTCAACAAAATTTGCGACCCCTTTAACTTTCTTCACCATCCAAGTATGAGGAAAATTATATCCGACCGTATGGAGACTGTTGTTAAACACATTTCAAGAGGAAAAAATTCTGCAAAAAATTTCAGGTTTATCAACTGCCTGATTCTTGCATGGACCTGCACTTAAAACGAAACACGAATTACATTTCATAAATGAGGATGATGATAAACATGTGCATCCTTTAGTAATATAATAAGAAAAAATGTAGTTATCCGGATTACATGCGCAAAACTCTTCATCTTATACGGATACAGAGTTAGTCAAAGACTACAGTACTATTGCTATTTGTTAATATTATTATTTTCTTTATCGCCATTTTTATCAAATACTTTATTTATTATAATTTTTTCCTAGATACTTTCAAGTAGAGAGAAATCAAATAGAGTGTCTTATTTATTTACAAATATTGTGAGCAATTTCGGCTTAAGAGGAATCAAATCTTGCAGACGCTGAAAATATATTACAAAGAAATTCAGCAGTATGGTTTTATGTTTTTTTCCCATATTTGTCATCGGCGCAGAAAAAAAGCCGCTTGAATGTCATTTAACCCCTATAAGGATATGAATAATGGTGTCATTTCCCCTATGACCAAGGAAAGGTGCGCTTACTGGATATCTTTCCATCATCTTATCTATTCTTGACGATTGGCTTTTTAATTTTCTTTATTGCCATTATCTTTTAAGACCAAATTAAATTCTTCGGACAAAGCACTATGAGAAAGGGCGTTGATTTCCGGTAGCATTTAAAAGAGGTCGATTTTACGACATCAGAATGACGTCGAAGAATGGCGGAAAAATCACATGATTGTGCTCTTTGCCGTGTGGAGCAACAGAGTGTAACTCGAAGTTCGATTTTCTAATTATCTCACTTTTAAAGAGTATAATGAATAGTATATATTCTGATGTTTGAATCTTTGGTATAAGAACTCATGCTAAAATGGTCTTTTTTCCTATTTTTGACGAATTTTCATTGAAAAATATACATTTTGTCCCAAAAATACCCATTCAGCAATGGAAACCTCAAGGAATATTATTTTTTTCTGAAATAATGTAACAATCTGAGGCTATACCATTTATCGTTTATGTTGATTTCAAATATGACGTGATATGAAAATATAGTAATCTCCCTGTAGTCGCAAGTTTAATTTCTTTCTTGCAGACAAGAAAATATAAAAAAGGGAGGAGATCGCCAACCAGACCCTATTGCAGAAACAACAGCAAAACACCCTATGTGAAAACACAAAGACGAGCACACTAAGAGACGAAAAGGAAACATACGACATATAAAAATCAAACACAAATGACTACACATAAACCATCGAGACCAATGGGCAGCCGGTACCGACTTTGCGTGGACATCGACGGCGGATGCGGCTAGCCAACAGAAGAGGCTTACTCCTCCCCGGCACCTGGTCCCACCTCTAGCTTGCTAGGGGTCCGTCGATGATCAGTTTTGTGATCTATTGTGAGTGCTGATAAGATTATCGTCAGGATCTTCTTTAACTCATTTGTGTCACACTTATGCCCTTTACCGTGTGGAGCTTGTAAAATAAGTTCCCCACGAGGGGTTTGACAGTAAGTGTTTAGAAAATTTTCCCTGACATTGTCGCCATAGCACTTTCTATAAAGACAGAATCTCAGACAGTGCATGTATTAAATATATTGTTTTCATTTCGTGCGTGAACCTCGACGGCGGGTGAGGCTAGCCAACAGGAGGTGCTTACTACTTCCTGGCACCTGGTCCCACCTGGCTACAATGTAGGGGTCTGTCGATGATCAATCTTGTGCTCTATTGTGGGTGCTGTTGAGATTATCTTCAGGATCGATCTTTTACTCATTTGAACGGCCGTTTGCCACACAAGTAGCAAATGGTGTGGTTATCCTGGATTACATGCGCACAATCCTCTCACTTCTCCGATTACCCAGAGTTCTCGAAGAACGTACAATTGTGGTGTAAAACAATCTCCTCACTGTTAGATGACCACACACAGACGAGACCGCAAAACGCAATACAGATGAATATGTAAATGGATATAGAAAGTGGGCGTACGTAATACAGTCCGATCTCTGCCGGCTGTAGCGAGCTCATGTATGTTTTCACCCGAGGAGTCTGACTGACATTCAGAGAGGGCAGAAGGTCGGGACCCTGACAGGTTTGGGCAGGGTCCGTCATGGAGTCCCGTCGTCACAGTCAGTCAGGTTGCAAGTCTAAAGAATGCGTTGGTACAAGACTGTAGATTGATCAAGTACCAAGCCTAGTGTCCGTCTGGTGACATAAGGGGTTTTTCCAAGGTATAAAAGGAGATTGATTATTCTGACGCAGTTTTTATGGTTATGCTATCTACCTTTCATCCTTATAATTTTGTTTATCATATCACAATTAAAGGCAGGTTGTGTAATACCGAAAATAATGTACTCTGTTGTGTGTATAGGTTCGAAATTTAAAAGAAGTTAACTTAATGTTTGTAAAATTTCCAGAATGTCTTAACTAGTTTATGAAAAGCAGAAGCATTGACAAAAAATTCTTGGTAATTTGTAAATTTCTACTGTGAACATCCAAAATATTAGCACATGATCTAGCGTACCTAATGAGCTGTGATATATTTATGCCGTATGACGGTAGCCTTTGAACATCCCCGTCAAGCCAGGGGAAAATCCAAAATAATCTCTTTTGTCATATACACTTGCATGACTCTTTCCGTTTACAATGTAGATATGTAGGTCAAAATTGGTGTTTCTGTATTTGTAAAGTTTACCTTGTTAAGTGTAAATTCTTGTGGATAAATTTTATTCTTATATAATTCAAAAGCAGGGTTATCAATAGTTAAAATATAATCGAGATACCTAGAAGAAGGGAGGAGATCTCCAACAAGTATTATTAAAACATTTCAAAACTATCAAATTGAGCCGTTGATTGTAACATTGCCTTCAGTGAGTCAAAGTTTGAAAATATGATTTTCAATTTCAAGATCTTGAGCTCGCTTCATCCAGCAGAGCACAGACTGTTATACACATGCCATATAATTTTTTAGATCCTTATACATAGAATTAGTGTTACAAAAGGCCGCGGCGTTTAACTGTCTTGTTTGTGACGTCACCTTACAGTGAGAAGTTTTATGTTTATACAACTGTTATGCGTCTATGGAGATCTTTGTGTATCCGGAAAAATGGGAGGATTGTGCACATGTAATCCGGATAACATAACCATTTGCTTATGGCAGATGGCCGTCCAAAGTCGGCGCCGGATGCACATTGGTCTCCTTCCTTTATGTGTTGTCATCAATGTTTGATGTTTCTGTACGTCTGTTACGATTATTTTGATTAATGTTCTTGTGAATATTGTTGTGTCTTTTTGCGATTTGTAGTTTTGTATGATGTCATTTATGTGCCCTTTTCTTGTGAGTTTGTTTCGCATGGTGGGTACAGGGTGTTCATGGTGGAGATCATTCCCTTTTCGTCATAATAATTCCCAGTCATTTCTTTGTTTTCGGTTCATATACAAGTGAACATTTTGGACTATCTGTCAAAATAGTCTGTCGATTTATATTACAATTCTTTTTTATTTCAAGAGCAGTCCTGACGTTCAAGGACCACCATCTGTTCATAGATGAAACTTTACTTCCGGTAAGTATTTGTATTGCTTATATTATTAAGGGTTACTGTAAATAAGTGTATATTCTTGAACTCTTTGCAGTTGTTGAATATACTCACATTTAAAAATAGCATTCTGCATCAATAACATTGGATAAAAAAAGGGGGCTCCCCCCCACTGACACTGCAATTTATTTCATTCCTTTAATTTTAAATTTATTTCAGAAAAGTGTAAACTATGTGTACTTTAAAAAATAGTACGTTCTGGGAATTTTTTCAATCTATTATTCATTATTTGCATTATTTCAAATATTGTAACAGTAAACGTTAAGATTTAAATTCACATTAGGTACCTTTTTAAGTAGGAAATGATTATTGAACGAATGAAATATCGAGTTTTTACCGGGCACCTGGTCCCACCTCTAGCTTGCTAGGGGTCCGTCGATGCTTAATTTTGTGCTCTATTGTGAGTGCTGTTGAGATTATCGTCAGGATCTTCTTTAATTCATTTTTACTACTCCCTTTATGAAAAGGTTATCCTTAATTTGATAAAGATTGTCTTCATTACATCAATTTATGCATTATATTTGTTATATATTTTTTTACTGATCATGTATCTAATGTGTATATATAATGTCTATACCATGTGTGGTGGTATTTTTACCTCATGCTTAGTATACGCAAGAGTGTAGTCTATAGTTTTTATATGACTGCATTCATGTCTAAATTCCTATTCTTAAGGTGAACAATTTACGAATATATTTTTTTCTTCACTTGTTTTTTTTACAACGAGTTAAACAACTACGTAAAGTCTACCTAGGTGCAGTGTGTCAAGACCTTAAATTGACATTTAATGCCTTCCAACAAGTGACCTTGACCTTCCTGTATCGTAAATTAGGTTTATACACAATACACTTACGTAAATATAAGCAGATGAAATACTAAAACCACAAAAATGGCAAAAAAAGATAAAACCATATACAAGCGATATTTCTTGAACTTTATTTAACGTAATGTAAATTCTTTTATCAGAAAACTTTTAAAAGAAATGAGGGGATCTCCAACAACATCCAGTTGCAGCACCAACAGCAAACCCCCCAAAAAACCCATCGCAAAATCATAAAGCAGACATTTTAGAATGACAAATATGGATAATGACCATATCCCCATATACCGCACGAAATCGATAATTCAGAAAATTGTAAACCGAAGGCAGACAAAATCAGGATAAATAGGAACCAAAGCAAACAAAAACTTCCATCACGAGAAAAGAGGGGAGTGACACCATGTGTCCAGGAAAAGTCAGCATCTCCTGCTTGCATGCAACATCCGCAGCTTCAATGCGGTAGAATAGTGACATCGTACAAATGGTCTATGGCAAAGTATCATCCAACATTCTGGAGAGTGGGACATCATAGTGCATGACGAGTTCCCAATATCGACCGTAGAACTTCCTCAGTGACGATGTTAGTCGGTCACAAACGTATCCCTAACTTAGAAGCTTATCTGAAAGACGCCTAGCTCTCAGAATGAAATCTGTATATTTGGTACTTGCCCTGGCTTGACCTCGATGTTCCTAGATTACCGTCATACGGTATCTACATTTCACAGCATTTCCTGTATTCTAGAGCATGTACTGATGTTTTGGATATTCATAGTAGAGATTTACAAAGTACAAGGAAACTTTTAGCGCAAGGTTTTCGCTTTCACTCACCAGTGAAGACTTTCGGGAAATTTTACAAAAATTACGGTCAACTTCTTTTGAAATTCGGACCAATGCAAGAACAGAGTATTATATAACATTGGGTATTTCACTACCTGCATGTTATGGTGACATAATTAACAAAATAAGAAGGATCAAAGGTAGACAGCAAAACCATCGAAAATGCGTCAGTATAATCAAACGCCTATAAAACCGTGGATATTATCCTAATTTCACTAGACGGACAATAGGCTTGGTACAAGCGCATTCTTAAGACTTGCAACCTGACTGACTTTGACGATGGGTCTCCATGACGGGCCCTGTCCAAACCTCTTTAGAGGAGAAAGAAACCCAACCACAGGTCCTCTGAATGTCATTCGGACTCCACGGATGATAATAGTAAATTTCATACTTTTTGGCATATTTCATTGTTTAGATTTGAGGATCACGAGGGTTAAGTGCCCGAAACGTGCATGTCTGGTCAATGTTGCCAATTTATCTGTTCTTAAATGGACTCGCTACAGCCGGTATAACACGGATTGTATTACGTATGCCCTCTTTTTATATTCATTTTATATATTCATCTGTGTTCCTTTCGCCCCTGTATTGAATCTCAGGCGAGGAGCACTAACAAGGTAAAGACATCTGTGAAGAGTTACTTAGATCAATACACTCGAAAAATGTTTTATAATTATGTATCATGTTTTGCAGATATTGTTTTCATGTTTTTGCTTTAACATCGACGGCGGGGATAGCGAATCAGGGGATGTTTTTACTCCTCCCGGTCCCACCTCTAGCTTGCAAGGGGTGCTCAATTTGGCGCTCTTTTGTACCTGCTGTTGAGATTGTCGTCAAGATCCTCTTTATCCCAATGCATGCAACAACAGGGATCAAAAACCTCAAAAGAGACGTCCAAAACCGAAAGAATTGCCCACAACCCCTCTTATTCTCAAGTAGGAGATTTTGTAGAAGATATTTCATTAATTTCCTTATTAGTTTTATCAAAGACAAAATGTAAAGCAGTTACCTTCCGCTTGAAAATAACTAACTGCGTAAAAGCCAATTTAGGAATGATATAATGATATTAAAGTTCAATAATCGTTGAACCCATCCAATGAAATTGATCTTTCCAAGAACATCGATCTTTAAAAATAACCAATAAGAAATAATTTACAGGTAGAAAAAAGGTATAAATTCTTGAAAAGTCTCCTATTTCTTCAGTTGTGAAAGCTCCAATATACGACTTTTATCGAAGCAATAGAATACTCTGAGCATTGAAGAGACAAATCACTATGGCTGTCGTGCTTCCAAAATTCCATCTTTTCTCCAGCGAGGCTTCTCTTAGCTTCGGTCGAGACGAACGTATTATTCGTGGATGCTTGATTGCATACCAAAGGGTTCCTCAGATACGTTGTAACATGGACGCCGATACAAACTTTCCCAGGGAAGAAAGAAGAGAGGCACTCGGATTTCCCATAGGAACCTTTGAAAAAGCTATTATTACGAAGAATTGAAGAAAATGTATGGACTGTATGAACGATATTTGCGTCATTATTGATGTAAAAATGTTTTGTTGCCAAATATCAATGATTCAAATTGATTTGACCATGTAAAATGTAAATATTTATGTATGTGTAAAACTTTATCTATTAGTCTGAAAAAATGTAAATCGATCTATAAAATTTGAAATGTTGTGTGATATAAAAAATTGGAAAAATGTACATATCATATGAATAGACTTGTTTCATTCTCATGTATCTTATAGATATGTTCTATTCACGTATATATTATATATATACATGTATATAGCACAAAACTCTAAATGTTTCAATTAATAAAAGCATGGATCTTTAAAGTGTGGCCCTTTTTTCGATTTTTTTATTACTTACATTTATGTTACTCGAGCCGCGCGCTCTCTGTAATGTAGATGTAAAAATCTAGCTTCAAAAAATTAAAGAGGGCGCTACTGAAATTATTTTTGGTGGCTCCGCTGGAAGCATCACTGGTGAGAATTTAATATTCGAAACACGAGTCTGGTGCATGGAAATTTGTTTGGAATTTTCTTCAGGAAGGTATAGAGTTGGAACCCTTCGACATTATAACAAAAGCTAGCAAAAACAGAAATCATAGAAAGAATTTTGTCAATTTATCCGTATGACTGACTCATTGTTGAATTATGAATTGTTGATATATGAATTCTTGAAATTTCTAAAACGTGGGTCCTGTGGCATCATATCCCACCCATTCTGCTACGTCTTTTAATGTTCTTTAACTCATTGGTACATTTTTGGACATAATAAATGTCATACTTTTTGGCCATATTACATTGTTTAGACTGAGGATCACTGACGAGGGTTTTGTACCTGAAACGGTCATGTCTGGTCCATGCTGTAAATTTATCAGGTTTTAAATGATGCTACTGAATTAAAAGACGTTTAACATTAGCATTGGTGATCCCTACTGTATGAAGAACAAAGAAAGAAATCTACAAAAGGCTGGAGTGTGGAAAGCGGCATACACGCCAACAAGACTGAACGGACATGATAGATATCTCAAGCCAGATCATCGGAAGACCTTCAGAGGTTGTAACAGACAACGATATATTCACGGTCGCATATCGCGTGATACGCAAATGATACACTCCATGGGATTCCCCTTGTTTAAACAAGATAAAAACTGTCTCAGTCAACTGTTTCATTGGTCCCGGCATCATGCTGTCTGGTTATATGATAATTTAACAGTGAGGAGGTCGTTTTACACCACAATTAAACGTTCTTCGAGACATCTGGGTAATCGGAAAAGTGGAAGGGTTGTGCGTACGTAATCCGGATAACATACACCGCCTGCTACTTGCGTGGCAGATAGCTTTTCTAAGTCGGCACTGATTAACCTTTGGTCATCTGTGTTTGATGTTTCTGGTTGATTTGGCGTTCCTTACCCTTCCTGCATTGTACTGCATACCAAAACTGCTCAAGTATCCTTACAAATTGCAATACATTGCTAATTCTAGCAACTGCTCAACTACAATTTTGTCTAGAAATCTGACATCTACACTCAAGGCGATGAAGGAACACGAGGCAAAATATTTTGAATTGTTCTAAACAAGAATGATGTAAATTTATTTTGTTCTGTTTAATATTCAGGGGATGTGATTGACAAAATGAAATCTAGAAATTTTCAAGCCAATATGATTTCTTCATAATACTTTTTTAATATGTACACCAGGCTTCCTCACGACAAAAAAAAATGATCAATTGACCAAACTAATAAAATGGTGCTTTAATCGAGAGGGGGAAACTTATATTTGTACATCTGAATCAAACGGTTTCTTCTCCACTACAGAATACAAATCATGGACATGTGGTGATGTAGTGATGTTAAACGTCTTCAAGTTCAAGAGCATCATTTAAAAAGAGGTAAATTTTCAGCATGGACCAGACATGCACGTTTCGGGTACTTTACTCTCGCCATTGATCCTCAATCTTAACAATGTAACATTGCCATAAAGTGTGAAAATCATTATGTCCCAAAATTACTAGTTTTTAGTTTAATCATATTTTATTTCAAGTAGCAGAAAAAGGATTGGGCAAAAGTTTTCACAACATTATATAATGCCCTCTCCCAAAATTACTGAAAGACGTAGCAGGATGGATTGGATATGATGCCATAGGACCCACGTTTTAGAGATTTCAAGGAATTTGAATAACAGAAATTTGTGTATGCGTTGAAGAGACGATCAATTTGTGTATTGCTTTGTCATTCCTTTTGGACAACATTTACAATCAGGTTGTAGGGATCATTATGGGTACTAATAACTTAATAACACTCCAACAAACAATGGTATGACATCGAATCACGAAAGCCTATACCCAAACCGAGAAAAACGAATTATTCACGCATCATAGACACACCGAATTACAAAGGCCTATGTGTAAGCTGATTGAGAAAACCCCAGCTATTTACTTATCATAGACACACAGAATCATACGCGACAATACACAAATCGAGAAAAAACAATAATTCACCCATCATAGACACACCGAATCACAAACGCCTATGTATACACACACTGAGAAAACCAAGTTATCTCCCTATCATAGATACACCGAATTACAAACGCCTATGTATACACACACTGAGAAAACCAAGTTATCTACCTATCATAGACACACCGAATTACAAACGCCTATGTATACACACACTGAGAAAACCAAGTTATCTACGTATCATAGACACACCGAATTACAAACGCCTATGTATACACACACTGAGAAAACCAAGTTATCTACGTATCATAGACACACCGAATTACAAACGCCTATGTATACACACACTGAGAAAACCAAGTTATCTACGTATCATAGACACACAGAATCATACGCGACTATACACACACCGAGAAAAAAAATATTACAGCCAAACAAACCTTTCTGCCTCTGAAATAATAGATAACCACAAATCAGCTCTTGCTTCCTTTGGCTTCGACACTTATAATTTAGATTTATATTTGCCATACTTATAATGCATACCAGGTATTAAAATACAAAAGAATCCGTACAAACAACGTTTCATAGCTGGTTCCTCAAAATTTTCTACCAAATCTGTATCGATCTTACTCACCAAAGTTTTATCTGAAATCAAATCTGGGCTTCAAAAATATTGTTCGACAGTATGTTCTCGCAGTGGTATCAACCAGATGTGGATTTTAAAGAATTCGAAGAAACTTTTAGAACATCTGAAATCCACTCATTTTAGTAGAGTCCATTCGATCAAAGCTTTTGATTTTTCGACACTTTACACTACAATTCCACATTCTAAATTGAAAGAAAGACTAGCAAAAATTATAAGGAATGCGTTTACAAGTAAGAACGGTAATCGCAAATACAAATTTATTGTTGTTAACTATGACAAACCCTACTTTGTAAAAGAAAAGTCCGATTCTGAAAATAAGTACACTGAAACAGATATTATTCAGATGTTAAACTTTCTGATCGACAACATTTTTGTGGTGTTTGGAGGAAAGGTCTTCCAGCAAATTGTTGGAATTCCAATGGGGACCAATTGTGCCCCACTCTTGCCGACATTTTCCTTTACTCGTACGAAGCTGAATTCATTCAACCTTTGGTCTCTGAGGGGAAAAGATACTTAGCTTCTGACTTCAACTTCACTTACAGATTACATAGACGATGTGTTGTCCATCAATAATCCAAAATTCGCGGATTACCTGAGCAGTATCTATCCTTCGGAGCTTGAAGTCAAAGAAACTAAAGAGACAATTAATTCAGCATCCTATTTGGATATAATGTCGTCCTACGACACTGATGGTCACATGAACACCTCACTCTATGACAAACGTGACGACTTCAATTTCAGCATTACAATCTTTCCTTTTCTGAGTAGCAACATCCCTTCATCGCCTGCTGATGGCGTGTTCATATCTCAGTTGATACGCTATGCCAGAGCAAGTACCAAATATACAGATTTTGTACCGAGAGCTAGGCGTCTTTCAGATAAGCTTCTCAGTCAGGGATATGTTTGTGACCGACTAACATCGTCACTGAAGAAGTTCTACGGTCGATATGGGGAACTCGTCATACACTATGATGTCCCACTCTACAGAATGGTGGATGATATTCTGTCATAGACCATTTGAACCATCCAACCAAAGATTGTCTTCTATGTCTTCCGAAATGGAAGTTACCGGACGTGACAGTTCTACCAAATTGAGTTGGCGGGTGTTGCATGCAAGCTAGAGATGCTTACTCTTCCTGGGCACCTGGTCTCACTCTCATATCGGGAGTCTGCTTCTTTTCATGTGGTGGAGTTTTTTGTTTGTTTTCATTGGTTTCTGTTTTATCCTTATTTTGTATGCCTTAGGTTTCTGATTTTCTGAATTATCGATTTTGTGCTTTTATACAGGGATATGGTCATTATCCATATTTGTCATGTATACCCAAACCGAGAGAGAACCCCAGTTATTTGCTCATCATAGACACGTCGAATTATGAACGCAAACCGAGAAGAGCTAAGGAAAAAATGAAAGTAATTATTCAGTATTTATTCATATGAAGGCAAGATGCTTCAAATTTACTACATTGGAATGCTGCTCTGTATAGACGTAAAGTTTGTTTTCCCTTATTTGTTGAGATTTTGTGGAATATAGAATAATTTCCCATGGAAAAAAATATCTGACGAAAAATCATGATCATGGTCATAAAATTTAACCTCGAATCTATATGTAATACCGTTTTAGGACCGTTTCGATAGAATGTGATGACGTCATTAGTTCATGTCAGATAGATATGGGAAGTAATTCATGTTTTAGAAAAGAATGAAATACCGATAAGATTTCACTGTATACCGTCCGAAAGTCGGTATGACGAATTTCCGATTGTCAGTGATCTATTACAACTTGTTCATTTATCGTCTTATCTTCGAAGAATCGACCGTATTATCGAAGTTTGAGGTAAGATGGCTTGTATCATACGAGAGCATCACTAACGTCCTAAACAATATGGTGGGCAAGATATAATGAATAGGATAAAATGAAGATATGATCGATACAAACAAATCCTATGACGAATTAAGGTAGCTTGTATTTACAGTGGGTGGAGGAAATTTGTTAAGACTAGGTTAAAATGAATAAAATGAAACAACGAAAAATAAACCAACACAACTATACGACGATCGAAAGAGAAACTGAATTGTTTGTTAAAATCTCCCTTGTAGATGATGATGTAAAGGTGAGAGTTAAAAAAACTTTTTAAACTAATGTCCACATCGTTTTGATTTTGAGAACGCTATTTTAATGCAGATAAATTTGAAAATGTAATCGAAGAATAAATGATCTGATTCTATAATAAAAGAAAGGAGGGGATCGGCAACAAGACCCTGTTTTAGCACCAACAGCAAAACACCAAAACATCCGATGCAAAAAGCGAAAGACGAGCATACTATGAGACGGAAAAGATGCATACGACATATAAACATCAAACACAACATAAACATCAAAGAAGTACCGATCTGTTATTCAGTCTCAAAGTCGAGAATTCAAAATCAATCGAATTTCCATTGGAATAGCTGCGATACTCGTAAGCCCAGGTTTTATGTATTAAATTGGAATTTCTCAATATAAAATATGAAAATATCTGAAACTAAACTCAAAGAGGCAAAATCCAACACAAAAAGTTTGAATCCAGTCACCATAATTGATATACGTACACGTAAAAGTTTGAATCCAGTCACCATAATAGATGGATTTACGCGTTAATGTTTGTATCCAGTCACCATGAATTATTTACTTACACGTTCAAGTTTGAATCCTGTCACCATAATTGATGGACTTACACGTTAAAAAAGCCCGGAACTATCGGTTGTATATTGAACTCTTGGGTTTATGAGTATTTTTGTGTGGTAAGTGTTTCAAAGTTAACTTTGGTGCTTAGTCTTTCTTGTCCAATTTACACCGCGTAAGATCGAAACGTATGATTTTTTGATTCCTTACGGAGATTTTTTATTGTTCTTTTTTTCTAATTATTTAAGTGATACTACACAAAACTGATGAGACGTTGTAGAAGGGTATTGCCTATTAAGCATGTCCATTTCGATTATATACCTGAAAAGTCGATAGTTTTTGCAAACACTTCAAGAGTTCTGCTAGGTCAAAGAAGGGAGGAGATTTCCAACAAGACCCAGTTGCAGCAAAACAACCGATGCAAAAACACAAAAGACGAGAAAAGTATGAGACGAAAAAGAGACATACGACATGTAAACATCAAACTCAGACTACACATAAACCGACGAGAACAATGGGCAACCGGTGCCGACTTAGGACGGCCATTTGCCACGTAAGTCGCAAATGGTGTGGATATCATGGATTACGTGCGCACAACCTTCTCACTTCTCCAATTACCCAGAGGTCTCGAAGAACGTACAATTTTGGTGTAAAACAACCCCCTCACTGTAAGATGACATCACACAAACAAGACTGCAAAACGTAGAGGCCCCAGCAACACAGATGAATAGGTAATTGGATATAAAAAGAGGGCGTGCGTAATACAGTCCGTGCTCTGCTGGCTGTAGCGAGCTCATGCATGTAATCACCCGAGGAGTCCGACTGACATTCAGAGAGGACAGGTGGTCGGGGCCCTGTCTTCTCTAAAGAGGTTTGGACAGGGCCCGTCATGGAGTCCCGTCGTCACAGTCGGTCAGAGTGCAAGTATCAAGGATGCGCTGCTACAAGACTGTAGATTGGTCAAGTACCAAGCCTAGTGTCCGTCTGGTGACATCAGGATCATATCCACGGTACAAAAAGCGTTTGATGACTCTGACGCATTTTCGATGGTTGGTTTTGTTTCCTACCTTTGATCCTTCTAATTGTGTTTATCATATCAAGAACGTTTCTATTGGTCTATTGGTTGGTCGTTTCTTCAAACGTTTTTGAAAATTTCTGTTTACAAAATTTTCTCAAATATCTAAAACCTGGGTCCTGTCGCATCATATCCCAGCCATCTTGCTACGTTTTTCGGTATATTTAGGACATACTGTTCACATATTTTGGCCATATTACGTGTTTAGATTGAGGATCACTGATGATGTTGTCGTTTCGGTGATTTCCTTGTAGGTAAGATCGTTTCTAATCAAGTTCATTGTTTGTTCCCATCTTGCTTTTTTTATCAGTTTAGTTCCCTAGAAAGTGGTCAAGTTGAGCATCTATCTCTTACTCTTGTATAAATAAAAATCGTTTGATCAATCAGGGATTACAAGACAAACAGAAACCAAACATCAGATTCCAAAAAAATCAAAAGGCTCACAAATACTTGAAAAAATATAAGATAATTTTTGTCACGCAAAAAAAAAGATAGGACGAACTGACGGAGACAATGACACAAGCCCAACAATAACATGAATGACAACTTATATAATGTGCCATCTCTAGTGCAAGTGCGAAAGATATTGTAGACTGCATTACTACTTTGATTTTAAAGTATAAAATTAACGGCAACAAGGTGCGGATGAACAAATCATTAACTCGACAAATACGTTTATATTTATGATAAGAATTGTAGAAGTATTCTTGATATAAAACAATGATTCAAATAAAATATAATTCTTATCTAGAATACAATTCGTCGAAGACATCAAACATTCTTATCTTTAGATGCTACATCCGTATGCTGAAGAAGTCAGATTGTGGTGAATCAGACATGAATTCTGAGGATAATAATGCGTAAGGGTTCCAACTCTATACCTTTCTGAAGAAAATTTCAAGCCAATTTTCATGCACCAGACACGTGTTTCGGATATCAAATTCTCATCAGTGATGCTTCCAGCCAAAGTGCTTTTCATAAGCAGTCCAAATTAATTTCCCTAGCGCCATCTTGCATTATTTTCAGAATTTTAATCTCTGCATTAACGTTACAGAGAGTGCGCGGCTCCAAAATTCCTGTAGGTTCGATTCAGTAGTATATCCAAATAAAAACAAACCTTCATTTGTGTTAACTCGAAAGTTGGAGGGTTGCGTGCATGTAATTCGAATAACAAAACCATTTGCTTCTACTTTGGAGGCGGTGATTACATATTTGTCTTCTTGGTTTATGTGCAGTCCTTTTTGTGGTTTGTGTTCTGTTTTATTTGGTCAGTGACATTCTGGATTGCGATTGATTGATTGATTCGCCACCAAACAAGAAATATGTACCTGTTGATCGTCTCTTCAACGCATTCGAAAATTTCTCTAATCAAAATTTCTTGAAATTTCTAAAACGTGGGTCCTGTAGCATCATATCCCACCCATTCTGCTATCTAGAATGAGGTAAAGAAGATCCTGACGATAACCTCAACAGCACAGAATTATCACCGTCAACATTAACAATTTTGTTATTTAAACCACACCATTTGCTTATAGCATATTACCGACCAAAGTAGGTGCCGGGTGCAAATTGGTCCCCTTCCTTTTATGTGTTGTCATTAATGTTTAATGTTTCTGTACGTCTGTTTCGATTGTTTTGTATGGTGTTCTAGTGAATATTGTTGTGGGGTTTTTTTGCGGTTCGTAGTTTTGTCTGATGTCATTTATATGTCACTTTCTTGTGGTGTTTTTTTTTTTTTTGCATGGTGAGTGCATGGTGGTCATGCTGGATACCATTCCCTTTTCTTTACTTTTCTGTGTTCTTAATGTTTACCTTGCTTAGAATAAATTCTTGTCGATAACTAGTATTTCTTTACTTTTCAAAAACATGATTGGCGTAAGAATATCATCTAGGTACCTATTATCATGTTTTCTTTGCTTTTGAAAGTCTTGGATAAGTTTTCATACGTGTATGAAAATAAATCTGCAACAAGAGGCGAACAATTAGTACCCACTAGGATCCCTACATCCCCTTTGAAGCATTATTGAGACATGACCGTCGTCTCCAAAAACCTTTTACGTACAGGCTGGATGTACATGGAATGCAAACATTTTGTATATGATACAAACTAAGTAACCAAATAAAATATTAAGCCCCAAAACAAGATACCATAACAAAGAAAAATGATAGCCGATAAACATTTAGCAGTTGTTCTCAAATTTTCACTCAGCAAAATAATATTTTTTATTGAAACGTTGAATCATTAACAGTTCCGGAATGCCAATGGACCGTCTAAACATTTAAGTTTTGATCATATATAACTGATCAATCGTTAAGCCTTACAGAACATGCCTTCTTCCTGCTTTTTGTCTTAAGAACGATGAAGTAAGGTTGAAGTATTTCATAATCATGGAAATAAATAATTTATCATAATCTTCAGTCATAATTAATAACGTCCGCAAGGATTTTAACATACATGTTGTTGTGGGCGTACATGAGACTGTCCGTGTGATCATCATTCATTTGTTGGGTCAAAAGCCTTGTCAGCTTGCAGTCATAACTCTTCCAAAAAGCTGGAAATTTATGTGCCGACATTATTGCTAAGATGTTCCTTAAATTTATCATCTTTAGCAGAGGCAGTGGACTAAAGGCAGGAAATAAAACATTCTTCCGATGGCATTACACGAAGTTGTAGTACACCTATTTCTTAAATCAACATTATTCCTCTTAACAGCAAGCGATGATGAATTATAAATGATATGGCCAAGCTCTTCTTTGCTAATAGTAATTCTATTTTCAAGACTGTTACATAATATAATACACCAAACATACATTTTTTCTCATAAATATAAACATCAATAATTGTATATTGAGACAAAATAATCATTAGTTTTTATTGCTTTCGTTGACGCCAAAAATGTGAAAAGGGCAAAGTTAGGGTCTCACCCCAGCCCGGTACCATATATGCTTAATACCTTTTACTGTAGTTATTTCACCAAAGATGTGTTAAGCAATTCAAAATGAGGGATATGAATCGATGTTCTCTCTTCATATTTCCAATGAAGATAAACACTGTAAGGATAAATTACTTCAAGAGATTTCGAACATAAACAAACAAAACTTCTCTTATTTTTATCTCGTTCGATAGTCCATTTATACATTTTATACGTTCGATACATTCGGACGCAGTAGTTTGCCAAATCAAAGATTTGAAATCATAAAATTATTATCATTAAGAAATGGAAAATAGGGGGAATGAATAATTTTTAGTTAAGGTGGAACGTAATTCCTAAATTACAGTACTAGTAATACATTATTTTCACCGTTCATCCGGTACTCTCTAGCATTTAGTAAGACTTTCTGGAAATTTTACGAAAAAAATATTGTTGGCAGACTGTATTTCGTATGCCTTCTGTTTGTTATATCTATTTACATATTCATCTATGTGATTTTGGGCCCCTGCCTCATGTTGTCTGCTTGTATTTTCATATCACAGTGAGGAGATTATTTCACACCACCATTGTGCGTTCTTCGAGACATCTGGGTAATCGGAAAAGTAGGAGGGTTGTGTACCCGTAATCCGGATAACCACACCTTCTGCTACTTGGCATCTCGCGGGGACCTGGTCCCACCTCTAGCTTGCTAGGGGTCCGTCCATGCTCAATTTTGTGCACTATTGTGAGTGCTGTTGAGATTATCGTCAAGGATCTTCTTTAACTCATTTATGTCACAGTTATGCCTTTTGCCGTATGGAGCTCGTAAAAAAATTCCCCACGAGGGGTTTGACTGTAAGTGTTATGAATATTTTCCCTGACATGGTCGCCATAGCACTTTCTATATAGACATAACCTTAGACAGTGCAGGTATTTTAGATATTGTTTTCATTTTCGTGCGTGAACATCAACGGCAGGTGCAGTTAGCCAAACAGGGGATGCTGACTCCTCCCGGGCACCTGGGCCAACCGCTAGCGTACAAGGGGTCCGTCGATGCTCAATTTGTACCCTATTGTGAGTGTTGTTTATCGTCAGGATCCTAACTCAAATTCGTCTCGTAGAATTATGGGTTGTATTTTGTGTTTCAAGTTTCTATGGTGCGAGTTGATGTTCCTTATCCCTTTCGTGTCTCGTATTGTTTGTGTCTGCTCTGTGGTTTTTTGTTGGTTTTTTTTGCATTCAATTTGGGTGTTTTGGAGTTTTGCTCTGGGTGCTGCAACTGAGTGTTGTAAGAGGTCCCATCCTTTCTTTCATGATAGAAATTAAAAAGAATACGAAGAAACTTTTAAGTAAAGGTTTTCGCTTCCACAAACAGGTTAAGCCTTTCTGGAAATTTTTGAAAAAAAATATTGTCAGTTTGTTTTAAAACTAGGACCCATGCCGCAAATTTATCTTAAATGATGCCATTGAATTTGAAGACGTTTAACACTTGTATCACTTGGTGAGTGTCACTGTTGGTGGACAAGGAGTCCGAGGGCACATGTAGCCAAGTTCGATCAACTTCGGTTGATCGTCTTTCTCTTCCACGTATTGGAAAATGTCTGTTATCAAAATTTCTTGAAATTTATTAAATGTGGGTCCTGTATGATGTATATCCCACCAATCCTGCTACGTCTTTCCGTACATATTTGGACATAATATTTTTCACAGTCTTTGGTCATATTTCATTGTTAAGATTGAGGATCACTGACGAGGGTTTAGTACCCCAGGAGTCCCCGAGGGCACATGTTTTCAAGTCCGATCAACATCGGTTGATCGTCTTTCTCTTCAGCGCATTCGAAAAATTTTTGTTAACAAAAAATCTTGAAATTTCTAAAACGTGGTTCCTGTAGCATCATATCTCATCCAGCCTGCTACGTCTTTCGGTACCTTTTTGACATAATATTTTTCACAGTCTTTGGCCATATTTCATTATTCAGATTAAGGATCACTGACGAAGGTTAAGTACCCGAAACGAGCATGTCTGGTCCATGCTGAAAATTTATCTGCTCTTAAATGATGCTATTGAATTTGAAGACGTTTTACACCCATACAAACAACAGAGTATATTACTATGGGTACAACCTGCATTTATGGTAACATAATAAACAAAATAAGAAGGATTAAAGTTAGACAGAATTACCATCGACATTTTGTAAGAATCATCAAACCCCTTTTATACTGTGGATATGATCCTGCTTTCACTTTCCATTGTATTTGTCCAATCTACAGCCTTGAACCAGCGCATTCTTAAAAATTGTACTCTAATTGACTGAAACGCAGGACCCCATATCACTCCCTGTCCAAACATCCCTTTGATTTATTATCAATCAAATAGGGGGGTTAATTTAATCTACTTGTCCAAACTTCTTTTTTTCTCTTCAAATGTCGATCATACTCCTCGGGTGATAACATAAACGGACTGTTTTTCGTCTGCCTTTTTATATCAATTTACATATCCATGTGTGTGTTGCATTTGGTCCTTGCGTTATGCTGTCTGTTTGTATGGTCATTTTACGATACTGCTGTATGGCCGTCCGAAGTCAGCATCGATTGCCCATTGGTCTCGTTGGTTTATGTGTAGTCTTTTGTGTTTGATGTTCATTGTCCCTTTTGTGTCTCTTTCTGTGCATGTCTGCTTTGTATTTTGCTTGAGGTGTTTTGGGTTCTACGACCGAGTGTTGTTAGAGATCCCCTCCTTTCCCTTGAATAAGTCAACCACTAATTTTTGCCTTATAAACACGTCAAGATCCTCCATTTAAATGTTAAACGTCTTTAAATTCAATAGCATCATTTAAAATCTGATAAATTTACAGCATGGACCAGACATGCACGTTTCGGGTACTACACACTCGTCAGTGGTCCTTACTTTAAACAATGTAATACGGCTAAAAAATAAGAAAATTATTATCTCCAAAAATGTACCAAAAGACGTAGCAGTATGGGTGGGATATGATGCTACAGGACCCCCGTTTTAGAAATTTCAAGAAATTTTGTAACAGAAAATTTCAAATACGTTGAAGAGACAGACGATCAACCGAAGTTGATCGAACTTGGTTACATGTGCCCTCGGGGACTCTTGGTCCACCAGCAGTGACACTCACCAAGTAGTTCAAATGTTAAACGTCTTTAAATTCAATAGCATCATTTAAACCCTGATAAATTTACAGCATGGACCAGACATGCACGTTTCGGGTACTACACCCTCGTCAGTGGTCCTTAGTTTAAACAATGTAATACGGCTAAAAAATAAGAAAATTATTATCTCCAAAAATGTACCAAAAGACGTAGCAGTATGGGTGGGATATGATGCTACAGGACCCCCGTTTTAGAAATTTCAAGAAATTTTGTAACAGAAAATTTCAAATACGTTGAAGAGACAGACGATCAACCGAAGTTGATCGAACTTGGTTACATGTGCCCTCGGGGACTCTTGGTCCACCAGCAGTGACACTCACCAAGTAGTTCAAATGTTAAACGTCTTTAAATTCAATAGCATCATTTAAACCCTGATAAATTTACAGCATGGACCAGACATGCACGTTTCGGGTACTAAACCCTCGTCAGTGATCCTAAGTCTAAACAATGTAATACGGCCAAAAAGTTTGAAAATTATTATCTCCAAAAATGTACCAAAAGACGTAGCAGAATGGGTGGGATATGATGCTACAGGACCCACGTTTTGGAAATTTCAAGAAATTTTGTAACAGAAAATTTCAAATGCGTTGAAGAGACAGACTATCAACCGAATTCAATACAATGTATGACGTTATTTCTTCCTAAGACGTTACATAGTTTTTACGACGTCAAATAATGTGATGATGGGTCTCAGTGTGCAGAAAAATTAAGTATGCTGCAGAAATATCAAAAGGTACATGAGAAATTCATTCAAAGTTAGTTCTGAACTTCCCGTAAAGGTCTAACTCGGCGATCCCTTCTTTATCATTTAATATAATATGCCATAAAAGTACAGACATAAATGATTTTGATCAATTATCAGAAATAATTCCTTTTAAAGTGAAATGCCAGTCCATACCCTTTCGACAATTGTAGACCTAACCATTTCCTATCGTAGCTACTGGACTTTATAAAAACCAATACAAAGAATACGACATGTAATTACTAATTAGCACATATATGATCTTTTGAATATCAAAATTCACTGAACCTTTAAGGACATTGACTGTTAAAATCCAAATTTTACGATATTGCATTGACTATGTCGATCAAGTTTCAGCTACTTATTCATGATATCCTTAGGATTGAACAATGACATCACTTTCCTAGCACAGGCGGATATGTTACGTCATTAAAAGAAAGGAGGTGATGTACAATAGGACAAATATACACTATGATGTCCCACTCTCCAGATTGGTGGATGATATTCTGTCACAGACCATTTGAACCATCCAACCAAAAATTGTACTCTATGTCTTCCGAAATGGAAGTAACCGGATGTAACAGTTCTACCGAATTGAAGCGGCGGGTGTTGCATGCAAGCAGGAGATTCTTACTCTTCTGGGCACCTGGTTTCACTCCCATATCGGGAGTTCGCTTCTTTTCAAATGGTGGAGGTTTTTGTTTGTTTGCTTTGGTTCCTGTTTTATCCTGATTTTGTTTGCCTTCGGTTTCTGATTTTCTGAATTATCGATTTTGTGCTGTATACAGGGATATGGTCATTATCCATATTTGTCATTTGTATGCCTTCGATTTCTGATTTTCTGAAATATCGATTTTGTGCTGTATACAGGGATATGGTCATTATCCATATTTGTCATTTGTATGCTTCACTGGTACTTCTAGGTACCTGGATGATATTCTTACTATCGATAATCCTGTTTTTGAAAAGTATAAAGATGTTATTTATCCACAAGAATTGACTCTAAACAAGGCAAACTTTACAGACACTGAAACACCATTTTTGGACCTAAATATCAAAATTGTCAATGGAGAAATTCATACAAGTGTATATGACAAACGAGATGATTTTGGATTCAACATAGTAAATTTTCCCTGGGTTGACGGTGATGTCCCTAGATTACCGTCATACGGTATCTACATTTCACAGCTCATCCGGTATGCTAGAGCATGTACTGATGTTTTGGATTTTCATAATAGAAATCTACAAATTACAAAGAAACTTTTAGGTCAAGGTTTTCGCTTTCACAAACTAGTAAAGACTTTCTGGAAATTTTACAAAAATTATGATCAACTTCTTTTGAAATTCGGACCCATACAAGCAACGGAGTATATTACTTTGGGTATTTCACAACCTGCATTTTATGGTGACATAATTAACAAAATAAGAAGGATCAAAGGTAGACAGCATATGTATCGAAAATGCGTCAAAATCATCAAACGCCTTTTATACCGTGGATATGATCCTAATGTCACCAGACGGACACTAAGCTTGGTACTTGACCAATATACAGTCTTGTACGAGCGCATTCTTAAGACTTGCACTCTGACTGACTGTGACGACGGGACTCCATGACGGGCCCTGTCCAAACCTCTTTAGAGAAGACAGGGCCCCGACCACCTGTCCTCTCTGAATGTCAGTCGGACTCCTCGGGTGATAACATAAATGAGCTCGCTACAGCCGGCAGAGCACGGACTGTATTACGCACGTCCTCTTTTTATATCCATTTACATATTCATCTGTGTTGCTTGGACCCCTGTGTTTTACGGTCTTGTTTGTGTGTGGTCACCTAACAGTGAGGAGGTTGTTTTACACCATAATTGTGCGTTCTTCGAGACCTCTGGGAAATCGGAATAGTGGGAGGGTTGTGCGCACGTAATCCAGGATAACCACACCGTCTGCTATTTACTTGGCAGATGGCCGTCCTAAGTCGGCACCGGTTGCCCATTGGTCTCGTTGGTTTATGTGTAGTCTTTTATGTTTCATGTTTCTTTGTTGTGAATTGGTGTTCCTTGTCCCTTTTGCGTCTCTTTCTGTGGGTATCTGTTCTGTGTTTTTTGCATGGGTGTTTTGGGATTTTGCTGTGGGTGCTGCAACCTTGTGTTGTTGGAGATCCCCTCCTTTCTTTTATATCTACACTTATTTCGAGTTGCAGTGTGGAGTTGGTAATACAATTCCCCGTGACCCGATGTTTGAAGTGTTTTAATTCCATTTCGTTCTCTAACTTGACTTTGTTGTAGTGTCTTCCATGCAGGATCTCTACTCACCCTTCTTTGATCATCTCACTATGGCATTTTTAAGGTCGCCTCGTATTAAACTTACTCCTTTGAGATTACCCTCTATCACTACAGTAACTTTCCCATCATCGACTTTTAACAGTAATAAACTTTTTTCCTCACCCAGAGTACTTCTTTCACCTCTTAGATTTAAATCCCGTAGACGTATTACACCTACTTCTCCATCTGCAGGCTCTACATTTAACAACAAACATAGAGGGTTCTCAGCAGTTTCTACGTGCAAAGGGAAAAGATGCGGTATGTGTCCGCTCATCAATTGCAATTCCACAATTAAATCAAGTGTTAACGGGCAGACTTTTAAAATTGAGATTGAAAACGACATCGATTGATCGTACCAAGATGTCATCTATGTTATAACATGAAACGCTAGGGGATGTGGCGCCCAATATGTTGGAGAAACAGGTCAGGCCTTAAAATCTCGTTTTAGAAGTCATTCGTATCAGATAAGAAACTCACATCACAAAAAACAAAGAAATTTCCTTTATAATCACTTCGTTAAATACAATCATTCCATTTCGGATATAACTATTACACCGGTTCAGTCTTTTTCTAAACTTAAAAATCTTAGTAAAACGGAAATTAAAAAACGCCGACTACAAGCTGAACTTGCCTGGATCACAAAACTCCAAACTGCGTACCCCCTTGGTCTAAACGATCAAATTTATGGACAAGGAAATATTTCCTCGACGTCAACTAATATTAATGTATTTTCAATCCGCCCAAACACTAAACGGAAGCATAGGTCTCACGGAAGACGAAGAAACCGAAAACTCAGAATAAGATCTAGATTACACCGTACCCTCAACGATCTTCTGATCATTGCTCGCAACGGCGGCAGACATGAACTGCTTCATGCTCTCTCATCAGTTCCAGCAGTTCAATTGAAATCTATCTTGGATGAAGCACTGGTTGCATTCTTAAGAAATACTGATTGATTCAGACTTAATATCATTGTTGCATTCGCACAGAATAAACTTTATCCAGTTGTTAAAAACATCCCACCTAAAAAACGATTCTTAAAAATTTCATTTATTAACAAAGGATTCGATCTTCTTAACATCTCTAATATATTTCGGGATCATCGTGTACAAAGTGCTATTCCTCAATATTTTGAAAATTTAGAACCTCCTCTTATTTGTTACAAATATAAGAGACCTATTCGAAATTTCCTTTTTAACTACAACAAAGTTACATCAGATCCTAAAATACTTGAATCATGTCCTGCTTCTTGAGAATGTGCAACATCTGAATATCTATATAAACCAGCTGGTCATATTATTACAGGTGACTTTTCAATTATCCAAGACAGGCAGCTCCGTGGTCTTCTCAAAAAAGGACCTAAGTATAGAATCCCATCTAAGATAGATTTTATTAAATGTCGCGAAGTACTAAAGGAAGCCTTAGATAACTATACCAAACGATGGTGTAAATCGGAAGGAGTCGAATTGCATTCTCTGAATGACTGGAAAAACCTCATTTTGGACATTACTGACATTCGAATAGACAACTTCCACAAAAATCCTCATCTTTTTGAAAATCCAAGTTCTAGATCTGAAAGATATTTTAAATCCAAATTACGTAATTTACATGAAAAATTTGTCTTCGCTCCTGCAGATAAAGCAGCCAACAACACCATAATCATATGAAAACTTTACTATATATCAACTTTAGTTTCGGAACTTTCGTCTACAAATACTTATATCAAAAGCAATGAAAGTGTCCCTAACATTTTGAGCAAACATAGCAGTGAAATTTCTTCATTCAACATCCCTATTTCTAAATTGGATCTTCCTACAATATACAGCATACCAAAACTGCACAAATCTCCTTACAAATTTAGATACATTGCTAATTCTAGCAACTGCTCAACTACAAGTTTGTCTAGACATCTGACGTCAGCCCTCACGGCGGTAAAGGAACACGTTGCAAAATATTGTGAAACTGTTCTTAACAGGAATGATGTAAATTTATTTTGGTCTATAAAAAATTCCGGGGATGTGATTGACAAGATAAAATCTAGAAATTTTCAAGCCAATACGATTGCTTCATACGATTTTTCAAATATGTACACCACGCTTCCTCACGACAAAATCAATGATCAATTGTCCAAACTCATTAAATGGTGCTATAATCGAGAGGGGAAAATCTATATTTGTACATCTGAATCAAAGGGTTTCTTTTCCGCTACAGAATACAAATCATACAAATCATGGACATGTAGCGACCTGTGTAGTGCCTTGTCCTTCCTCTTGGACAACATTTATGTAAGATTTGGCGAGAATCTCTACAAGCAGGTTGTAGGGATTCCTATGGGTACAAATTGTGCGCCTCTTGTTGCAGATTTATTTTTATACACATATGAAAAGGAATTTATTCAAAATCTTCAAAAGCAAAGAAAACATGATGATGTGAAATGCTTCACTGGTACTTCTAGGTACCTGGATGATATTCTTACTATCGATAATCCTGTTTTTGAAAAGTATAAAGATGTTATTTATCCACAAGAATTGACTCTAAACAAGGCAAACTTTACAGACACTGAAACACCATTTTTGGACCTAAATATCAAAATTGTCAATGGAGAAATTCATACAAGTGTATATGACAAACGAGATGATTTTGGATTCAACATAGTAAATTTTCCCTGGGTTGACGGTGATGTCCCTAGATTACCGTCATACGGTATCTACATTTCACAGCTCATCCGGTATGCTAGAGCATGTACTGATGTTTTGGATTTTCATAATAGAAATCTACAAATTACAAAGAAACTTTTAGGTCAAGGTTTTCGCTTTCACAAACTAGTAAAGACTTTCTGGAAATTTTACAAAAATTATGATCAACTTCTTTTGAAATTCGGACCCATACAAGCAACGGAGTATATTACTTTGGGTATTTCACAACCTGCATTTTATGGTGACATAATTAACAAAATAAGAAGGATCAAAGGTAGACAGCATATGTATCGAAAATGCGTCAAAATCATCAAACGCCTTTTATACCGTGGATATGATCCTAATGTCACCAGACGGACACTAAGCTTGGTACTTGACCAATATACAGTCTTGTACGAGCGCATTCTTAAGACTTGCACTCTGACTGACTGTGACGACGGGACTCCATGACGGGCCCTGTCCAAACCTCTTTAGAGAAGACAGGGCCCCGACCACCTGTCCTCTCTGAATGTCAGTCGGACTCCTCGGGTGATAACATAAATGAGCTCGCTACAGCCGGCAGAGCACGGACTGTATTACGCACGTCCTCTTTTTATATCCATTTACATATTCATCTGTGTTGCTTGGACCCCTGTGTTTTACGGTCTTGTTTGTGTGTGGTCACCTAACAGTGAGGAGGTTGTTTTACACCATAATTGTGCGTTCTTCGAGACCTCTGGGAAATCGGAATAGTGGGAGGGTTGTGCGCACGTAATCCAGGATAACCACACCGTCTGCTATTTACTTGGCAGATGGCCGTCCTAAGTCGGCACCGGTTGCCCATTGGTCTCGTTGGTTTATGTGTAGTCTTTTATGTTTCATGTTTCTTTGTTGTGAATTGGTGTTCCTTGTCCCTTTTGCGTCTCTTTCTGTGGGTATCTGTTCTGTGTTTTTTGCATGGGTGTTTTGGGATTTTGCTGTGGGTGCTGCAACCTTGTGTTGTTGGAGATCCCCTCCTTTCTTCGATTTCTGATTTTCTGAAATATCGATTTTGTTCTGTATACAGGGATATGGTCATTATCCATATTTGTCATACATATTATACATTTCAACGTATTGTGAAGCAAAAGTGATTTTCAGACACAGCAAAATCTATTGTGTTTTACACCACAATTGTTCGTTCTTCGAGACCTCTTGGTAATCTAAAAAGTGGGAGGGTTGTGCGCACGTAATTAAGGATAACCACACCATTTGCTACGTATCTTCAGGATATTTTATAACTCATTTAGGTAGCAGTTGGCCGTCCTTAGTCGGCACCGCTTACCTTATTGTTTTATTGGTTACTGTGTTGTCTTTTGTGTTTGATGTTTATATGTTGTATGTCTCTTAGTGTGCTCGTCTTTGAGTTTTCGCTTCGGATGTTTTGCTGTTGGTGCTGCAACTGGGTCTTGTTGGAGATCCCCTCACTTCTTTTCGAAGCGCATTTTGAGTCATATTTTTTTTAATCTATGAATTGACATCACAAAGAGTGTGCGGGCCGATTCAGTAACATACTTGAGAAACATCTATGACCCAACAAGCATTGGAGTGATGTTGTCTTGGAATTAACCTCCTTTACTTTCGATGAATTGAAGGACAAATCATTTCAAAAATTGTAAAGTAATGTATGATATCAAAAACGGTGGGGATCTCCACATAGAATGGATTTCCTTCTCTACTCTAAGACTTCTTGGAAGATTATTGTAGTACCCACATCAAAGAACCGAAACACCTGATTCTAAAACAGAGAGTACATAAGCACAGCAAGATATTTAAAAGAGGCATACCACAAAGAATTAAACACGAAATACAAAATGCTACAAATAAACCAACGACACAAATGGGCAATCCTAGCCTACTTAGGATGGCCATCTGCCACGAATGTAGCAAATGGCGTGGTTATCCCGATTACGTCGTTATAAAAGCTCTAAACCCTACTTTTTAAAGTTACCAAAGATCACGAAGAACGCACAATTCTAGTGTGAAATAACCTCCTCACTTTACGATGACCACACAAACAAGACAACAAATGCAGGGGCCCAAACAACACAGATGAATATGTTATAAAAAAGGGGAAGTAAGAATTCCAGTCAAATATACTAAGGATAAAAAACAAATCAGTAAATGAAATTCATACACAAAACCGAAATTAGATTCCTAAAAGAACAGTCGAAAAGTTTACGAATTCTAGTAAACACACAAAATAGAACTTCTTATTACAAAATAATCACACAAATTGCTACTAACGTAGCAGGCGGCCGTCCTTAATCGGCAGCTATTGCTTTTGGTCTCGTTGGCTTATGTGTGTCACCAAGTGGTACAAATGTTAAACGTCTTCAAAATTCAATATTAGAGATCAAAGAGGTTATTATTTTCGACTGAGATGTAAATTGAACAATATGTAGAAGGGATGGTGTGGATTATTTGTTATTATTTATTAATTTATTTATTTTTACGAATATCACATCAAAATATGCCCACATTTCAACATGATACTTTTAATAATCACATTCTTTTAGCACATTTCTTACAAAATATTATGTTGAACTTATTGTAGAACATATCATTTTAATTATACATGAAAATTGATATCATTCTCCTCGGAAATGTCAATTTTTATTAAATGGAATGTTAAATTATTCATCTAATTTGTATTATAGAACGATTGCTTTAAAGTTAGAGATTTTTCTTACAGGAATGGGTTTGCCGCACGGTAACATAATACAACGCACGGTAATGAAATAAGTGAAATTATGAATGGCAAATATGGACAATGACCATATCCCAATGCACAGTACAGAATCTATCCTTCAGAAAATCATAAACCGAAGGCATACAAAAGAAAGGAGGGGATCTCCAACAACACCTAGTTGCAGCACCATCAGCAACCTCCCAAAACACCCACTGTAAAACACAAAAAAGACACGCACAGAAAGAGACGCAGTAGTACAAGGAACGCCAAATCACAGAAAAACATAAAACACAAATGACTACATATAAATCAACGAGACCAATGGGTAAACGGTGCCGACTTAGGACGGCCATCTGCCATGTCAGTAGCAGACGGTGTGGTTATCCTGGATTACAAGCGCACAAAATCATGATTAAACATGAACAAACGGAAGCAAATAAACAAAAAACCTCCACCATATGAAAAGAAGCGATATCCCCTTGTGTCAGTGTCTCTTGTTTGCATGCAACACACATCGCTTTAATTCAGCAGAAAATCATATCATGTTACTTCCATTTTTGAACATGCAAGTATATTCCGTTGCTGAATGGTTCAAATGGTCTAAGATAGAGTATCATCCACCATTCTCGACAATGGGAAATCATTGTGTGCGACGAGTTCCCCTTATCGTCCGTAAAAATTCCTCAGTGACGATGTAAGTCGATCACAACCATATCCCTGACTGAGAACCTAATCTGAAAACATAGATTTCACGTAGTACGTAGTACTCTCCCTGTGGTCACTTTGTCACAGGGGATCTTAATATTGTTAAAAAGGACAAATTGAGGGATTTGTTCAGGAAGGGCCCAAAATACAGAAAGACGCGTTCCTTTACATGGAGTCAGAACTTTAAAATATTAATGGTCAATTGTGAAGAATACGCAAGACGCTGGGAAAGAAAGAGGATGTTTCACATGACACGATTTCTGAATGGAAAAAATCCATCAGGGGATTGCTTTTCTCGAAAATCATACATTTAAAACCAACTGTTAACACCAGATTCGAGTCTGTCGTCAAGATCCTGATGTACATGTCTGGTCCACGTTGCCAATTTATTTGTTCTTAAATGATGCTATTCAATTTGAAGACGTTTACATTTATACCACTTGGTGAGTGTCACTGCTGGTGGACCAGGAGTCCCCGAGGGCACATGTAGCCAAGTTCGATCAATTTCGGTTGATCGTTTCTTCAACACAATCTAAATTTCTGTTATCAAAATTTCTTGAAATTTTTCAAAAGTGGGTCCTGTAGCATCATATCCCACCCATCCTGCTACGTCTTTCGGTACCCTTTTTCGACATAGTAACTTTCATACTTTTTAGCATAATACATTGTTTAGATTTAGGATTTAGGATCACTGATGAGGGTTAAGTACCCGAAACGTGCATGTCTGGTCCACGTTGCCAATTTATTTGTTCTTAAATGATGCTATTCAATTTGAAGACGTTTACATACATACATACATACACATGATACAACATCACTATCGAAAATGCGTCAGAATCATCACACGAATATATACCGTGGATATGACCCTAATGTCACAAGACGGACTATAGGCTTGGTACTTGAACAATCTGCAGGACGTCTTGTACCAGCGCATTCCTAAAACTTGCACTCTGACTGACTGTGACGACGGGACTCCATGGCGGGCCCTGTACAAACCTCTTTAGGGAAGACAGGGCCCCGACCACATGTCCTCTCTGAATGTCAGTCGGACTCCTCGGGTGATAACAAACATGAGCTCGCTACAGCCGGCAGAGCACGGACTGTATTACGCATGCCCTCTTTTTATATCCATTTACATATCCATCTGTGTTGCTTGGGCCCCTGCGTTTTGCGTTTTTGTTTGTGTGTGGTCATCTGACAGTGAGGAGGTTGTTTTACACCACAATTGTACGTTCTTCGATACCTCTGGGTAATCGGAAAAGTGGGAGGGTTGTGTGTACGTATTCCAGGATAACCACACCTTCTGCTATTTCCGTGACAGATGGCCGTCCTAAGTCGTCACCGGTTGCCCATTGGTCTTGTTGGCTTATGTGTAGTCCTTTGTGTTTGATGTTTCTGTGTTGAGCATTGACGTTCCTTGTCCCTTATTCGTCTCTTTCTTTGCTTGTCTGCTTTGTGTTTTTGCATTGGGCGTTTTGGGGTTGTGCTGTGGGTGTTGCAGCCTGGTGTTGTTGGAGATCCCCTCCGTTGTATTATATCATCACACCAGCAGATAAAACCTCTAATAATTACACATTCACTTGTAAAAAGTATTATTTAGCAACATTCCGTCTTCTCCTGCTGATGGCGTTTTTGTTTCTCAGCTGATACGATACGCCAGGGCATGTTAAAAATATGGAGAGTTCATCATTAGAGCCGGAGGGCTTGCCAGTAAGCTACTTGTTCAGTGTTATGAGTTAAAGAAGATCCTGACGATAATCTCAACATCACTCACAACAGAGCACCAAAATGAGCACACAACGGTTGAAAGCATTATTAAGGAAGTTCTTCGGTCGCTACGGGGATATAATAAAAGCATATCAGATCCCCCTTTCTAGATGATCAGTGACATTCTTCATTGTGATTGAATGGCGTAGTCATCACCAAACACGAGATACTTACCTGATCTCTAAATCAAAATGTACATCGAGAAAATCACCGAATTTGGAAGGTTTTATGGGGCTGTTGCGACGGGTGTTGCATGCAATCAGCAGACGCTGACTCTCCCTGGGCACCTGTTCTCACTTCGGAGTGTTGTTTATTCCGGGGTTCGCATTTGTTCCGATGGGAATTCTCAATATTTTGCCATGCCTTCTCGACTTTGAGACTGAATAACAGTTAGGTACTTCTTTGATGTTTATTATTATTAGAAAGCCTTGTCAAAGAATTTGGATTAAATTCGACTTCTGGAAATCCCACTTATGCTCCAACAATTTTGTCGGCTTAAGAAGTAATTGAAAATCAAAAATCAGCACTTGCTTCTTTCGGTCTTGACACCAGCAAATTGGATCAAGATTTACCGTACCTATATTGTATACCAAAAATGCACAAAAATCCGTATAAACAACGTTTCATTGCTGGTTCCTCAAAATAATCGACCAAATCTGTATCGGTCTTTCACACCAAAATTTTATCTGAAATTAAGGATCCGGCACCCTAATAGAGTACTTCCGGTTACAATTTATGCACATTTTCATAATTTCCCGACAAATGCCGATGATTTAATAATCAGGAAACAACGGGATGACAGAGTAGAGCATAGTATGAGAAGTGTAATCCCTAATTTTAGCTAGAAAAGTATGTATAGCAATCTTTTTGAAGAGATTGAAAATTCTTATTTCTGGTATTCATTATTGAAATGCTTTAGGGGTTGAATACCTTAAGTCAGGCCTTCAAAAGTATTATTCAACCGTGTATTTGCGTAGCGTTATGAACCAAATGTGGATCTTTAACAATTCGAAAGAGCTTTTAGAACACCTAAAATCAACACACTTATAAAAAGTACACTTTATCAAATCGTTTGACTTTTCCGACACTTTACACCACAATTCCACATACCTAATTGAAGGAGAGACTGTCACAAATTACTAGCTCCGCATTTACGAGTGAAAACGGTAATCGTAAATATAAATTTATTGTCGGAAATTTCGACAAACTTACTCTGTAAAAGATAAATCTGAGTCAAAAACAAAGTATACCGAATCAGATGTCATTAAGATGTTGAATTTCCTGATCGATAGCATTTTTGTGGTCTTTGGAGGTTAGGTCTTCCAACAGATTGTTGGCAATCCATCCAATGGGAACCAATTGTGCCCCGCTCCTTGCTGACATATTTCTATACTCATACGAAGCTGAATTTATTAAATCCTTGATCTCTGAGGGCAACAAACAGTTAGCTCTTAACTTCAACTTTACGTACAGATACATTGATCATCTACTGTCCATCAATAATCCAGAATATGCAAATTACCTTAGCGCAATCTTCCCGTTGAACTTGAAGTTAAAACAACGACAGAGACCGTTAATTCAGCGTCCTATATGTATATCATGTTGTCTTTGACGCCCATGGTAATATGAAAACCTCACTCTATGACAAACGTAATGATTTCAATAAGTTAAAGAAGATCCTGACGACAATCTCAACAACACTCACAATAGAGCATTAAACTAAGCATTGACGGACCCCTAACAAACTAGAGGTTGGACCAGGTGCCCAGGAGGAGTAAGCATCCCTTGTCTCAACTTCAATATCACACATATTCCTTTTCTGAGTAGCAACATCCCGTCGACTCCAGCATATGGCGTTTTAATTTCTCAATTAATACGTTATTCTCGGCAAGCTCCATGTAATCAGATTTTGGTCTAAGAGGTAGACGGCATTAAGTTAAACTTCTCAGTCAAGGATACATTTGTGAACATCGTCACTGAGTAAGTTCTATGGCCGATATAGGAAAATGGTAGCACAATATGACGTCCCCTTGTGCAGAGTCATAATCGATGTTCTGACGTAGACCTTTTGTGCCATACCAATTTATATGTTTGTCTTCCTCTCTGGGAATTGCCGATTGTGACCTTTCTACCGAATTGAAGTGGCGAGTGTTGCATGCAAACAGGAGATGCTCATTCTTCCTGAGCACCTGGTCTCGCTCCTTCGCATGTAGTTCACTTCTCTTCATATGGTAGATTTTTTTTAAATTTCTGTTCCTTTGCCTTAGTTCTGTTATATCCTGGTTTTGTTTGCCCTTGGTAAGATGGTTTTTCGATTATTGATTTTGTACTACTTGATAGGGATATGTTTTTTTTTTTCGTATTTGTCATTTCCGTACAAAATCTGTATATTTGGTACTTGCGCTGACATAGCGCATCAATTTAGATATCAACACGCCATAAGCAGGCGATGAAGGGATGTTGCTACTCAGTAAACGACATAATCTCGACATTTGATTATGGCCAGAATTGTCACAAAATACATAAAAAATGGTATGATGTCTGGAAAGGTAATATGGAAATGATACATTGTTTAGATTGAAGATCGCTGACGAGGGTTAAGTACACGAAACGTGCATGTCTGGTCCATGCTGCGAATTAATCTGTTCTTAAATGATGCTATTGAATTTGAAGACGTTTAACATTTGAACCACTTGGTGAGTGTCACTGCTGGTGGACCAGGAGCCCCGAGGGCACATGTAGCCAAGTTCGATCAGCTTCAGTTGATCGTCTGTCTCTTCAACGCATTAAAAATCTCTGTTATCAAAATTTCTTGAAATTTCTAAATTGTGGGTCCTGTAGCATCATATCCCATCCATCCTGCTACTTCTTTCGGTACATTTTTGGACATAATCATTTTCACACTCTTTGGCCACATTACATAGTTTGGATTTAGGATCACTGACGAGGGTTAAGTACCCGAAACGTGCATGTCTGGTCCATGCGGCGAATTAATCTGTTCTTAATTCATGCTATTGAATTTGAAGACGTTTAACATCTTTAGGTCAAAATATAAGAGTACAACATATACTTATAACGTTTAAAAATAAAGAATTTTCATGTGTTCATTTTCTTCGAAATAATATGAAGCCGCTTACTCTTTATGAAAATCGATCAAAGATAGTACGAAGGATCCTGATATTTCATGTATTTCACTCAGTCGAAATCTCTTTAGAGAAGACAAAACCCCGACCACGACCACTTGTCCTCTTTGAATGTCAGTCGGACTCCTCGGGTGATAATATGCATGAGGTCGCTTCATGCGGCGGAGCATGGATAGTATTTCGTACACATCATGTTTTTAATATCCATTTACATATCCATGTTTCTCGTGTCCCTTCGTCATCTGTCTGTTTGTATGGTCATCTTAAACTGAGGAGGTTATTTTACACCTCAATTGTGCCTTCTTCGAGATCTCTGGGAAATAGGAAAAGTGGGAGGCCTGTACGCACGTAATCCGGATAACTACACCGTATGCTACTGGTGTGGCAGATGGCCGTCCTATGACTGCACCGATTGCCCATTGGACTCGTTTGTTTTTGTCAAGTCATTTGTGTTTTATTTTTGGACCTACACGCTAAATATTTTTGGACCTAAATATCAAAATTGTCAATAGAGAAATCCATACAAGTGTATATGACAAACGAGATGATTTTGGATTCAACATAGTAAATTTCCCCTGGCTTGACGGTGATGTCCCTAGATTACCGTCATACGGTATCTACATTTCACAGCTCATCCGGTATGCTAGAGCATGTACTGATGTTTTGGATTTTCATAATAGAAATCTACAAATTACAAAGAAACTTTTAGGTCAAGGTTTTGGCTTTCACAAACTAGTAAAGACTTTCTGGAAATTTTACAAAAATTATGATAATTTTCTTTTGAAATTCGGACCCATACAAGCAACGGAGTATATTACTTTAGGTATTTCACAACCTGCATTTTATGGTGACATAATTAACAAAATAAAAATAAGAAGGATCAAATGTAGACAGCATATGTATCGAAAATGCGTCAGAGTCATCAAACGCCTTTTATACCGTGGATATGATCCTAATGTCACCAGACGGGCACTAAGCTTGGTACTTGACCAATATACAGTCTTGTACGAGCGCATTCTTAAGACTTGCAATATGACTGACTGTGACGACGGGACTCCACGCCGGCCCTGTCCAAACCTCCTTAGAGAAGACAGGGCTCCGACCACCTGTCCTCTCCGAATGTCAGTCGGACTCCTCGGGTGATAATATATATGAGCTCGCTACAGCCGGCAGAGCACGGACTGTATTACGCACGTCCTCTTTTTATATCCATTTACATATTCATCTGTGTTGCTTGGACCCCTGTGTTTTACGGTCTTGTTTGTGTGTGGTCATCTAACAGTGAGGGGGTTGTTTTACACCATAATTGTGCGTTCTTCGAGACCTCTGGGAAATCGGAATAGCGGGAGGGTTGTGCGCACGTAATAGGATAACCACACCGTCTGCTATTTAAGTGGCAGATAGCCGTACTAAGTCGGCATCGGTTGCCCATTGGTCTCGTTGGTTTATGTGTAGTCTTTTATGTTTCATGTTTCTATGATGTGAGTTGGTGTTCCTTGTCCCTTTTGCGTCTCTTTCCGTGGGTATCTGTTCTGTGTTTTTTGCATGGGTGTTTTGGGATTTTGCTGTGGGTGCTGCAACCTAGTGTTGTTGGAGATCCCCTCCTTTCTTTTATGTTTCGATGATGTGAATAGGTGTTCCTTGTCAATTTGCGTCTCTTTCTGCATGTGTCTGCTCTGTGTTTTTGCAATTGGTGTTTTGAAGTTTTGTTGTGGGTGCTGCAACCGAGTGTTGCTGGAGATCCCCTTCTTATTTAAGTATCATAAGAAGCTCCGCTTGTATTTTAAAAATGTCTGTCAGTGATGTATGTTTTGTTTTATGGAAGGGGTATCCGGCAAATCCGGATGTATTGTTCTCTCAATACAAATGCATCAGCGGGTAGTACAAACTATCACATTACATATTTACTTCATACAATCACTCAGAAAAAAAGTAAATTTATGCTAAGAAATCGATACTGTCCTTTACGTTATACATGGTCTGTCTTGGTAGTCTTGCAGGTATCACATTGTAACTTTTCGCGGGTAACGCGAAATGCATGCATGTGCCGCGAATATTATGACGTCATAGACTAACATAAACAATTGCAATGAACGCCAGAGAAGCAAGGGTGGATTTTACTTAAAATTGTTATAGATCGTTGTTTTTTACTCTTGATAAAGGCTAAGGGGCCGAAAATTTGTGTATTTTAGTGTTTGTGTTTTTATTGATACATGTAGTTTTAAAGCTAACCCAAAGTTTTTATGCTTTCTCCGATTTTAACTTGGAAGCTAATTTTTGGCTTATTGATTTTGAAGAGAATTTGTCATTTACATATTTGTCTCCGGTCATTCTGAATTAGCCATAAAACACGCCCAAGTTTGAGGATATCCATTATACCTACAAGGTTATTTTTTGCATAGTTCAATAAATGCTTATGAAGAATGTGTGCACCTTTGTCTATTTCAAAAACGTTTTGAATCATATCTTAACAGGAAGAGGTTACGATATAAACTTTGTTTAGACATGCCTCATACAGTTAACAACGTTGTTTTAATGAATTGTTAAAATACTAAAACCGATTTTCATAGCCTTTCTTTAAGGTCCTGGATCCTGTACGTGGTTTCAACACACTATATTTAATTGTGTTTTATAAACAATCTATATTACGCTTCAAGCCCTTCTGATGAGGCCGAATTATATTCTCGAAGCGGTATTAACCAGATATGCATGTTATTTGGCTCCTTCCTTTTATGTGTTGTCATTAATATTTGATGTTTCCGTACGTCTGTTTCGATTGTGTTGTTCTAGTGATTATTGTCGTGTATTTTTTGTGGTTTGTAGTTTTGTTTGATGTCATTCACGTATTAGTTTAATGTTGGTTTGTTTCGCTGGGTGGGTGCAGGGTGGTCATGCTAGAGATAAATTTGAAGGAACTCAGTCCAATAGATCAAAACCTTATTTTTTTTTCGACAATTTACACAATAGTTCCACATTCTAAATTGAAAGAAAGACTCGCAAAAATAATAAGTAATGCGTTTTCAGTTTTAATGTCACAATCTTTCCTTTTCTGAGTAGGAATATCCCTTCATCGCATGCTTATGGCGTGTTCATATCTCAATTGGTACGTTATGCCAGAGGAAGTTCCAAATATACAAAATTTGTTCTGAGAGCTAGGCGTCTTTCAAATAAGATTCTCAGTCAGGGATATGTTTGTAATCGACTAACATCGTCACTGATAAAGTTCTACGTGTCAATACGTACTCGCCATACACTATGATGTCCCATTATACAGAATGGTGGATAATATTCTGTCTTAAACCATTTGAACCACAGAATATACTTTTATTTTCTGAAATGGAAGTAACCGAATATGGTATTTCTGCCGAATTCAAGCGACGGGTGTAGCATGCAAGCAGGAGATGCTGACTCATCCTGGGCACCTGTTCTCACTCCCATATTGGGAGTACGCTTCTTTTCGTGTGATGGAGGTTTTTGTTTGTTTGCTGTGGTTCCATATTTCTCCTCATTTTGTATGCCTTCGGTTTATGATTTTCTGTATTATCGATTTTGTACTGTGTATTGGGATATGGTCATTGTCCATATTTGTCATCTGAAACTTGCAAGTCTGGTGTAACAGTTTCAAATTGTGGATGCTTTGAACTTATAAACGTGTAAAACAAAGGAGGTTGCAGCACCCACAACAAAACCCCAAAACACCTAATGCAAAACACAGACCAGACAAAGAAAGAAAGAGACGCAAGGACAAGGAACATCAACGCACAACACAGAAACATCAAACACAAAGGACTACACATAAACCAACGAGACCAATGGGCAACCGGTGCCGACTTAGTCTGTCACGGAAATAGCAGAAGGTGTGGTTATCATGGATTACGTAACATTCGAACCGAAGTCGTCTTTCTGGCAACTAGGCTACATGTAATTCACTTTATTTTGAGAACATTTAAGTCAACTTACAAATATATAAACTTTACCTCTTCAGGTTGATGACATTTCTTTTCTACTTTTTTGTGTTTCCACAGGAATGGACCATCCAATAAATGAAGAAAATGACATCGTAGATTTCCCCTTATTTTTTACGAGATAAGTCTTGCGAATCTTTTCAAAAGGAGCATATCCACGGTATAAAAGGCGTTTGATGATTCTAACACAATTTCGATGGTAATTCTGTCGACCTTTGAGTCACATGTGTACCCAAGGACTATCGTTAACAATATAATCATATCTATATCTTAGGACAACCGTTATCATCTTTTTGCATAAAATGCATCCAACAGCCGGTCGTGACAACGCTAAGTGATTTTGGAAGCAGTTATTGCCGCTTCCGGTATTTTATTGTGTCCATTGGAGTATGAACGAGTATTTTGAAAGATCCGCAGATTCGTGTCAACAAACTTAAATGATGCTATTCAATTTGAAGACGTTTAACATTTTAACTACTTGGCGAGTGTCACTACTGGACATCTGGTCCCACCTCTAGCTTGCTAGGGGTCCGTCGATGCTCAATTTTGTGCTCTATTGTGAGTGCTGTTAAGATTATCGTCAGGATCTTCTTTAACTCATTTGTGTCACGCTTATGCCCTTTGCCGTGTGGAGCTCGTAAAAAAGTTCCCCGCGAGGGGTTTGACAGTAAGTGTTTTGAATATATTTCCCTGACATGGTCGCCATAGCACTTTCGATATAGACATAACGTCAGACAGTGCATGCATTTTATATATTGTTTTCATTTTCGTGCTTCGACATCGACGGCGGGTGCGGCTAGCCAACATGGGATGCTTACTCTTCCCGGGCACCCGGTCCCAGCTCTAGCTTGCTAGGGGTCCTTCGATGCTCAATTTTGAGCTCTATTGTGAGTGCTGTTGAGACTATCGTCAGGATCTTCTTTAACTCATTACTGGTGTATCAAAGTCCCCGAGGGCACATGTAGCCAAGTTCGATCAACTTCGGTTGATCGTCTGTCTCTTCGACGCATTTGAAATTTTCTGTTACACAATTTCTTGAAATTTCGAAAGCGTGGGTCATTTAGCATCATATCCCACCCATTCTGCTACATCTTTAAGTACATTTTTAGACCTAATAATTTCACAATTTTTGGCCATATTACATTATTTAGACTGAGGATCAGTGACGAGGGTTAAGTACCCAAAACGTGCATGTCTGGTCCATGCTGTAAATTTATCTGGTCTTAAATGATGCTATTCAATTTGAAGACGTTTAACAGTATTTGGAAATTATTTTTTTATGTCTTTCGCATGTAAGCAACATTTTTATCCTATGGGTACTGTAATCGAGTCCTGGTTTGAATCACCTCTTTTTTTTTTTGGTTAACTAAGGCACGGTCCATTTGATATTCAGGGGGGGGGGGAGGTGCTTGGGTATTTTGTCGGAGTAAGTTTTTTTTTCGCCCTAAACCGGAGCAAAATTATTTTTTTCTTGCAAAGTTGGAGCAAGAATTTTTTTCGTATATTAGTAATATGCAATAAATATTAAGACTGTTTGTGTTTTATCAATAGAAATTCTTCATTTTCTTCTGAAAACTCTAAAATATTACTTTATTTTTATGCAAAAATATAATCTACTTCTTTTAAAATAAAAGAATTTTACAATATAATCCTCATTAAACAAAATTTATATAAGGTTCAAGTAAGACTGAGTCTGAGGAGAGAGTTTTTAGACAAATTTTCAAATAAGGAATGGTAAATTGGTGAAAAACTGAAGTTCACCTTAAAAGCTTGTGTATAAAAGACTCTATGGTGACACATGCATCTATTAATACATATTTAAGTCATTAAGGAAGCCTTTTTATTCAAATATGATTGTTGACATTAAAGAAATAATGTTTTTGAGAAAACTATGGAGAGCGAAGATTACCTGTAAGAGCATGATTATTTTTGTCTAACACACCATATGCAAATTTATTTTTTCATCAAAATTCAGAGCAAAATTATTTTTTCGAAAAAAAACCCGAGCCCCCCCCCCCCCCCCCCCCCCCCAGAATATCAACTGGACCGTGCCTAAGGTACAATCTATACCTTTCCTACATTGTAGTTATCAACCAATTCATTAAGAAAGCCTCACTGTAACTTTGAACCTTATCTATCAAGCCCATTGTTAAGTGATTCTTACTAAAATTCAAAAACTTACTTCATTGTTTTATTTTGAAGTTTATATTTCCTTATATATTTGAAAATCCTCACTATTTTCGACTGAAATGTCAAAGGGGAAGGTGTGGATTATTTTTCTATTTCTTTTAAATAGCATCACAATATGCCCACATTTCACAGGATACTATGGGGATACACTCCTTTCTCTTGTAATTGTCGCATTCTTTTACCACGTTTCTTATAAATATTATGTTGGACTTAATTATTATTGTACAGCATATATTTCTAATTATCAATAATATTGAGGTAAAATTCCTCAGAAATATCAAAGTTAATTAAATGACATGTCAAATTATTTCTAAATTTGCATTATAGGACGATGACTGTACAGTTAGAGAGTCTTCAAGGGGCTACATTACATCTATACATAATCTCAACAATAGATTATGGGAAGAATTGTCACAAGAAACTCCCAAATGGCATGATCTCTGCAATTAAAACGATATTTATACATCAAATTATTCGAGTACAGCATACATACATTAACGTCGATTGACCAGAATTTTCATGTATTCATACGCTTTGAAATAGGCCTTACACATGATATGAAACCAATTTCTCTTTATGAAATCGATAAAAAATAATTGGAAGGATTCTGAATTTTAAGGCCTCTTTTTCATCACTCAAAAATCGAAGAATTCAATGTACTTCTTATACCTTTTTCCATAAAGTGACAAATGTGACCTTTCGTGTATAAAGTAACATGTTTGGGTCTTGATATCAAAATCTACACAACAACAGAGAAGACTTTGGCTTCAATATAGTCAATTTTCCTTTGCTTGATGGCGATGTTCCAAGGTGGCGCATCCTACATTTACATCTCTCAGCTCATCAGATACGCTAGAACTTGCTCCTATGTTTCTGACTTAAATCACAAAAATAGACAAATTACAAAGAAACTTATCAATCAAGGATTTAGATTCATGTACCATAACCTTGTAAAATCCTTTTGGAAATTTTACAAAAACTGAACTTCTTTCATAATTTGGGACTACTCCTGCATCAGAGTATATATCATTGGAAATTTCATTACCATCATTTCACGGTGACTTAGTAAACAAAATCAGAAGGTTCAAAGGCAGATCGAACTTCAACCACAAACGTAAGAAAATAGTCGGTCGCCTGCTTTACCAAGGATATGGTCCTAACATCATCAAAAGAACACTGGGTATGGTAGTGGACCAATCTTCTGTTTTGAATCAGTGTCTTTCCAAACGTTGCATACTAGTCAACCGTGACGACAGGACTCCATGACGGGCCTTGTTTAAATCTCGCCAGAGAAGACTTGGTCCTGATTCTCTGCCCTATCTGAAAGTTGGTCAGACTTCTCGGGTGATTGATCTTGAGCTCGCTTCAACCAGCAGATCACAGACTGTAATACGCATTCCATAGAATGTTTTAAGATCCTTTTACATAGAATTTGTGTTACAAAAGACCGCTGCGTCTTACTGTATTGTTTGTGACGTCACCTTACAGTGAGTATATACAACTTTATGTTTATACAACTATTTTGCGTCTATAGAGACCTATGTGTATCCGGATAAGTGGGAGGGTTGTGCGCACGTAATCCAGATAAAACACCATTTGCTTATAACAGATTGCCGTCCAAAGTCGGCACTGGATGCACATTGGTCTCCTTCCTTTTATTTGTTGTCATCAATGTTTGATGTTTTTGTACGTCTAGTTCGATTGTTTTGTATGATTTTCAAGTGATTTTTGTCATGTATTTTTTTGTGGTTTATAGTTTTGTTTGATGTCATTTACGTGTCACTTTCTTGTGGGTTTGTTTCGCTGGGTGATCGCAGTGTGATCATGCTGGAGATTATCCCCTTTTCCTTATAATGATCTGGTTTTATGAAAAAATGTTACTGTTTGTGATGTCTGTTTTGGTATATTAAAAGGGCAAATCCTGATGTATTGTTTTCTCAAAACGAATACATGAGAGAAGTCCTACAAAGTGGCACACGATTACATCTTTAAAACGGCTATTCAGATAAAAGAATAAATCGATAAACTGATGTCCGTTATGTTATATAAGAGGTGTCACTGTATGTTTATCAGCCAAGTTCGATCTACTTCAGTCGATCGTCTGTCTCTTCATAGCATTCGGAAATTTCTATTATCAATAAATCTTGAAATTTCTACAACGTGGGTCCTGTAGCATCATATTCCACACATACTGCTATGTCTTTCGGTATATTTAGGTCATAAAATTTCACAGAGTTTGGTCAAACTTCATTGTTAAGATTGAGGATCACTGACGAGGGGCAAGTACCAGAAACGTGCATGCCTGATCCATGCTGAAAATTGATCTGAAAAATGATGCTATTGAATTTGAAGACGTTTAACATTAGAATTAAGTAGAAAAAAAGGGTGATAAACATATAATCGAGAACCTGCTCTTTTCCTCAAACATGCGAACTGGGCTTTTCATTTGAAAAAAAAATATATTTGGGAAGACATTAAAAAATACAGGATCAGGGCAACTTGTCCTATCTGAATGTTGGTCGAAGTCTTCGCGGGCACCTGCACGAGGTCGCTCCAGCCAGCTTAACACGGACTGAATTTCGTATGTCCTCTGTTTTATGTTAATTCAATAGCAACATTCAAGAACAGATACATTTGCAGCATGGACCTGACATGCAGGTTTCGGTTACCGAATCCTTGCCAGTGATAATTAATAAAAAAACCCAACATAATCAGTTTATGAACAAAGAGTGTGAAAGTTATCATGTCCAAAAATCTTATCAAAAGACATCGCAGAAAAGGTTAGATATGATGCAACAGGACCAATGTTTTAGAAGTTTCAAAAGAAGGGAGGAGATCTTCAACAAGACCCCGTTGCAGCATCAACAGTAAAACACCAAAACACCCGATGCAAAAACACAAAAGACGAGTACAGCACGAGACGGAAAAGAGACATATGACATGTAAACATCAAACACAAAAGACTACACATAAACCGACGAGACCAAGAAATGTTTATAACAGGAACTTTCGAATTTGACTACATGTGCCCTCCTGGTCCACCAGCTGTGATACACAACCAAGTAGTACAAATGTTAAACGTCTTCAAATTCTAGTATTATTTAAAAGCAGATAAATTGACAGCATGGCCAAGACATGTATGTTTGGGTTCGTAACCCTCGTCAGTGATCTTCAATCTAAACAAAGGAATATGACCAAAGAGTATGATAATTATTATGTCCAAATATATATCGGAAGACGTAGCAGAATGGGTGGGATATGATGCTACATGATGATTTAACTTGAAGGCAAGTTGATCAATTTCGAATTTCAAATTTCTAAAACCTGGATCCTGTAGCATCATATCCCAGCCATCTTGCAACGTCTTTCGGTATTTTAAGGACATAATTTTCACAGAATTTGGCCATATTACATTGATTGCCTTGTACAAGTTAATCCGAAATTTCTCGCAAAGATGTTCTCTCTCTCGCAAAGATGTCTTACTTCGGAATGTTATTCATTCAGAGGTTCTGAACCGTTCCTTATGGAAATTCTAATGGTTTTGCCTTGTCTTCTCGACTTTGAGACTGAAAAACTGATGTTTACTCCTGATCATTAATTACCCTAACCCTTCCTGTTTTGTCCTGATTTTGTATGCCTTCGGTTTCTGATTTTCTGAATTATCGATTTTGTGCTGTATACAGGGATATGGTCATTATCCATATTTGTCATCCTAATCATTAAGGTCTTCTTTGAATATTGATTTATACACATCTGAAGGGATGATAAGATCAACAAGAATATTTCTGAATAATTACAAATTTATGATATTAATTTCAAACAAAACTGTTACTTTTAAGACAAGAGATGGGGAAATAAAATTTATGTGTATATATATATAACATAATCATGATAATATGCCCTTCTTCCTTATATGTCCTTCTTACTTAAAGGTAAGAAACAGATTCCTAAGGCACACCTGTAATAGGTTCAAAAATTTTAATAATATTAGAATGGTGCATATATACTTAAAAGTTTGCATTACATGTCTTTAATTTGCTAGTATATCAAAATATATGGCATGAGATAAGAGTCGTTGAGGTTCCTACTTTTCTACTTTTCCATCAATAATATTTCGGTTTGGTTTAATGGAATACAATAACATCAGAGGAATGGGAAAAAGGTATAATCGAATCTTTCCCGATGGCAAACTGTACTTATTTTCGTCTTTGCTTCGTAATAACCTTCCCACAATGTGGTTACACTAGTCTCGTTACTTAACAAAAGGTACGACGCATCAACTAAGATTAGAACAATGAGGTTGCAAATAACGTAGGCTGTCATAAGAATTTTATTTATAACGCCCCTATATGACGTTCAGATCCAATACAATGGCAAATTTAGCCAATCAAAATCTGACTCGTTTGAAGCAAAAGTATAAAATTAGATAAAGTTGGACGAATCTTCACATCAAACATTTTCAAGTTCTTCATACAGAAGGAGTATAGGTATACCGCCGTCAACTTGATTATCATGGCAATCGTACTCCCAAAATTCGTTCTTGAGCAGGAAGATGGCTTTCTTGGTCATGAGGAAAGTTTTCGATCAGATAAACCAATTACGGAAAGTGGAACGTCACAAATATGGAAGAGTCCAATGTACGAAGGACAACTTACAAGAGAATTGGACGAAAAAGATGGTGGAATCAAGATAAACAATATATATTGATGCAACGAAAGATATAAGAGATTCATCCACAGAGATGTACCTGATGTCAATGAACTTTCAACGAAATGCCGGAAAAGAGGAATTTCATTCGTCAATTTAAGTGTTGTGACTTTTTTTCCACGACATAGATAATTTGTTTGTTCCATCTATCCAGGCCATTGTCAGAATCGTATCGGTATGATCGAACAAGTGTTTTTATTTTAGAATGTATAAAACTCGTAAATTATCAAATTTATGTTCGTTCTACCAAAGACTGTCGGTGTAATATTGCTCCAGTAACGTCAAAAATGTACTGAACATTCCAAAAGACAATGCAATATCTTCTTGAGCAGATCTATTTTGCAGAGTGTAAAATTACAATTTTACTTAGAATAATGTAAGCAAATTTAAAGTGTTCTTCTTTAAAAGTTAATTATATTTATCAGTATTGAAGTATTATTTATTGATCAACGAATTCCAACATTATTTATGACATAGAAATTTATTTATTATCTATTTTCATAATAAATTGTTGTATATGTATAAATATGTCTTGTTATAATATAGTTTCAAGAGAAATTCGCAGACTCGTCTCGTTTTTATCTACAAAATTTAGAAAATATAAATTTGAGATAAGACATACGAAGTTGTTCTCAAAGCAGTGCAGTTGTGAGACCATAATGTAACAAATGGCAATAGATAGGAAACCTGTATTGGAGCTCGTAAAAAGGTTCCCAACGAGGGGTTTTACAGTAAGTGTTTTGAATATTTTCGCTGACATGGTCGCCATAGCACTTTCTATGTAGACATAACCTCAGATAGTGCATGCATTTTATATATTGTTTTCATTTTCGTGCATGAACATCGATGGTGGATGCGGCTAGACAACAGGGGATGCTTACTCCTCCCGGGCACCTGGTCCCACCACTAACTAGCTAGGGGTCCGTCGACGCTCAATTTGGTGCTCTATTGTGAGTGCTGTTGAGATTATCGTCAGGATCTTCTTTAACTCACAATTGCAAAAGTCTAAATGAAAAATATAGATAATGACCATATGCCCATACAGAAGAAACTCGATAAATTAAAAATCATAACACGAAGGCAAACGAAATCAGGATAAAACAGGAACCAAAGCAAGCAAACAAAAATCATTACCACATGAAAAGAGAAAAGAAGCGAACTCACAGAAATTAGAAATTAGAAAAAAAAATACGCAAACAAGACATTAATAAAAGAGAACAGAAAAAGGTATATACTTGGAGATCTCTCCCCTCTACGGCTAAAATAGGGACGTTGAGCAGTAGAACACAGAATGAGCAAAAAGATGTATTGAAGAAAGCAGGGGATAAAATTAAATATATTGGCATATCAGGCTAAATACATTTTCTGCTGACCTCGCGCTGTGACGAATGATCTAAATACGAGGGCTATGTGATATTTCGTGAGCCTCGTTTTAAGGAATTTGAATTTCAACAGACATTTTGCATTTTTTTTCCTTCATAGATCCCTTCAGTATATATATACACTTTTGAAACTGGTGTTTAATGGTCTCAATACCACTGTTAAAGAACTCCTTATCTTGACTGGTCAGAAAGCCATCTACTGCAAGTATGACGTCGTCATCGAACTTGGTGCCAGAAATATGATTTTTTTCGAATGCGCTGAACGAAAGGAAGGTAACTCCAACAATACTTGGTTGAGCATCTAAAGCAACCCCCCTCAAAAACATAAAGGAGGGGAGAGCTAACGAAATCGGGACTTTTTTTATATTTAATGTATTTATTGCATTATTACATATAACATTTTGAAATAACATAAACATAAACACATACAAATAAAAATATGATCCATTCAATCTTCCACTCGATCCTTACATCCAACAATAAGAAAGTACATATAAAGTCGAACAAACGCATGCATTTCTTGCAAAGTTACAATGAAAAAAGTAATAATATATGCAAATTAAACTTAGACCTACATGTGTTAGTGATATATCTTATATAATGTATTTTATTAATTATTTTCTGACAGAAAAAGCCAACGTTTTCGGAACTGATTTATTTTTCCATTTTTGGTATAAATATATTTTTCAATATCACGAATATTCTTTCTCGGGACCTTATACCTGTGATACAATTGTAACGAGAGGGATGAGAGTCCAGCATTGTATATTCCTGGGAAAATCAAGGGAAGTATAAGTATGTCCAGATAAACCCTTGCTTCTGGAGGGTCCCCTTTAGCTCCAGATGTGCAACAACCGCATGTTGTATTCCAGTGCCTTTACGGCTTGGCCTTTGCAAGTGACCCATCTGGTCTGAAATCATTGTACAAATGTTTAGGTACCATACATGCTGCTTACTTTTTATTGGCCAGATTGCAAAGCAGAATCGGGTCTATTTGCTTATAGCAGATCGCCGTCAAAAGTCGGCGCGGGATGCACATTGGTCTCCTTCCTTTTGTGTCTTGTCATTAAATTATAAATGTTTGATGTTTTGTACGTCTGTTTCGATTGTTTTGTAGGATGCTTTGGTGATTTTGTCGTGTATTTTTGTGGCTTGTAATTTTGTCTGATGTCATTTACGTGTCACATTTTTGTGGGTTTGTTTCGCTTGGTGGGTGCAGGGTGGTCATGCTGGAGATCTTCCCCTTTTCCTAAAACACCCGATGCAAAACAAAGGAGGGGCAAAATCACACAACAGACACTCACAGATGGAGACGTAAACGGAACTAGGAACACAAACTTACACCATAGAAACACGAAACACAAATGGCCTCACTAACCAATGCCGACTTACGACGGTCAACTGCCTTGCAATGTTAAACGTCTTTAAATTCAATAGCATCATTTAAAACCTGATAAATTTACAGCATGGACCAGACGGGCACGTTTCGGGCACTAAACACTCGTCAGTGATCCTCAGTCTAAACAATGTAATATGGCCAAAAAGTATGAAAATTATTATGTCCAAAAATGTACCAAAGACTGTAGCAGAATAGGTGGGATATGACTGCTACAGGACCCACGTTTTAGAAATTTCAAGAAATTTGTAACAGAAAATGTCTAATGCGTTGAAGAGATAGACTATCAACCAAAGTTGATCGAACTTGGCTACAAGTGCCCTCGGGGACTCTTGGTCCACCTGCCGTGACATACGGTGTAGTTATCCACTTTTCCGATATTACCCAGGGGTCTCGAAGAACGCATACTTGTGGTGTAAAATTACCTCCTCACTTTAAGATGAACTTGTATTTAAATTCAAAAAGTAAAAGAGGGCGCTACTGAAATGAATTTTGGTGGCTCCGCTGGAAGCATCACTGATGAGAGTTTGATATTCGAAACACGTGGCTGGTCCAGAAAAATTGGTATGGATTTTTTTTTTCATGAAGGTATAGAGGTGGAACACTTCCGTATTAATGCAAACAGACAGTATTACGCAGAGGCCAAAGAAACCCACAGATTGATATGTAAATTGATAAAAAAAACAGATTCTGTCCGTGCCCTGCTAGCTGTAGCGAGCTGATGCATGATGATACGATCAACCGAAGTTGATCGACCTTGGCTGGTACAAAACTGTTGATTGGTCCAGTACCATGCCCAAAATTCTTTTTTCGACTTTCCGACCGACTATTTTCTTACATTTGTGTTTGAAGTTTGATCTGCCTCGATTAGAAATCACTGACGTTAAGTACCCAAAACAAAGGAGAGGATCTCCAATGTCTGGTCGATGCTGCAAATTTATCTGCTATTGAATTTTAGGACGTTTAACATTCTAATTTATAACCTACCTACCACCTAACTACAATCTTTAAATCGACCAGATAAAGCTCATGTCTGGTCCACGTTGCCAATTTATTTGTTCTTAAATGATGCTTTTCAATTTGAAGACGTTTACATTTATACCACTTGGTGAGTGTCACTGCTGGTGGACCAAGAGTCCCCGAGGGCACATGTAGCCAAGTTCGATCAATTTCGGTTGATCGTTTCTTCAACGCAATCTAAATTTCTGTTATCAAAATTTCTTGAAATTTCTAAAAAGTGGGTCCTGTAGCATCATATCCCACCCATCCTGCTACGTCTTTCGGTACCCTTTTTCGACATAGTAACTTTCATACTTTTTGGCATATTACATTGTTTAGATTTAGGATTTAGGATCACTGATGAGGGTTAAGTACCCGAAACGTGCATGTCTGGTCCACGTTGCCAATTTATTTGTTCTTAAATGATGCTATTCAATTTGAAGACGTTTACATTTATACCACTTGGTGAGTGTCACTGCTGGTGGACCAAGAGTCCCCGAGGGCACATGTAGCCAAGTTCGATCAATTTCGGTTGGTCGTTTCTTCAACGCAATCTAAATTTCTGTTATCAAAATTTCTTGAAATTTCTAAAAAGTGGGTCCTGTAGCATCATATCCCACCCATCCTGCTACGTCTTTCGGTACCCTTTTTCGACATAGTAACTTTCATACTTTTTGGCATATTACATTGTTTAGATTTAGGATTTAGGATCACTGATGAGGGTTAAGTACCCGAAACGTGCATGTCTGGTCCACGTTGCCAATTTATTTGTTCTTAAATGATGCTAATCAATTTGAAGACGTTTACATTTATACCACTTGGTGAGTGTCACTGCTGGTGGACCAAGAGTCCCCGAGGGCACATGTAGCCAAGTTCGATCAATTTCGGTTGATCGTTTCTTCAACGCAATCTAAATTTCTGTTATCAAAATTTCTTGAAATTTCTAAAAAGTGGGTCCTGTAGCATCATATCCCACCCATCCTGCTACGTCTTTCGGTACCCTTTTTCGACATAGTAACTTTCATACTTTTTGGCATATTACATTGTTTAGATTTAGGATTTAGGATCACTGATGAGGGTTAAGTACCCGAAACGTGCATGTCTGGTCCACAATGCCAATTTATTTGTTCTTAAATGATGCTATTCAATTTGAAGACGTTTACATTAGTAGCTTCAGTGAATATGTCATTTGTGTTTATCTTGATTCATTATTACGTCAATGACCGCATTTTTTGGTAAAAAAAAATCTAGTTATAAGTAACTGGTAACCTAGATAATATGTAGAAGAATACAATAAAGCAACACTTAAAAGAAAATTGCATCAATTTGGGTCATTTTGCAAAAAAAGATAAAGTTTTAAGACAGTAGAATAAGAAAGCATGTCTTATACCAACGCATTCTTAAGATTTGCACTATGATTGACTGATACGACAGGATCCTATGATGGACTCCGTCCAATTCTCGTTAGAGAAGAAAGGGTCACGCCCACTTTTACTCTCTGAATGTTAGGTGGAGTTAAAGAAGATCCTGACGAAAATCTCAACAGCACTCACACCAAATTAAGCATCGACGGACCCCAAGCAAGCTAGAGATTGGACCAAGTGCCCGGAAGCCATGTTGGCTTGCCTCACTCGCCGTCGACGTTCATGCACGAAAATGAAAACAATATATAAAATACATGCACTGTCTGAGGTTATGTCTATATAGAAAGTGCTATGACGACCATCTCAGGGAAAATATTCATAACACTTACTGTCAAACCCCTCGCGGGGAACTTTTTTACAAGCTCCACACGGCAAAGGGCATAAGTGTGACCCCTCGAGTGATAAAATGAATTAGCTCGATACAGCCTACAGAGCACGAATCGTATTGCGTTAGATATGCACAGCCTATATAATTCCCTAAGATGTTACTATTGGTTGCCCATTGGTCTCGTTGGTTTATGTGTAGTCCTTTGTGTTTGATGTTTCTGTGTTGTGCGTTGACGTTCCTTGTCCCTTATGCGTCTCTTTCTGTACTTGTCTACTTTGTGTTTTTGCATTGAGTGTTTTGAGGTTTTGCTGTGGGTGCTGCAACCTGGTGTTGTTGGAGATCCCCTCCTTTGTTATTGAAAGGAACGTGCTGCAATTCGTGTATTAACACTCGTGACGTCACAATGCATAAGATCTAAAGAAACATGCCGCTGACGGCTATTCTTACCTATAAACATAACCCGCTGTGCGATGAATTCAACGTCACCCTTTTACCTAGAGAAGACAAAAACAAATCAAAATATTTACAAGAATACAGAAAGGTAGCTTATGCAAACAGGAGATGCTGACTCTTCTTGGTTTGACGTTGGAATTGTTGATTCCGGGGTTCGCTGCTATTGCAATGGAAATTCCAGTGATTGTGCCTTGCCTTATCTACTTTGAGTAACTGATGAGTACACCTTCGAAGTTTCGAAGTTATTCTTCATTGAAGAGGGATTTGCGCCAAATATCGCGCGATGTTTTCCGAAAATAAACCCTGCTGATATAACATCGTTTAAATCTCCATCTTTCTTTCGATTTTATTTATCATGCTCTGTCATTTGCCTATTTAAACTTTGTACAATGTATTTTATTACTTAGGTTTATATATTTTTCTTGGAACATACAATATCGATGTATGTCTTTACCTTAACATTTAGGTACGGAAACGTCCTTCAAATTTAGATGTAACTGTAAATGATCATATTTTCGAGATTTAAAGAAAATATGTAAAAAAAAAAAATAAAGGTATATTATATCCGGCACATTTTTCCATAGAGTATATTTTTTCTTTTTAATATCAATTCTCTGTAAGGAGCAAAATAATTTGGAAACAGCATGTCATGGATTTTCATGATTTTCTCTATAAATGGTATGTATAATGCCCTGAATACAAAAATAACAATTTTTTGAAAATAAATATTCCGGTTGCCATGGAAACGAGGTCTGTCTATTTATAGCACTAAAAAAATGTTCAAATAAGTCATCTTTGGTTATTATGTTGCCATGGAAACCATTGTCAGAGTTAATTGGTATTAACAACTTATAATCTTTAAAACCTCTATTTTTAGAAAAAATAACAATTTTTTCACATTTCTTAAAATTGGCTGGATCCTATCGAATCAAAATCAGTCAAAAATTGCCATAAAATTAGGTCAAATTCAAGGCCTATTTTTGTCCAATTTTTACCATTTTTAAGCAAAAATAACACAAAATGTCAGGCTGATAACACCATCACTGTTATCAGAACAAAATAGATTTCATGTGACAAATATAATCACTGGAAAAAATAAGTGGGACCTTCTTTTGTTTTCCTACATTTTGAGGTCAAAAATGGTTGCCATGGCAACTTTTCATTTGACACATGATGACTATATCTTTTCAAATTGATTTTTAGCATGGTTTAAATAACTTATATTGCTTAAGCTTTATGTAGGGACAACAGAAGAAAATATTCTTTATTTGAGCACTTCCAAAATTTTTCAAGGTCATTGACTCTAAGTTCAAGGTCAATTCAAAATATAGGTTCCAATTTCAATAAAATTTACATTTTTGTTGTTATTTATTGTTACTAAATTTGGGCTTGACTGTCATATATTTGTATCAGAAATACTTCTTTCAAAAATCAGGACTTATAGATGGAAAAACATTACAATTTTTAGTTTAGAACATATCTCCTAAAAAGTTAAGCCCTAGACAAAAATCATGATAATCTCACATTTTTTATATGTATGTATGAAATACTAGTTAAAAATCAAGGATGTCATTGATTTTGAGATTTTTTGAAACTTTGGTCAATAAATAGGGGATATATCCAGAATCACTATGTATGTGTTTGTTTTACTCAATACCGCATGATATATGAGTAACTGCCTCTCATATTTTTGAAAAATCACAGAATTTTGCCAAATTTTGTGAATTGCATTCAAAATGACCTTGACATTGGGTCCTGTGACCTTGAAATTTTTTAAGGTGATTTTTTAATCAATAATGCTCTTTTATATGCACTGATAAAAAGATGCTTAAAAATATATAACGGACAGCTGAAAATTTATCAGTAAATTACTCTATGTGTAATAGCACTGAACAGATTGTCACCATGGTAACCATTTTTGATACCCTTTTGAATAAAATTGTGAAGAGGTCCCACTCAAATTTTAACATTTTCTTAAAGACCGAGGATTAAACTTTAAAGATAATTGGCAGTAGAAATCAAGTTAGCCTGACATTTCTGATTATTTGCCCTTAAATTTGAGCAAAATCATGTTAAATTAGGAGCTTTTTCGGTCTTAAAAGGGCCTCTTCGAAACAGGTTTTTGTCAACATTTTGAGCATATTGACAAAGAGAATTGCGGGCAGAAACATACTTCTTGTATAATATTTATACTATTAAAGATTTGAAGAGAAAAATTTAAGAAATTTCAGTTGACTACAATAGCTGTTACCATGGAAACGAACCTTGTGAAAATGCCATGTTACAAGTATTCTACTGATGCGTAAAATTTCAAACATGGTTTCCATGGCAACGAAAACTTAATTTGTAAAAAGAAAGTTTATTTTTGTCTCAGTACATCATGTACACCTTCCACACCAAAAATCTCCAAAATTGGAGACATGCAGTTTCCACGTGCTATTGAAATTATTTTGGTCCTTACAGAGAACTGCTATTAAATAGCATTTTATAATTCTTTTTGGTTAAAGTTTTTTTGTCTTTGCTATTTCTTTGAATTCTATTTCGATATCACGATGTTTTCATTGTAATTCCGAGTAATCTTTATTTATATAATTTTGCCATCTTTAAGATAATGAAATTCTCACACAATCAGAGATAAAACGTAGTTTAGAAAATAAATCAAAGGGCGATATTGAAATGAATTTTAGCTGTGTCCGAAAGTAACTTTGGCTGGAAGCATCACCGATGAGGATTTGATATCCGAAACACGTGTCTGGTGCATTTAAATTGGTTGGAAATTTATTTTCTTCGTAAATGTAAAGGGATGGAACACTTCCGTATTATTGGAATTTCGAAAATAAAAACATAAAACTAATATAACGTGTATGTGTTTAAAATGAGTAAATTTATAGAAGCAGAACAAAAGGTACAATGTAAATGACATGCATATGACGAAACTACATTCTAATTAAAGTGCATAAAGAACAGTTTGTAATTTATTTCTATTTCCTCATAACCGACTTTCACATTTTTTGCTACTTTTCTGCCTCGTTTGCACGTAGAACTTTTTATACTCTCTTTCCAAATAATGTTTCTTTCAACGTATACATTATTTCTATTTTGTTTGGGAAGTAGTTCGCCTACGAGCCCTACAGAGCTATTTTCATACTCAATGTATTAAATTACTTATTTCTTGAGTATATTTGTGAAATATGGGATAATTGCGGGTTTGGAAATTATTAAAATTGACTGTTGAATTTTGACAATTTATTGGAGTATGAACTTTGGTTTTACACAATGTGATGCGACAAACCAAAATTCATACTCCAATAAACTGTCAAAATTGAACAGTCAATTCTTATTTACTCTACGTTCCTGTTTAACATAATCTAAGTGCTACATCATCTATACACTTTAGAATTGAAGATGCATCAATAGTAATATAAATGTAAAAGTGATTTGAAAATGAAATTAAGGAGGTCCAGGACAGCCAGTCTGAAATAAATATCCTATCATTTAATTTTCCTAAAAATTAGAGATGTTCATAATTGAAACATACTTTTTTTACGTGCAAGGTTTCATCAATTTTTTACCGTTAGTTTGAAGCTATAAACATATATATATACCCATTGAAAGCCCTAAAATGGGCCGTAAATATGACATTAAAATTATCACACTTAAGTTAATGAAAAACTGTTACAAATCTCCTGTAGAGGCAGAATGTTAACAAGTTCTGTATTTTCATTTAGATATGATGTAGGCAATCGGATATGTATAGAATTATAAATGATCATTAAGACTTCTTAAAGAAATTGTCGAAAGGAGATAAATTTATGTTTATTTTCAGAACATCTTTAAGTTGTTAATATTTCAATAAAGTCCGTTTATCTAAAACTCTGTCATTCATTTTCCGTAAAAACTTGATATTATCTCCCTCATATGTCAATGTAACACCGATAAGTTCCTATTGAAATTGCGTGTCAGTTTTTAAGATATAGTGATTTTGTTACCCCCTCCCCTTTATTTTTACGTTATCTTATGCTGACGTTCTTAAAACGTGCCAATGTTGCCCTTTTTATTATGACGTCATAATTGATCAAAAGCTTTCCGATGGGGTTCTTTCGGATACTATTGTGGACCCCCTTAATACAAAATGCAATAGCTGTTGAATGTTCCTGGATCATGTATATCACTCATTTTGTTCGGATAACATCTCAAAACCATAACACCTCATTAAAGTATGATTTTTGTAAATAAAAAATTGTTTCGTTTTTCAATAGATAGTTTTTTTTTAATACATTCTGCCTTTATCTGACCATTGTATCGTCATAGAATCAACAGTAAATCTTTTTTTCATAACACAAAGGCCTGGGTCGTCTTCATTACGTAATAACCTACTGGATAATCAGGATTTACATCACAGGAAATAACGTAATATGATATACAAAGCATTGTAGAGATATGATTATGATAAACATCCTCTCAGTGGTTAGTTTAGGTCCAAATATAATACAATTAAAATTGTCTATTCGTGCATCATGTTTTGTACGTCAAACCGATAAAGAATTATACTTACCTAGTGTTTCGCAGTTTTTGTCTCTTAAAAAAATAAAATAACATTGTATTTGACTTACTAATAATGAGGACGATGATTTGGCTTTACTGACAATGTTGTGGCCAAGGGAAAACAAGGTTCTTGATTCAATCAATAAAATCTAAAGACAAGTAATGATTTGTTGTCTATCTTTTTGACATAAGGGGCTTGTAGGAAATCATCTTGATGATACGTATCTATGGAAATCAACCACATTCTTTAAAAGATTTGTGATAAACGAATTGTGTGCATGATGAAAGTTGTTTAAAATTATTACCATTTTTTTTTCATTCTTACAGATTTAATGCTTCCGACTATGACATGGCATGTCTATCAGATTTTCAATATCAAGGGATCTGACAAATCCTTCCATAACTCGTTTTATTGAATTCATAAAGAACATAAAAATCTCCTTTGTATCAAACTTTATTGAAAAATGTTTACAAATATTACCCTTTCAAATTGTACTCTTAACATAAAGGTAATTACAAATTTAAACTCTAATTACACTTGTGAATGAAGAGAAGTATTTAACGCAAGACAGGTATGCTCTAATTAAACGATCGTGAGAAATTCCTGAGAAAGGTCAGTGGGCGGAGAAATCATTTATGAGGCGTTTTATAAGACTCCGCCCACCGATTGATTAGCCAATCATATCGATCCAGTGCCGCGCAAAAATGTATATAAGCGTGGTCTTACTCTAACTTCTTACAATTACAAATTGACTTGTGTTGTATTCTCTCGAAGCAATTTGCAGATCTTGTCAGAAACAAAAACGATATGGCTATTGTACTACCAAGAACCGTCGTTATTTGCGACAACGAGGGCACTTACACCCATGATGAAACTTTAACATCCATTGGACTAAACAAGTCTACAAGTAGCGAACAAGGTGTAATGAACTTTGGAAGCAGAAAGAACTTCGATGGACTGATTAAACTCAACTTGAATACTGAAAATGACAGCGGCTCAAGAATAGACTTTGCCAATTTTCATCGATGAATTAATAAACTTTGGAGCTTTGAATCTTTGAAGCAGCAGAAAACCAGTGACTTAACTCAAAGTCTATTATGTACCTGACAGTGTTCAGCTCAGCAGAATAAATCATACTTTATGCCGGATGACTAGACACTTCTGAAGAGCCAACTTCACAAAGAAAACAGATGTGAAGCATAGATACATTGTGACATTAAACAAAAACGCTTTGTGATGAAGAATCTTTTCGACATGGATCTAGGAATGTGATGCAATCAAAGTGGGTTGATTTCACAAGGAAACATTTCAAGATAACAACATTTAATGTTTTGAGGACAATGTGAGCTATACTTTGTTATCATGCCTTATTTATTATCATTTATCATTGAGTTCATTATTCATATTATTTATATATTTATTGATCATTGAATTCCACTGTTTGACAATAAATTATCAAAAACTATTTACTTCTTATGTTATGCGTGATGAGTTTGTTAGTGAGATCAGTAGAGGAGATCGTCACATATAAATGTTAGACTTACCTTTTCATCCATGTAGAATCCTTTCAAATACAATACAAATTTAGCTGGAAAATGACATTTCTAAGAACAGTTGCTATGGTATCTGAAACGTTATACAACATTTCATGCTTTCTAAAAAGCTTTACACAGAATTACAGAATTACTGGTACTTTGAGTTATAAGTGTGTTAACGGTTTATTATGGCAATTGGACAACCGGTGAGTCAATATTTATAACATAATGTACTGGATTGAAGACAAAAAGACAAAAAATAAACAACTGAAAGAGGAGGATATTCCGAACATGACGGTATAACACAAATCGCAAATGAAAGTAGGGGATCTGCAACAGCACTCGGTTGCAGCACCAACAACAAAAATCCAAAACACCCAATGCAAAAACAATAAACAGACATGCACAGAATTAGACGCAAATGTACAATGAACGCCAAATCACACAGCAGAAAACAAACATAAATGACTACACATAAACCAACGAGACCGATGGGCAATCGGTGCCGACGCGCAAGTAGCAGACGCTGCGCAAAACCCTACTACTTTTCCGATTACCCATAGGTCTCGAAGAATGCACAATTGTGGTGTAAAATAACCTCATTGTAAAAGAAGGGCGGGGATCTCCAACAATACCCTGTTACAGCACTAAAACCAAAACACCTGTCTTGCTGTCTGATTGTATGGTCATCTTACAACCATAACCCATCATCAAACAATATCACACGGTGTGTGATGACCACAACAGTCATCATACACCGTTGTTTTACACCACAATTGTACGTTCTTCGAGACCTCTGGGTAATTGGAGAAGTGAGAGGGTTGCCCACGTAATCCAGGATAACCACACCATTTGCTACTTGGGTGGCAAATTGCCGTCAAAATTCTGCACCGGTTGCCCATTGGTCTCGTCGGTTTATGTGTAGTCTTTTGTGTTTGATGTTTACATGTCGTACGTCTCTTTTTCGTCTCATACTATGCTAGTCTTTTGTGTTTTTGCATCGAGTGTTATGGTGTTTTGCTGTTGGTGCTACAATAGGGTCTTGTTGGAGATCACCTCCCTTTTATCAAATAGTCTATGACAGAATATAATCCACCATTCTGGAGAGTGGGACGTCATAGTGTATGACGAGTTCCTCATATCGACCGTAGAACTTCTTTAGTGACGTTGTTAGTTGATCACATACATATCTCTGACTGAAAAGCCTATCTGAAAGACGCCTAGCTCTCAGAACAAAATCCCTCTATTTGGTAATTGCTCCGGCATAGCGTATCAACTGAGATATGAAAACACTATAAGCAGGCGATGAAGGGATGTTGCTTCTCAGTAAAGGAAAGTTTGTAATGCTGAAATTGAAGTCATCACGTTTGTCATAGAGTGAGGTGTTCATGTGACCATCAGTATCGTAGGACAACATTATGTCCAAAAAGGATGCTGAATTACTTGTCTCTGTAGTTTGACAGTAAGTGTTTTAAAGTGCCTCAACAGTGCAAAATCATATTTTTTCTACTACTTGGTATTAATGAAACGCATCTTTTCCAGAAAACGCGATATTTATGCGGTGAAGATTTAATGAGTTACTTGCACCATCTTATCTTGATTAACTTTTGACCACCTGTGATCGCCGGTATCCGGCGCTCTCTGTGGTCAGAGGTACAAAGTGAAACGAATAGCCTGATCGTTGATGCTAACTCTGTATGAATAATACAGAGAAAGAGAAAGAAGGGGAAACTTTTGATCAGATTTTTAGATTAATTAATGACTTAGAATAGAGAAAAATGGATAGGGATTGCAAAAATATACATTTTGAACACAGAGCACGATAAGAAAAAAAATATATACTATATTAGGTATTTACAAGGACTTCTTAACAAAGACTTATCAAGCATACATTCAGGACAGGCTCCTATTATGTATTTCCGGTAATTTGTAGTAATCACCGGGAAATAATTTCGATTTAGTCAATATTTCTATGAAAAAAAATAATTTCTTTAAAGTGTGAAATGTGTGTTTGAAATCCGAGTGTAACAAACAAGGGATAAAGACAGAATTTTTCCGACCAAAAGAATGTTATATTCGGAAATATTATTTTGACCGATGGAGGAGATCGAGACTTCCATCTATTTTCTTCATTTTTCTGGGTATTTTAACTGTCTTTCTTTTTCTCCTGTTTTCAATTTATCCCATTTGATATATCAGTTCCTAACGAAGAAAATAAGATGGTTGGAATGGAAGGAAGGGGGGGGGGGTTAAAAACGTTCGAGCTGCGAACTTTCTTATTATCAGGCCGATATAACATGCCGAACTTTTGTAGTTTTAAAGATACAGAAATAGAAAAGTCCGAAATGTTTGAAATGTTGAAAATACTAGGTTAGCTATTTTAAACATACCCCCCTCCTACCCCCCCCCCCCCCCCCAAATACTTCGTATATGGTGCTAACAATCGGACTGATCGTATTTCCACTTTTCCTATGCCCATATCTCGGGCCAAAGCAATTATGACCTCTCAATGCTCGTATTATTACATGCATAATGCAAAAAAGAAACAAACAAAGGAAAAACAAACAAGAACCAAAAAAAAAAAAATAACTAATCATGCACCGTAAACATGTATATATCTCTTATTCGAATATCGGTGGGGTTGAAATTAAATGTCATGTGAACTTATGAAATGCTGTATTTCTAATCAAGTCTGATATAAATGAAATGTAGGGGAAAAGGCTGTAAAAATAAACTCGTGAATATATCTGTCTATTTACCCGCAAATGTCTATTATCTAATTGTATTTTTTAACATCCCCTTTTAATTTTCTTGAATTGTAATAATGTACAAAATACTACATAGTAAATGGGACAATACTTATCACTTATTTCAATTCTTTTTTTGTAGAATATTCTGTTAAATTCACTGTTCATCTATGCTTCATACTACTATTTGAAATGCTTTCTGTTCACTCATGACGATTTCACCACACATGTGGTCAGCAGCAAGATTTAGCGATAAGACGCTCGGCTATCTTCCGCTGCAGGTGTAAATGCACACTAAAATCACAAAATACGGGGTTAAAACGCAGGAATTTTTGCAAAATAATTATGCAATCGCAAATTGATTCATATTTGTTATATAATGGACTTAAAACATCCTGTAGTGTGGAGGCACTTTAAATATTTCCCCTGACTTGGTCGCCCTAGCTATAAAGACATTACCCCAGACAGTGCATGTTTTAGATATTTTCATTTTTCGCGCATGAACATCGACGGCGGGTGCGGATAGCTAAACAGGAGATGCTTACTCCTCCAGGGCACCTGATCCCACCTCTAACTTGCTAGAGGTCCGTCGATGTTCCATTTGGTGCTCTATTGTGAGTTCTGTTGAGATTGTCGTCAGGATCTTCTTTATCTCAATTGACTTCAAGCTCCGAAATTTAGGTTCTGCTGAGGTAATCCGCGAATTTTTGATTATTGATGGACAACACATCATCTATGTATCTATAAGTGAAGTTAAAGTCAGAAGCTAAGTATCTTTTCCCTTCAGAGACCAAAACTTGAATGAATTTAGCTTCGTACGAGTAAAGGAAAATGTCGGCAAGGAGAGGGGCACAATTGGTTCCCATTGGAATTCCGACAATTTGCTTGAAGATCTTTCCTCCAAACACCACAAAACGGTTGTCGCTCGGAAAGTTTAACATATGAATGATATCTGTTTCAGTGTACTTATTTTCAGAATCGGACTTTACTTTGAAAAGTAGGTTTTGTCATAGTTAACAACAATAAATTTGTATTTGCGGTTACCGTTCTTACTTGTAAACGCATTATAATTTTTGCGAGTCTTTCTTTCACCTTTAGAATGTGGGATTGTAGTGTAAAAGTTGATCGAATGGACTCTACTAGAACGAGTAGATCTCAGATGTTCTAAAAGTTCCTTCGAATTCTTTAAAATCCACATTTGGTTGATACCACTGCGAGAACATACTGGCGAATGATATTTTTCAAGCCTAGATTTTATTTCAGATAACACTTTGGTAAGTAAGATCGATACAGATGACAAAATAAATATATACATGAATACTTGAAATTTCTTCTATTTAAGAGGTATGCATAGATATCATGTGAATTATCCAAAATGATGAAAATGTTAAAATGGGCAAAAAAGAACGTTTAAAGCAAAAAAGTGAGACCGGGAAATTGGACTTATTAGTCGAAATAGTTTTAAAAGATGTTCTTCTACATGTAGACATATTCATCATTCTTTCATTTCAAGTCTTACAAATGCGCTTCAGTAGTACTTAATGTCAAACAGGTTTAATAAAGCCAAAGTGAATTTTCTCGGCGCTGTCCACAATGTAGACTTTAAATTTCCATTTGCCGAAAAAAAAGCGTCTCCAAATTTCGTGTAGGGTGTTTTCATAAGCTTTATTAAATCATTTCCTTCTGTTTTTCTTATCTTGTTTCTCTTGATTCCATCGTATAATGTTTGAATCTGACCTCCTATGATAGGTTTCCAGATAATGTGGACGATACAAACTCCACTGGGATTTCTATAATTCGGACGGAATTATGATAATATTACTACAAAATAAATAAAACCATTCTAGTTGCTTTAAAAATCTGAAGACTTATAACAAAACTGCAATTACTTCAAGTAAATTTCGAGGCAAATTTCTGTTTTATAATTTTTTTGCAATTTTCCCATGAGAATGTCATTTTTACGAAAAAAGAAATTACATTTTTTGTAAAAAGATATGTTGAAAATTATCATACATCTTGAAGCGCAGAAGAGAAAATATTTTCATGATTATTTTCTAATTATTATACTACTTGGATACTTATTTATGATGGGTCGTGAAAGTAACATCAAAGAAGTACCTAACATATTTTCAGTATCAAAGTTGAGAAAGGAAGCAAAATCGTGAGAATTCCCTTCGGAACGGTGCCGAAACCTGGAATGAACAACATTCCGAAGACCAGGTGCCCGGGGAGAGTCAGTGTAGCCTGATTGCATGCAACACCCGTCGCAGCAGCTCCATGGAAATTTGTCAAATTCGGTGATGTACACTTTGATGTACAGATCAGGTTAGTATATCTTGAAAGTTACAACTTTCTTTATACATTAGGACTGAGATATTTATAATCTATAGATTTTAGAATCAAAATGAAGCAAACATACCACATCGATTGAAACATTACAGTTATATGTATGTTCAAATGTTTAACGTCTTCAAATTCATTAGCATCATTTTAGAGGCGATAAATTTACAGCATGGCTAGACATAAGATCAATGTCTTTATTACAATTTCAGTTCAGTGCATTCAGTTTTGTAAAGTACACATTACTAATTAAATTCCCAGTCCCATACAATATATCACATATTTGATTGTTTCAATTCTTCATCGTGATTTGAAATTGAAATAAAACTATTCTAGTTCATGCATTACCCATTAATGTTTTCCTTTTTTCCTTTTTCGATTTTAACCTTGGGGTCATTTTTGCAGGTGCTCGCAAAATAATTCAGAATCACTTAGTGCATCTTTTGACCATTACACTTTTATTTGAACGTGTTTGAAAATATGTTCGAGGGAATATTTTAAAGATTTATTGTGTAGTGTACCTATCAACCTTGAATCATTAATATATTTATAACCCTACGAAACCAAAACAAACTTCGGGGTTTTGATGGTAAAACTACCTCTTTTTAATGTGAATGGTTAGATAAAACTTTTTCAACGAGTTACATAACAACATCTACACAGAGCTGTCCAACAAGCAATTCAAGAAAACTTTAGACAGCTATCTGATAAATAACAGCGAATGGTAATGGTTTTTGGATTACGTGCACATAATAGAAAAAAGAAAGGAGGATATCTCAAATAAAACTCGGTTGCAGCACCAACACCAAAACTCCATACACTGCAAGAGACGCAGTAGGGACTAGGGACTCCCCATTCAATATAAAACATTAAACACAAAAGACTTAAGCATCAAGAACAATGGGCTATGGGCGCCGACTTAGTGTGTAGTCTTTTGTGTTTGATGTTTACATGTCGTGTGTCTCTTTTCCGTCTCGTGCTGTACTCGTCTTTTGCGTTTTTGCATCGGGTGTTTTGGTGTTTTGCTGTTGATGCTGCAACGGGGTCTTGTTGGAGACCTCCTCCCTTCTTTTAGGATGACCATCTTCCACGCCAGAAAGCAAATGTGTTGTGGTAATCCAGATATCGTGCTCAAAACCCTACCAATTGTCTGGTTACTTAGAGGCCTCGAAAGAATGCATGATTGTAGCGTAATCATGCAAATAAGACAGCAAAATGCAGGGGACCAAGCAATACATAAATTGATATTAAAATGAATATAATAGCCGAGAGCGTACGACATTCAGTCCGTGCTCTGCCGGCTTTAAATAGCTCATCCATGTTATCACCCGAGGGGTACGACCAACATACCAACATAAGAGAGGAATGACCAGGGTTCATCATGGAGTCATGTCGTCACAGTCAGTCAGAGTATAATTCTTGTGTTTGTACAAGGTTGTTGATTGGTCAAATACCATGGAAAGCGTCCGTTGTGTGAGGATTGATCATATCTATTGTATAAAGGGCGTTTGTTGGATTTTGATAGAAATTCTCTCTACCTTGATCCTTCTTATTATTTTAACCTTGAATTTAAAAAAAGTGTGACAGGATATTTTGTAAAAATTCAAGAAAGTCATGATTAGTTTATGAAAGCAGAAACCATGACCTGAAAGTGTATTGGCAATTTGTAAGTTCCTGTTATGAAACTCCAAAACATACTCCAGTACATACTCCAGTACATGCTTTCTTACAAAATGGTCTATGAAATGTAAATACCATATGACAGTAGTTTCGGAACATCGCCGTTGAGCAATACGAAATTAATTATGTTAGATTCAAACTAATATTTTTTTTTTGTTATAAACACTCATATAAATCTCTCCATATACAGTTTTGTTATATAGGTCAATAAGATAAGTCAAAACGTCGAGATTTTTTGTAAGTACAAGTAGTACATCTTTGCGTCTCTGAAGACCTTTAGGATAGATAAATCGTAATCCGGTTAAAACAATAATTCGCACGTGAACACCGTGATCACATTGGCCTCCTCCAACCTTTGTTGTAATACGTGTTTCATACTTCAGTGTAACTATTTGATTCTTTGGTTGTCCATTCTGTGTAAGTGGTGTAGTTAGTCGTGTTGTTCATGTCAGATATATGTGATAAGATTCAATCCATCTGTTATCCATCGCTATATTTTAGTTTCCTTATTTCTTTTCCAGTGAAAAGGCATTAGAATACTACATGTTCACGATGAACTTTCCTAATAGATTAAATTGCTCATAATTTACATTCGTTCGTGATAACACCTGGCATATCCATATCTTGACATAACTCAAAATTAGGACCTTGTCGAAAAATTGAGACATTTTAAGATTTATCGTCAATTTAAAATTTCTGAAGTATTGAAGGTTTCTTCGTTCACGTAACCTCCAACGATGCAACGAAGCAACGAAGTTCCCAAGTTCTAGAAGAGTTTGTTTGTCCATTCGTTTTCCCTTATGTATATACAATGATTTCAAAACAAAACCTTCGTACAAATATAGTCTGAGTGTACCTTAACGTGTGCGTATCATTTTGGAAGTAGTATAAGAATTGCATTGTCAAATTCGTGTGTATATTTCAGTTATGTCGTGTTAAAGTTAGACTTTAAAAACTAATATAATTACACAAATCACGCAAAGCGTAGCATCCCATCGCGAGGATATCACTCTCCTTGTTTTTTATGTTTCGGTACCTTTTGGGTCATATTTTCATATTCTTTGGCCTTGTCTTCAAATTTATTAGCATCATTTCTGAGCAGATAAATTTGCAGCATGGACCAGACATGCACGTTTCGGATATTTAACTCTCGTCAGTGATCCTCAATCTAATCAGTGCAATATTGCCAAAATCTGTGAAACTTATGTCCTAAATATACCGAAAGACGTCGCAAGATGGCTGGGATATGATGCTACAGGACCCAGGTTTGGTTATGGTGTGGTTATCCGGATTACGTGTACACAACCCTCCCATTTTTCCGGTTACTAAAAGGTCTTGAAAAGCGCACAATTGCAGTGTAAAATAGCCTCCTCAATGTTTACATGACCACACAAAGAAGACAGTAAAACGGAGGTGTCCAAGCAACACAGATGAATATGTAAATCGATACAAAGAGGGGCGCACGTAATAGTCTATGCTCTGTCGGTTTTAGCGAGGGGCGCACGTAATAGTCTATGCTCTGTCGGTTTTAGCGAGCTCATGCATGTTATTGCTCGAGGAGTCCGGCTAACATTCGGAGTAGACAGGTGGTCGGAGCCCTGTCTTTTCTAAAGAGGTTTTCGACGGGGCACGTCATGGAGTCCCTTTGTCACTGTAAAAGTCTTCTACAAAAATGATATTTGAGAAATGGTACGAACATACTATCATGTAAAGGATAAGGTAACCATAACAGTGGGAAATTGCTTTCCTTTTGTCCGGTAATGTCCAAATAGGTAAAAACGGTCAACTGGAAAAGTCTCATCCAAGAAAGTCTCCAATCATATTGATAGGCAAATACCGAAAAGTTCCCAGTGGCGACCAAAGAACTTCTTAGTTGTTCTCCTAAATAACCTTGAGCAAGAAGCTTACGGGCCAGCCTCGTTGCTCTCAACATGGAGTTTCCATACTTAGGACAGGCTCGTCGCGAAATTAGATGATAAAACGTTGGAGTTTTACTTATACAAACATCACTTGAAATGGATACAAAGCATTTGACAAAATATTGTTAACCTGTCCATTTGTTCTTGCTTGAATATAACAAATATGGATAATGAGCATATCTCCCTACAGAGCACTGAATCGATAATGGATTATCGATAACATACTTGGCTCATGTCACTTAGTAGTTTTACGAGTATTATATAGAAATATCGATAATGGATAATCGATAATACAAAAATATCGATAATGGAAAATCGATAATGGATAATCCATCATTTACTTGGCTCATGTCCCTTAGTAGTTTTACGAAGGAAGGAGATCTCCAACAAGACCCCGTTGCAGCATCAACAGCAGAACACCAAAACACCCGATGAAAAAACACAAAAGACGAGTACAGCACGAGACGGAAAAGAGACATACGACATAGAAACATCAAACACAAAAGACTACACATAAACCGACGAGACCAATGGGCAACCGGTGCCGACTTTGGACGGCCATTTGTCACGTAAGTAGCAAATGGTGTGGTTATCCTGGATAACGAGTATTATATAGAAATATCGATAATGGATAATCGATAATACAAAAAATATCGATAATGCAAATCGATAATAGATTATCGATCATTTATTCGGCTCATGTCACTTAGTAGTAGTTTTACGAGTTAATTAATTTTGAAAGTAAATAGTAATAACTTGTGTCAACTACATTATCAGACTTCAGGAATAAGAGCTATTAAATGAAAAAAAAATGCAAGAAGTGGGAATGTAATATAAACATCAAAGAACTACCTAACCGTTATTCAGTGTCAAATTCGAGAAGGCAAAGCAAACTCGTGAGAATTCCCATCGAAACGGTTACGGTTGCAAACCCAGGTTGAGACCAGGTGCCCGGGGAGAGTCAGCGTCTCCTGTAAGATATGTGATATGTTTTTTCTCAATTATTAACTATTAGGGCATTTTGTATTGCCCACAAATTTCGAAGACCTTATCAGTAAATCAATCTGAATTGTAATATGTTAATCCCAAGGTGACTTGATTCATACGTAGATATTTGATTTCTGTCTTAAGGTAATTACCACAATGACCGTATACCGTTAAATATTTTGTTTAGCAAATGAGGGTAATGATTATGAATGTTTGTTAGGGAGAGACATTTTCACATCGCATTAGAGGCGGCCATAGTGAGACGGAAGTCTCCCAGATGCTTTAATGAAGTCCGTGAAGGACTGTGACATTTTTAAAGATGCTGATGCGCGTCATGGTGTCATATCCACTGTGTACATCAGGTCAACCTGTCATTGTCAAGAATGTTGACATGATAACGATTCTGTTATTATAAAAGAAAAGGCGGAAATTCTTGTTAAAACAGCCCTGAATTAAATGCTAAATCAATTATTTGTATAAAATTAATCCTGTTTGTGTTTTAATGAGCATTATTAAAAATCGGTAAAGTAAAAGGATATAAATGATAATTTTCTAGAAAACTATGTGAAAATACTATCATAATTTCAGAACAAGATGAATGCACTTATAATTCTAAAATATGACTCTTCAGTGCAATCTCTCTGATCTATCATTTCATTCGATTCTTTATTTTATGATATCAGTTAAAGCAAAAAGGCATTTGATAAAGATCAATATTTTTCTAGACGACTATGTGGAATCACTATCAAAGAAAGCGATAAGATAAATGCACTTTTAATTCTTCTATATTCCCGTATATGCAAACCTGATGAACTTTTATCATGACCTTAATAAATTATGGTATTTGCACTTTTACTAGTTGAGACATGTACCAATAAATGCCAAGGATTTCTTTTGAAAGTGGTTTTCGTGAAGTGAAGGAATGGACAGTTTCGAACTCAATTTTTACAAAAATCTAACATTTATTTTTCAACGGAACGAACATTAAATGATCTTCAATTATGACCTTAGTAGAAATTTGGAATTTTAAGGGGAAACCTTGTCTCTAAATGATAAATTTACCCAGATGACTTGTGCAAAAATGCCGCAAAAATGAAATATGTTGATGCAATAGACGGGGAATTTGATTTTGTAGCCATCAGGTCACTTGGGCATGGCACGGCAAGATTCGGATTATCATGACAATATCGTCTCTTTCCGTCATAATGTCGGAAACAATGGTATTACGCTTACTTACTTGTAATTAACTGTTTTAAAATAACAGTATTGTCAAAAAGGTACTGATGAGAGAATTAATTACCTAATCGTGTATTTCTACTGCAGGAGAAGGAAATCATGAATTCTAAGTTGTAATTATGTACTTAAATTTGTAAGTTTTAATTTTGCAGTTGACAGATTTCAAAATTTGTTTTTCAACAACATGAAAATAAAAATTAAATATTCTTCATCCAAAATGCATACGTTAATATCTTTATGAGTTGGGACGCTTCGATCGTATTATGATGTATGTAAGCAAATACATGTATCTTGTACTATTATCTGTTCGCAGACAGTGCATGAATTTTATATATTGTTTTCATTTTCATGCTTAAACATCGACGGCGGATGCGGCTAGCTTCAAACCGAGTGACCGATAACGAGATATGTTTGATTATTCGTGTTACAATACGGACGTATTAAAACTCTTTACTTTCTTGAATGAAATTTCAAACCAAACGCGTGTTTCATATTTATAATCCTCATCAGTGAAGATTTCAACTAAAGTGCTTTTTATAATCCGCCAAAATTCACTTCAGCAGCGCCCTCTGGATCTTTTTTTTTAATTTAAATTTGTATATTTACTTTACAAAGAGTGTCCTGCTCCAAATTTCATGTAGGGTCGATTCAGTAGCATATCCAAATAAAATCTATATTCAAAATAGCATTGGAAGGGATTGTGCTTAGATAATAATCTCCTTTAATTTCGTTGATATTTCTGAATGAAATTACAAGTTACCGAAATAGGCAAATAAAGTTTATAATGTCAAGTTGATAAAGTGCCAAAACAAAGCTTTTTTCAGGCTACAGAGCTGGAAGGAAGGAATTTATACACTTGAAAACATCAATGTCATGGGGAACGGGTTTAACTGCTCCAGGTAATGAGCGTTTTATTAATAATACGGACGTGTTCCAACTATATATCTTCTTGAAAAAAATGTGTGTTACTTTTTGATTTTGCGCTTTGATTTTTCTATAATTGTAATTTGTGATACATCACACGGACACTTAGTTTGGTACTTGACAAATCGATAGTCATTTTCCTGCATATTCCTATGAATTGCACTCTAACTGACTGTGAAGATAGTACTTCATGACGGACCCTTCAGACCCTCTGTAGAATGACAGGGTCCCAACTCCCTGTCATTTCTTAACATTTGTCGCACTCATCGGGTGATAACATGCATGAGCTAGCTACAGCTGGCAAAGTTCGAACTGTATTTCGTACGACCTCTATTTTCTATCAACTTACATATCCATTTAAAAGTTGCTTGATCACCTCCCTTATGCTATATGTTTGAATGGTAATGTTACAGAGAGAATGTTATATAACACCTCTATTGTGCGAACGTCCTTCCAGACCTGTGTGTAACGGGAAAAGTGAGGGGGGGGGATGGTGGGTTACGACATACGGTATCTAGATTTCACAACTCATCCGGTATCCTAGAGCTTGTACTAATGTGTTGGATGTTCATAGTAGAAATATACAAATTACCAATACGAAGAAATTTATCGATGGAGGTTTTCGCTTTCATAAACTAGTAAAGACTTTCTGGAAAATTTTCAAAAATTATTGTAAACTTCTTTTGAAATTCGGACCAATACAAGCAACAGAGTATATTACTTTGGGTATTTCACAACTTGCCTTTTATGGTGAGATAATTAACAAAATAAGAAGGATCAAAAGTAGACAGCAAAACAATCGAAAATGCGTCAAAATCATCAAACGCCTTTTATACCGTGGAAATGATCCTAATGTCACCAGATCGAAACTCGGCTTGGTACTTGACCAACAGTCCTGTACCAGCGCATTCTTAAGACTTGCAGTACGACAGGACTCCATGACAGTGACGACAGGACTCCATAACATGCCCTGTCAAAACCTCTTTAGCGAAGACAGGGACAGACCATATGTCCTCTCTGAATGTCAGTCGGACTTCATCGGGTGATAAAATACATGAGCTCGCTTCAGCCGGCAGAGCATGATCTGTATTACGTAAGCAGAGCACGGATTGTATAATATCCATTTACATATCCATCTGTTTTGCTTGGGCCCCTGCGTTTTACGGTCTTGTTTGTGTGTGGTAATATAACTGTGAGGAAGTTGTTTTACACAACAACTGTACGTTCTATGAGACCTCTGGGTAATCGAAAAAGTGAGAGGGTTGTGCGCACGTAATCCAGGATAACTACACCGTGACGTGGCAGATGGCCGTCCTAAGTCGGCACTGATTGCCCATTGGTCTCGTTGGTTTATGTGTGGTCATTTATGTTTGATGTTTCTATGTGATTTGGCGTTATTGTACCATTTCCGTCTCATTATGTGCGTTTATGCTTTGTGTTTTTGCAGGTGTGTGTTTTGGGGTTTTTGTTGTTGGTGCTGCAACCGAGTGCTGTTGGAGATCCCTTGCTTTTTAATGTAGATACTTCAAGCGGGCCTTCTTGAACATCACCTGCTTTATGTTCATGCTTACTATGTCGTAACTTATGTATTGCTAGGATGGCGTGTAGATTAATAAAAGACCTTGTCAGTTCAAATATTGAATAGAAACTGAAACTATGCGTATTAAACAAAATATATTTGTATGCCTTCGGTTTGTGATTTCCTGAATTATCGAAATTTGTGCTGTATATTGAGATATGGTCATTATCCATATTCATCATTTTATGTGCCGAATGTCAATGATGTTTGAATTCTTTTATTTCTTGATATAATTTTCGTTCTCAAACTTTGACCTCTTCGCCATTGTATTTTAGATTTTATGTTAACGGGAACTTGCTCGTGGACGTAGAAAAGGGACATTTCTTTTTCAATTATCATGACATTAAAGGTATCATTTTAGCATGTGTGAGATTTCCTTATGCGATCATTTGATTTATGGGGTTAATGAAAAACGACATATTCATGTAAATTATGATTTAAATGTAAATATTACATGCTTTATGAAATATCGTTTTTACTATCTTAAAAAATACATTTTCCTACGAACGCTTCAAATGCACATGAACCGTTCAATTGATAGACAATTGTCAGGGTTAAACGTGCAAAAAAAGAGATAATCTTAAAATATCGAATTCGCATTGAATTTAATAGATTTTTTTTCTTTTTATAACATGACAATTTACAAATAGAAAGGAATTCTAAATACAACAAAGTATATAATTACTTCCCCGTGTAGGCACACATTATGACAGTTTTTGTACCTCACCTGTCATCTTTATTTCAATTATCTTCTCTTCAAAATTTCAAATTTCGTCTAATTTGTGTGAAGTTTAAGTTCCTTGTTGTGACGCATGTTTCATCAGAATGTTTTACATTATCATGATTGACGGACAATGAGCTAGATGCACTAAATGAATGCCAAGAATTCATATCTCTATTGATATGCCTCCTATAGGTTTTTTTTTTTACTATTGTTTACGTAAGAATACCAAACGATACGAGAGAAAGAGAAAGAGGTATGCAAAGATAGTTAGGAGGAAATGTTATTTCATAACCATATACATTTCAATATCTTTACCGTTGAAAATTCTAGTAATATTTTCTTGATTTTTGTACCTATGATCTAATTTGGTCGAATGATTGAAGTGTTATTTTGGTCAGGAAATCTACTTCCTTCTGCTTCTTTGTTCCATCATGTCTGATTCTTAGCGAAGGAAGACGAACTTGTTGATTAATTGGTCCAGAGACTTTTGATAAATGTAATTCTTAGAAAGGCAACATTAACATTTTTAGAAAATAAGTAACATAATTCAAAGAACTATCGTCAAATATAGAAAGAACTTCAAACATCAAAATGTCTCATTTACTATGTTTGTAGATTTTTCCAGCATATATGTAAAGCTTGGAATGGACAAAAATTAACTATTGTCAATATCAAAGCGTTTACATTGAATTAATTCCAGTTTCTTTAGCACTTCATATAACTGTTGCTTAAGAGGTAAGGAGTCGAATTATCTCTATTCCTTATCAGTGAACCTGAATCAAAATTGATATTAGCTCTCTCAGTGGAAGAACAAATCATAAAGAAAAATAAAAACAAAAATACTATGGAAAGGAAGTAGTGAATCCGAATTGATTTTGAGACAAGATGCATGTGGCTTCGCGATTCACGGAATTTGCACGTGACCAACCAGAATTATACTACCATGAATACGCAAAGTAAGACAGTCACTTCTTAATTGATGCGTTATGCCAGAACAAGTAGCAAATATATATGCGTCCTTCAAGTAAGTTTTGCAGACAGGGATACGTTTGTGACCGACTTACATCATCACTGAGGGCGTTCTACGGGTACCTGTAAAGTGCGAAACGAACGAAACGAAACGAAACAAATCGAAACGAAACGAAACAAATCGAAACGAAACGAAACAGATCGAAACGAAACGAAACAAAACGAAACGAAACAGATCGAAACGAAACGAAACAGATCGAAACGAAACGAAACAAAACATAAAACTTAAAGAAAATGAGAAAAAGAGGAAAAATCGCTGAGAACGAATATTTCAAGACAAGATATTATTGAAGGGTCAGGGGGTACCACTCTCCTCCTGCCGCCCCCTCCCCGTGGAGGAGGGGGTCTTGGGCGGTCAAGACAAATGTTTAAACTTTAAAGTGTAAATTGGTGCAATAGTGAAGTTATTAGGGTTATTTCCTTTTATAAACCTTGAAAAAGGAAATATACCTGTTAGATGAAAAACTAAGGTGAGCGAAGCGAGCCTGAAGTATTTGAAAAATGAATTGAAAATTGCGGCGAGCGAAGCGATCGGGAAAAATTTTTTAAGGTATATATAGATGAATTTCGAGGTAATTTTTAAGAGAGTATGTACATGAACGCATAAGAGCAAGATTATCTATATTAAAAGTAATTTCCTATTTTTGGGGGGGGGGGGGGGTTACTGTTATCCTCCCAATCATCTGTCCCTCCTCTCGCCCCCTTCTTCCCTCCTCCCGCCCCCTTTCTCTCCCTCCCTTTGTCCCTGTCCACCCCCTCATTATTGCCTTCAACCGTTAGTTCTTGTGGCTGGAGGGTTTTTTAAAGAATCAAAGTTGACGATTAAAGCACATTGCATTTTAAAGGAGAGTGAATGGGATGAATAACCTCGTCATAGACCGAAAATTATTATTTAGCAGGGAGGAGTCTAGCGCAGAGGAAACGGAACTGTTCCGTTATGTGTATTTGAAAATTTTATCAGAAAAATGAAAACAATTAAAAATCTGAGGGGCACATTTCGTTTGAAAAAGAATAAGATTTTTTCCCTGAAATGTGCCCCACCCCGTTTAATGATCTCATTACGGTGTCATAGCGTGGTTTTCTATCCCCTCCCTTTCTTCCTCTTTTAAAAATACATGAATGGCATTTGACATATACTTTTCATTAATTGTCAGCTTTGACTCTTTCAAGAAACCCTCTTGGCACTAGTTACAAATATAGAACACTTGGATTAAGGCAATATTACATGCTGATCTTGTCTTGAAAAATTCGTTCTTGGCGATTTTTCCTCTTTTTCTCATTTTCTTTAAGTTTTATGTTTTGTTTCGTTTCGATCTGTTTCGTTTCGTTTCGATCTGTTACGTTTCGTTTTGTTTCGTTTCTTTTCGATCTGTTTCGTTTTGATTTGTTTCGTTTCGTTTCGATTTGTTTCGTTTCGTTTCGTTTCGTTTTTGTTTCGTTTCGCACTTTACAGGGACCCGCGTTCTACGGTGGATACAGGGTACTGAGTCAAAGAAGATCATGGCGATAATCCCAACAGCTCTCACAAAAGATCACCAAAACCTAGCACCGACGGACCCCTAGCAAGCTAGAGGTGGGACCAGGTGCCCGAGATATCCAATTGTCCAGAATGGTGAATTATATTATGTGACAAATATGGATAATGACCATATCCCTGTATACAGCACAAAATCGATAATTCAGAAAATTAGAGACCGAAGGCATACAAAATCAGGATAAAACAGGAACCAAAGCAAACAAACAAAAACCTCCACCATATGAAAAGATGCGACCTCCCAATATGGAAGTGAGACCAGGTGCCCAGGAAGAGTAAGCATCTCCTTAGACCATTTGAACCATCCAACCACAGAATATATTTGGAATTAACCGGATGTGACATTTCTACCTGTTTGAAGCGACGTTTGTTGCTGACTATTCCGTGGCACCTTGTCTCATTCCCATATTGGGCTTTCGCTTCTTTTCAATTGCTGAAGGCTTTTTGTTTGCTTTTTTCCCTTTTTTATCCTAATTTGGTACTGTGTTTTTGGGTATGGCCCATATCCAAATTTGTCATGTTTATCATATATAAGTATTTTTTTGCCGATTGTCTTTAATGATAACATGAGAAATCCATATGAAGCGGAGTACCTGCTTCCAGATATGTATTACGCAAAATCATACTTATGAATAGGCACTGAAATACCAAAATTAAAAGAAAACATCGAAAACAAGTAAAATAAGGCTCAAGGAAGACCAAATTCAAGGAACGACGTCAAAACACTAAAATCCAAAGACTGTACATAGGTCAATAGACGGCAATTTGTTATGATAGTAAAATGATTTAATTCTTCATATTATGTGCGCACAACCCTTTTAATTGACCGATTACCCATTGGCCTTGAAGAATGCGAAGTTGTTGTGTAAATTAGATTTCTCATTTAAGGAAAACACAAACAAGACACCAAAACGCAGTTGCCTTAGTAGATAAGCACATTTCCTCGTTTCAATTTGTAAGTAAGATATATTAATGGTTCCTTCGGAAAAAAAAGAAAACACCAAAAGTAAAGTTCAAACAAACTTAACATAACGGACTGCATGAATTTTCCTTCTAAACCTCATCTCACATCGATCACTTGTACGTGAATCGGGGTAGAGAAGAGAACATATCTATGCCGTGATCAAATATCAGTAGCAAATAAACAAGATTTATATGAAATTTGATGCAGATCGAAGCCTAGACATCATAATAATGACTTGTTTGGAAGATATTTGTAATATGTTGTGCATCATTCTCTCAGAGTGTGCGACATTTACGATGTCAGTGTCAAACTAAAGGAAAAGTTCAGAACCTTGGTCATTACTGGAAATCCTCTGTATCTAAATGTGCTAAGCACGAACGCAATATGCACGGGGAATGATGCATATGCACTTATTTAATGCACGAAAATATAAAGAAAATAATATTTAATTGCAATTTTGCCTGATACGCTGTCAGGGAAATATGGCATGTGGAGAAAAATAATCGTTTACATCACTTTTATCGTTGATGATTATACAAATTTCAATTTATTATCCCCTTTTTTCGAGATAATCCAGGAATAAAAGTTTTAATCATTTTGGTACTGCGTTAATTGAGGAAATGAAATTTCTATGAGTTGGGAATGGAGTGTAAATCTGTGTGTTTAATCCCTTGAATACAAATATTGCAAGTGATTCACCACACTCTTCTCTCTTGACCGAATAAAAAATGTATAATAACAAATTCTAAGTCAATCTAGAAAGGAGGAAATTCTCACTGATTTGGCCTTGCCTTCTCGACTTTGAAACTTAATAATTGTTTGGCTACTTATTTGATGTTTATATAGAGGACTTGGTGGAATCAACCAGATCAACGCTTCGATACTTCCGATTGCGAAACCGTGATTAGACAAGCACAGGAGGAATCAAATTATGGACCAAGAAAACTAAACAAGAAGACGACATCAATATACTTAACAAAACAGATTTAATATCTTTGGAGGTGGTAGCGCAGTGGTGGACTGTGAACCCATAGGTCGTGGGTTCGAGTTTCGACGTCACTAAACATTAAAACCATGATGACCTGGGGCAAGTTGCTTAATTTGTATCGCACTCTTCCAACCAAAGAGTAATAGGAAGGTATAGAGTTGGAACACTTCGGAAGGTATAAATACGTGTATTATTGTGTACCTGGCAGATGAGATGAGCTGGCAATGTGAATGATTAGAATTAGCGCCTTAACGGCAGCTCTGTTGTATAATGATTTTGAAATGGCATATGAATGAGTAGGTCTCGCCAGGGAGGTAATATACAAGTCGCGTGAGACTATTAACATTTACCTTACACTAAAATGGACATGTGGTTAGGTTGTGAGTTAGTAATTCTAATAAAACACCACTGAATAACTGATTTGTACTTCATCCATGTTAACAAAAAAAGCCATGAAAAATTTTCTGTAATTTCTCTAAAATACTATATTATAAACATAGGGTCCTAGAGCATCATATCCCAGTCATCCTCCTACGTCTTTCGGTACTTTTACACTCTTTAGCCATATTACATTGTTTAAATTGAGGATAACACACAAGGGTTTAGTATCCGAAACGTGCATGTCGGATCCATGCTGAAAATTGTTCTGTTCTTAAATGACGCTATTGAATTTAACAATTAAAACTTAGAGATACGTCTTCAAAATATTGTTTTTTAGTCTAAATTATATTTTATTTCAAATAACAGAAAAAGGATTGGGCAAAAGTTTTCACTATCCTTCTCTTATAAATGTTTTGACTTCCTCTCCTCATATGTTCACTTTTTTTAAAAGCAACGAGCGTTACTGATAAAACAAAGGACGGGATCTCCAACAACACTAGGTTGCAGCACCCACAACAAAACGCCAGAACACCTAATGCATGCACACAGATTAGACACAGAAAGAGACACAAAAGAGACAAGGAACACCAACGCACAACATAGAAACATCAAACAAAAAGGACCATACATAAACAAACGAGACCAATGAGCAACCGGTGCCGACTTTGGACTGGCATCTGCCACGCAAGTAGCAGACGGTTAAGTTATCTGATATGTGCGCAGAACCATCCGACTTTTCCGATCACCCATAGCTAATAATAGTACACATATCATATGTCATTGAGATGTATTTCATATGAATACCCATTTTTCATACATTGAATTTTGGTAAACAGTGAAAGATGATAATGATGTTCGTTTATGGGTGTATTTAATTCAGAAATGTCAGACGCAAATGCAGTTCGAAGTTCAAAGTGGTATACCAGCAAATTTAAGCTTAACAAAATAGTGCCCCCCCCCCAATGTATGATGATTTATAATCAAACGATTAATTTGAATTCAGTGCATAATAATGATTTTATTTCATTATATATTCTGTTATATTCAATTGTATAAGTTTTGTGCGCAGTAAGCGAATTATGGGTACTCCAACGAACACTATGTCTGTTTAATTTAACTGTATTTTACTTAATGCATTATGAATAAAAACAACTCTCAAATTTAAATCTGACTAGCTTTCACAGTTATGGTAGGAACCATAAAGTGAACAAAGTATAACACGATCACGTGGAAACGACAAAACACCAATTATATAATAAAGAAATTTAAACATCACGTGCAAACGACATGTTTATGATCACAGTGTTTCTTATATTAATATTTTAGGAAGTATTCTTAATTGCAGGGAGACCTAACTGACGAATGAATAGAAATAAAGTGAGCGTCATTCACTTAATTTATTTCACTGTAAAAATGTTCATTGAGATGGAGATACACTTTGACCAATTCATTTGTCCGAAGAGTGACTTGGCATCCGTATTTTGATATTTAAATTACTAGTAGATTCCCATTTAAAAAGGCCCCTTAGGAAATGTATGGAGAATTTACCAACGTTAAGATGCATTTGACGATGTTACAGGCAAAATCTGCAAATGAAAATGACCGATATTGATTTAATGACTGTCTTACATTTTTTGTGCATAAATTTCCGAGAATCGTGTTGCGATTCACTTCATCTTGCTACTTTGACCTCACTATTTTGACCTCAAATTTATTATTCAATAATTAATAATAACAATAATAAAACTCAAAATAACTCTTCAATCCTTGACCGTGCTACTGTGACCTCAACTTTTGACTTTATTTTGCAAAATATCACATTTCTTATTTGAATGGACCTACACATGTAGTTGTACATAATCCTTGAAACAAGAATTACAAAATGCCAGTATAATTTTTTACACCTTCACCACGTTTGATCTATTTGGAAGACAGGAAAGTACGAAAAAGTGAAACGTTTAAATGCACTGGCATCATTTAAGGGCAGATGAATTCACAGCATGGACCTGGGATGTACGTTTCTGGTATTTAGCATTTAGGTAAACTGTTCGAATTTATTACAAGTCTCCTGAATTAACTTATAGCAATTTACTTGAAACAAAATAGACCGATTAAAATCCAATTTTCTGCTTGTCGACTTCGTATCTAAATATGAATTACCAACGAAAATGTCTGAAAGGAGTTTATGAATATTGGAGTTAATGTAAACGTCTTCAAATTGAATAGCATCATTTAAGAACAGATAAATTGGCAACATAGACCAGACATTGCACGTTTCGGGTACTTAACCCTCGTCAGTGATCCTCAAATCTAAACAATGTAATATGCCAAAAAAGTATGAAAGTTACATATACTATGTCGAAAAAGCGTACCGAAAGACGTAGCAGGATGGGTGGGATATGATGCTACAGGACCCATGTTTAAGAAATTTCAAGAAATTTTGATAACAGATTTAGAATGCGTTGAAGAAACGATCAACCGAAATTGATCGAACTTGGCTACATGTGCCTTCGGGGACTCTGGTCCACCAGCAGTGACACTCACCAAGTGGTATAAATGTAAATGTCTTCAGATTGAATAGCATCATTAAAGAACAGATAAATTGGCAACATGGACCACACATGCACGTTTCAGATTCATTAAGTGACAACTCCTTGGTCTGAATGTGACTCCAATGAATTTGCAATTATCAACATAGAAGAAAGAAGGGGATCTCCAACAAATTCGGTCGCAACATCAACAGCAACATACCAATGACAAAAACACCCCAAGTGAAAACAGAAGACATCTATAGAAGAAACAAGACCCCGTACTTCTATTTCGGCATTCATTCTAGAAGCAATGTTTTAACACCAATTCTCTGTAAGCACCAAAAAACTTTGACCACGCATGTTCTCCGATTTTCATGAAATTTCATATATTGATAGACAAAATGTCATAGGAAATAATCAACATATTGTTGCCAAGTGACTCGATTGCCATGGTAACCAGGTCAGAAAATATGAAAATATGACAATTATACACGTTTGAAGCCTTACTGTGTCTCATGCAAATGGTTTATGATTTAAATCTTTATAAAATCAAAAAATGGTGGCTATAATATACACAACTATATATTATCTTTTTAGATTTTATCAATACACAAAGTTACCATGGTAATAATACTCTGATGAAATTCTTCAAGACTTTGAATTTTATTTTCCGCTTTTCAGTACATTTGAAATAAGAATTACCGATTTTATCTATTGGTTTGAAAGGACTTATAATCTTAAATTAGTGGGTTATCAAGGATCTTAATTTCCATAGCAACCGTTTCGATGGGTTTGGAATATTGATAAATTTGATCTTTTGAGCGTCATAAATAAAAATATCCTTTTGATAGATAAAATGTGATAACATCATAATGCCACATGTAATGCACTCTTTCAAAACCTTAAATAAAATTTGTGGGGTAAAGGTTACCATGACAACTATTTTAAAACATGTAGAATTAAAAAAAATAAAGTGGTGTAAGAATTTTATTTACATTCGATTAGAAAGGCCCTTATCAATAGAATCTATTTTGAGAAAAAAAGACACATTTTGTATGGGTACTATTAAAACAACATCGATTCATACAGATACAGAAATGCTTCATTTTTGGACTTTTAAAGCTTTTTAAATTAAATTTCTTACAAGGTGACAAAAACATTCAAGTTACATTAAAGATGATTGCTCAAATTTCTTTATGGGAAAAAGTGTTATCCATTACATTTATTCAAAATTGCCGTATCCATTGAAACAAACAAGCCTATTTTGAAATGGACCCTTTGTCTAATTTGTTTTTCCTTGGCAAAATTATTTCTCGAAGTATTAAGTAAAATATCCTTAATCAAAATTTAAGATAACGTCAATAGCTAATAATTAAAAAAATCTTTTTCATGTTGTGAGAAATAAGGTCTTCTGTCTGAAGTAAAAAGAGTAGTTTTCCTTGGAAACCGTCCACGTTACCTTGGCAGTCAGTAAAAGTATTATTTGATATCCAATTTTCATGAATAACAATGAATTGGCACTTTAACATTTTGTTTTCATCTTATCAAAAACTTGTTGCGAAACATGGAATTAAATTGGCCTTGTGCAACGTTCATAGAAACCGTTTTATGAACATTCGCCGTAATAAAAGTGTACAGTAGTTCAGAAATATCCACATTAAATTTTAACATTTTCCGTTTTAGTAGATTTATGGGACATTTATTTTCATTATCTGTATTCTATTATGGACTTCCCAAGAATATGATAAAAAGATAATTGCTATGTAATAATAAACGAATATAAAACAGGAAGATACAGGAGATACTGTAGACTTCTTATAACATGAAATAAGTAATGTTATATGCTAGAATGAGTTAAGGAAGATCCTGACGATAATCTCAACACCCTCACAATAGAGTGCAAAATTGAGCATCGATGGACCCCTAGAAAGCTAGAAATTGGACCAGGTGCCCGAATGGAGTAAGCATCCGCCATAGATGTGCACGCACGAAAATGAAAACAAGATCTAAAATACATGCACTGTGTGAGGTAATGTCTATATAGAAAGTGCTATGGCGACCATGTCAGGGAAAATATTCAAAAGAAATGTCATTTTTTGTATTACCAATAAACAGCAAACAAGTTTTCAGGTAATCGCTTTTCCTTGTCGCCTTAGATCGTTATTGGTTGCCAATTGGTCTCGTTGTTCTATGAGTCGCCCTTTTCGCTTTGATGTCATGTTTCGAACTTTGTCTTCCGTCCTCTTTGGTCTATTTTGTTCTTCTCATTTCTTTTTGGATTTTAGATAATTTTTGCATCATTGCACCAATATCCCACCCATCCTGCTACGCCTTTCGGTACATTTTTGGAGATAATAATTTTCACAATATTTGGTAATATTACTTTATTTAGATTGAGGAACGCTGACGCGGGTTAAGTACCCGAAACGTGAATGTCTGGTCCATGCTCCAAATTTATCTATTCTTAAATTATGCTGTTGAATTTGAGGACACTTAACATTTGATATTGATACCAAGTTCTTTCCTTTGTTATCTGGACTGTTTATTATATAGTTATTTTATTTTCATCGTATGTCTGTATACATTTTTAAAATATAACATCGGGAGGAAAAACTGAACTTCGACATAATACCTTTCAAAGTCAATCAATAAATATTATGGTAAACACGAATGTGAATATTAGAGATGAACCTTCCGAACGCGGGAAAAATTCGAGAAATTCCATGAAGTTACAATGCAATTTCGATATTTGACAGAGGTTTAAAGCTAGTTTGTCCGAGGTAAAACCATTGTGACGTCACAAAATTTGGCATTTTTTCCGCAATTGGAAGGGTCAATTAAAAGAAAAACATCGTGTACAAGATTATTCTCTGATACATGTTTTATATACAAAACATCAAACCCCTGACTATTATCTGAGCACCTTCATCTGCTGTTCTTTTATCTTCCCTTATCGGATCGTTTTTTCGTTTGTTTTTGACGACATCTTATCATTAGATTTTCCACGTGCTGTATGACAAATTTCTTTCAAATGCCATTTCTTGTTGAAATATTTATCTGTTTTCTTTGTTACAAGTACGTATATGATTTATTTATCTTTGATTATTTCAGATCCTAACAAGCGAACGTTACTCAATTACTCAATCGAACATTCATCATGACGATTTCAAATATCAAATCCCTTATTTAATTGTTGTCTCGTTCTTTTCTAACGACGTCTTTTCGTAAGATTTTCGACGTGCTTTCGTTTTTCTTGCAATCTTGTTGACATATTTTGTTGTTTTCAATGCAAACTTATCCTTTTTGTTGTACATAATTTATTCATCTTTTATTATTGAAAATCCTAACAAGCTAGCCTTACTCAATTACTTAATTATCGAACATTCATCATGACGATTTCAAATATCAAATACAAACTTTTATGGTCTTAGATTTGCTTTACCTTGCCGGCCTTGAGAGTATAATTTATCTGTTTACGGTGATATTTTATTTCGGTGCATTTATGACCCTATTAGCATGAGGTTTGTCAGATTATAGAGTTTTAACCTGTCAAATCTGTCACCCTCAGATCTTACGCTGAAAGGAAGTACAGAATGTGACAGGTTTGATTTAGGTATGGCGTGGTGTTCAACAAGTGGAGGCGGTGAATACATTGTAAGTGCAATGGACTTGCTCCATCCGGGCACCTGAGTTCATCAGTATGGAATATTGACGCTCTATCCGGGCACCTGTTTTCATCACTATGGAATACTGACGTTCTATACGGGCACGTGATTTCATCACTATGGAATACTGACGCTCCATCCGGGCACCTGATTTCATCACTATGGAATACTGACGCTCCATCCGGGCACCTGTTTTCATCAGTATGGAGTATTGACGCTCTATCCGGGCATCTGATTTCATCACTATGGAATACTGACGTTCTATCCGGACACCTGATTTCATCAGTATGGAATACTGACGCTCTATCCGGGCACCTGATGTCATCAGTATGGAATACTGATGCTCTATCCGGGCACCTGATGTAATCAGTATGGAATACTGACGCTCTATCCGGGCACCTGATTTCATCAGTATGACTCTCTATTCAGTGTAATATTGTTGTCGTTGCTGTTTTTTTGGTTGTTTTTTTTTTTCATTTTTCCTGTTAATTTGCCTATTGCTTAACATGATTTAATTCTGTTTTTCTTTTCAAAATATTGGTCTTATTTATTTGTTCCTTTCGCTATCCGTCTTTCTGTCTGTTCATTCATCAGTCTACCTGTCTGGACCCCCCTTCTACTGCTTACCAACGACATGAGATAAAAAAATCCTGAAGACTATCTTAACGGCACTCACAACAGAGTACCCAAATCAGCATCGACGGACCCCCAGCAAGCCAAAGGTGTGATCAGGTGCCCGGGAGGAGAAAGCTTGTATGAAACATAGAAACATAAAAAAAGAGGGCGCTAGTGAAATGAATTTTGCTGGAAGCATCATTGATGAGAATTTAATATTCGAAACACTTGCCTGATGGAAATTGGTTTGAAATCTTCTTCACGAAGGTAAACATTTTGAACACCTCCGTATTATTCATATAAACACTTATGTCTTGTTGCAGTGTGGAGCAGTTAAAATCGTTCCTCGTGACTTGATGTTTGTTAAATTTTATATATTTAATTCTCATCAGTGATGCTTCCAGCCAAAGTGTTTTTCATAAGCAGTCCAAATAAATTTCACTTGCGCCCTCTGGTGTAATTTTAGAATCTAAATTACAGAGAGTGCGCGCCTCCAAATTTCTTGTAGGGTCGATTCAGTGGCATATCCAAATAAAATCTTTGTTCAAAATCAAAAGAAAGGAGGGGATCTCCAACAACACCTAGTTGCAGCATCAACAGCAACCTCCCAAAACACCCTCTGTAACACACAAAAATGACACGCACAGAAAGAGACGCAGTAGTACAATGAACGTCAAATCACAGAAAAACATAAAACACAAATTACTACACATAAACCAACGAGACCAATGGGCAAACGGTGCCGACTTAGGACGGCCATCTGCCTCGTCAGTAGCAGACGGTGTGGTTATCCTGGATTACGTGCGCACAACCCTCCCACTATTCCGATTACCCAGAGGTCTCGAAGAACGTACAATTGTGGTGTAAATCAACCTCCTCACTGTCAGATGACCACACACAAACAAGACCGCAAGACGCAGGGGCCCAAGCAACACAGATGAATATGTAAATTGATATAAAAAGAGGGCATGCGTAATACGACCTGTGCTCTGCCGGCTGTAGCGAATGCATGGTGCATTAAAATTGGTTTGAAATTTTCTTCAGGAGTTGAAACACATCATAGTCTTTAATAAAACATCCAATCCTTCCCTGGCCCAAGTGATAAACGTCTTCAAATTCATCAGCATCATTTAAGATCAGATAAATTGGCAACGTGGACCAGACATGCACGTTTCGGGTACATAATCCTCATCAGTGATCCTAAATCTAAACAATGTAATATGCCAAAAAGTATGAAAGTAACTATGTCGAAAAAATGTACCGAAAGACGTAGAAGGATGGGTGGGATATGATGCAACAGGACCCACTTTTTAGAAATTTCAAGAAATTTTGATAACAGAAATTTAGAATGCGTTGAAGAAACGATCAACCGAAAAGCAGCGATCAATGAATTGGTCAAGAAAATATTGAATCATAATAAAATACCTTTTCTGATTACGTACTTGTAAGGGTGTTCTATGCACTCAGGAGACGCTGACTCTCCCCGGGCACCTGGTCTCATATCTGGAGTGTTATTCATTTGTCAAGAAAATAGTGAAACATAATCAAATGTTAAACGTCTTCAAATTCATTAGCATCATTTAAGAACAGATAACTTTGCAGCATGGACCAGATATGCACGTTTCGGTTACTTAACCCTCGACAGTGATCCTCAATCTAAACGTCATATGACCAAAACGTTTGAAAGTTATTTTGTCCAAAATGTACCGAAAGACGTAGCAGGATGGATAGGATATGATCCTACAGGACCCACGTTTTAGAAATTTCAAGACATTTTGATAACAATAATTTTCGAATGCGTTGAAGAAACGATCAACCGAAGTTGATCTAACTTGGCTAAATGTGCCCTCAGGGACTCCTGGTCCACCACCAACTGGTACAAATGTGAAACGTCATCAAATTCAATAGGATCATTTAAGAGCAGATCTTTTCTGATGAAGTACTTGTACCGGTGTTGCGTGCAACCAGGAAACGCTGACTCTCCCCTGGCTCCTGGTCTCACTTCGAAATGTTATTCATTGGCGGAGAAAATAGTGATTCGTAATCAAATATCTTTTCTGATGACGTACTTGTACGGTTGCAATTAGGAGATACTGACTCGGAATTTTATTCATTGGTCAAGAAAATAGTGATTCATAATCATTATATCTGATGACGCACTTGTAGCACTTTTCTTTTTAATATTACTTAGTGTGATACATTAGAAGTGTTAACATCTTTATGTGACGAAAAAATTAATTAATTCGATCGATAAACTAAAAAATATTGTATCATGGAACAGAAGATGTACCATCGTTTTTTTTTTTCTCTTGATGAAAAAAAAAATGATAAAAGAGTTGGACAATTATATGATCTTTGGGTCATTAATGCATACATAAAAGAAAGAAAGAAAACACAACACCTAGATTCAGTACCAACTGCAACCCCCGCCCCCTGTAAAAACACAAAGCAGACACGCACAGAAAAAACGCAAATGGCACAAGGAACGCGAAATCACACAGAAACATCAAACACAAATGACTACACATAAACCAACGAGACGAATTGTCAATCGGTTCCGACTTAGGACAGCCGTCTGCCACGTCAGTTGCAGACAGCGTGGTTATCGTTGATTAAGTGAGAGATCCCTCCCCCTTTCCCTATTACCCAGAGGACTCGGAGAATGCATAGTTGTGGCGTAAAATAACCTCCTCAATGTAAAATGAACTTAAAAATCAGATAACATGACGCAGGGGCCCATAAAACACACAGATGGATGTGTGAATTGTTTATAGAAGGCATACGAAATACAGTCCGTGCTCTGCCGGCTATAGCGTGCTCATCCGAAAAGTCCGACCGACATTCATAGAGGACAGGGGCCGAGGCCGTATCTTCTTTAAAGAGGATTGAACAGAGTGAAATCCTTAAGAATGCGCTGGTACAAGACTGTAGATTGGTCAAGTACCAAGCCAAGTGTCCGTCTGGTGACATTAGGATCATATCCACGATATAAAAGGCGTTTTATTTTACTAGCAAAATTTCGATGGTAATTCTGTCTAACTTTGATCCCTCTTATTTTGTTAATCATGTCATAATCAAATGCAGCTTGCGAAATACCCAAAGTCATATACTCTGTTGCTTGTATGTACTTACTTGGTTGGTGCTGCAACCGAGTGTTGTTAGATTGAATGAATGCAGCTTAGTACGAGTAAAGAAATATGTTGGCAAGGAGTGGTGCACAATTGGTTCCCATTGGAATTCCGACAATTTGCTTGAGGACCTTTCCCCCAAACACCACAAAAACATTTTCGAAAAGGAAGTTTAACATCTGAACAATATCTGTATCAAGTAAAAGACATGATTTCCGATTTCGCTTGATTAAACGGAAACGCAAATTTTAGCGATTTCAATGCTGAAAATGTATCTGTTCTTAAATGATGCTATTGAATCTGAAGACGTTTAACGAAGGTTTTTTTTTAATCTAAGAATTCGCTACGTGGAAAGTTGACAATAAGTATAATGGAATATATTTCCGGAAACGGTTGACTTCGAATTTCCCTTCAAATGGAGACAATCCATCTTTTTCAAAACATAGGTTCACAATTCAAGGATTTATATTACAGCTTCAGTGTCCTGACTGTTTTCTACGAATGAGATAAAGAAGATCAACGATCTAAACAGCACTCACAATAGATCACCGAATTGAGTATCGACGGACCCCTAGCAAGCTAGAGGTGGGACTAGGTGCCCGGGAGGAGTAAGCATCCCATCCGCCGTCGATGTTCATGCAAGAAAATGAAAACAATATCTACAAAACATACTGTCCGAGGTTATGTCTATGTGGAAAGTGCAATGGCGAAGTGAATGAGTTAAAGAAGATCCTGACGATAATCTCAACAGCACTCACAATAGAGCACTATGTTGAGAATCGACGGACCCCTAGCAAGCTAGAGGTGGGATCAGGTGCCCGGGAGGAGTAAGCATCCCCTGTTGGCTAGCCGCACCCGCCGTCGATGTTAATGCACGATAAAGAACACAGTATATAAAATGCATGCACTGTCTGACGTTATGTCTATATAGAAAGTGTTATGGCGACCATGTCAGGGAAATATATTCAAAACACTTACTGTCAAACCCCTCGCGGGGAATTTTTTTTACGAGCTCCACACGGCAAAGGGCATAAGTGTGACACAAATGAGTTAAAGAAGATCCTGACGATAATCTCAACAGCACTCACAATAGAGCACTATGTTGAGAATCGACGGACCCCTAGCAAGCTAGAGGTGGGATCAGGTGCCCGGGAGGAGTAAGCATCCCCTGTTGGCTAGCCGCATCCGCCGTCGATGTTAATGCACGATAAAGAACACAGTATATAAAATGCATGCACTGTCTGACGTTATGTCTATATAGAAAGTGCTATGGCGACCATGTCAGGGAAATATATTCAAAACACTGAATGATGTCGGAGATATACTTTCCGGGTATTTTTGCTATTTCACGGTACATTGGAAGAGTTTTCGCGGTAGCGATATTCGTTCCTTTACATGCCAATATGGCATTACTAGTCATGTGACTGTGGTCAGCCAATAGGAGTGGTGATATAAAAAAGGCTACATGATAAATTTGATTATTCGTTGTAACTAAAGTGGATTAACTACTATATAAAAAACAGTCATATACTCACTTTTTAAATTATTTTCCTCTTGGCCTAGACCATTTCTGAAAATACATTTATTGTTGAAATACGCATATGTTGCAATGAGATTCTTGCTATAAAATGTATAATTGTAGTTGGAGATCTCCATTGTAGTATTTCATAAGATTGTCAAAACGATTCATCGGGATGTTCTTCGTAATCTATTTCTTTTTCTTTCCAAATTTCTTTGCATTTGTCTTACTTTATATGACAGAAGAAAACTTGATCATTAAATTAACCAGGTCAAAGTCATGACTCAAGATTGTTCAATTGAAAATAAGCATGCGTTGGTCATACCTACGGAGACCCACTCATTCTTAAAACCAAAATGTCATCCGTACCCTAACTCAAAATATCATCCGTACCCTTACTCAAAATAATCATTAGTCATGCGAGCCATAGAGAAAATTTATTTCAATTCTGAGTACTCATAGAAGCAATCAAATTATATAAGATGCTTTGCTTTGTATGACGATGATCAATTTGAGAAATCTTGTTTTATATTTGATTATTTTAGATCATGTTTATCAAAGAAATGCCTTCTGCATATGAATATAAATAAATCTTAAACACCTTCAAGTTCATTAGCATCATTTAAAAGCAGATTAATTAGTAGCGTAGACCAGATATGCACGTTCCGGGTATTTAACCTTTGTCAGTGATCCTAAATCTAAACAATGTAATGTGGCCAAAGAGTGTGAAAATTATAATGTCCAAAAAATCTTTTGTCCATAGGACATAAGGTATGCTATCATATACAGTATCGTATATAGTATATTGCGTTGTACAAATCAGTATTATATATAGTATATTGCTTCATACAGATCAGTACCATATATAGTATATTGCTTTATACAAATCAGTATCATATATAGTATATTGCTTCATACAAATTAGTATCATAAATAGTATATTGCTTTGTACAAATCAGTATTATATATAGTATATTGCTTTGTACAAATCAGTATCATATTTAGTATAAAGCTTTGTTCAAATCAGTATCATATATAGTATATTGCTTTGTACAAATCAGTATCATATATAGTATAATGCTTTGTTCAAATCAGTATCATATATAGTATATTGCTTAGTACAAATCAGTATCATATAAAGTATATTGCTTTGTACAAATCAGTATCATATATAGTTTATTACTTTGTACAAATCAGTATCATATATAGTAAATTGTTTTGTACAAATTAGTATCATATATAGTATATTGCTTTGTACAAATCAGTATCATATATAGTATGTTACTTTGTACAAATCAGTATCATATATAGTATATTGCTTTGTACAATCAGTATCATATATTGTATATTGCTTTGTTCAAATCAGTATCATATATAGTATGTTGCTTTGTACAAATCAGTATCATATATAGTAAATTGTTTTGTATAAATCAGTATCATATATAGTATATTGTTTTATACAAATTAGTATCATACATAGTATATTGCTTTGTACAAATCAGTATCATATATAGTATATTACTTTGTACAAATCACTATTATATAAAGTATATTGCTCTGTACAAATCAGTATCATATATAGTATATTACTGTGTACAAATTAGTATCATATATAGTATATTACTTTGTACAAATCAGTGTCATATATAGTATATTACTTTGTACAAATCAGTGTCATATATAGTATATTGCTTTCTTCACATCAGTGTCATATATAGTAGATTACTTTGTTCAAATCAGTTTCATATATAGTATATTGCTTTGTACAAATCAGTATCATTTATAGTATATTACTTTGTACAAATCAGTATTATATAAGTATATTACTTTGTACAAATCAGTATCATATATAGTATATTGCTTTGTAGAAATCAGTGTCATTTATAGTATGTTACTTTCTACAAATCAGTATCATATATAGTATATTGCTTTGTACAAATCAGTATCATATATAGTATATTGCTTTGTACAAATCAGTATCATATATAGTATATTGCTTTGTACAAATCAGTATCATATATAGTATATTGCTTTGTACAAATCAGTATCATGTATAGTATATTGCTTTGTACAAATCAGTATCATATATAGTATATTGCATTGTACAAATCAGTGTCATATATAGTATATTGCTTTGTACAAATCAGTATCATATATAGTATATTGCTTTGTACAAATCAGTATCATATATAGTATATCGCTTTGTACAAATCAGTATCATATATAGCATATTGCTTTGTACAAATCAGTATCATTTATAGTATATTACTTTGTACAAATCAGTATCATATATAGTATATTGCTTTGTAGAAATCAGTGTCATATATAGTATATTGCTTTGTTCAAATCAGTATCATACAAAGTATATTGCTTTGTTCAAATCAGTATCATATATAGTATTTTGCTTTGTTCAAATCAGTATAATAAAAAGTATATTGCTTTCTACAAATCAGTTTCATATATAGTATATTACTTTGTACAAATCAGTATCATATATAGTATATTACTTTGTACAAATCAGTATCATATATAGTATATTGCTTTGTACACATCAGTATCATACATAGTATATTGTAAGAAAAGCGGCCTGTTTCGCCTACATATTACACTACGTACTAAATATGAAAATACCAATTTAAGCTTTCTATCTTTATAAAATTACCTTTTGAGTGCATATTAAACTGTCCATACAAAATTTGTTAAAATATTTCTATGACTTTTAAACGGTGAAATGTCTTTCAACTAAGACAATATAAATATCAACCATATGTTGTCATGTGGGATGAGAAAAGCCCACCTTAGGGGTCTGGTTTCTGGTCAGTTTCCTGATCAGCAAACAGACCCCGAGGGTGGGATTTTCTCATACCACTTGACAAACATACGTCACAATGGATAATAACGACGTCAAAATATGGATACGGCCGAGGTCAAAAGTCACGCGACGGCACATAGGATACAGTGACCCTACATGACGCGTCACTATGGGCAAACTCTATCCCACATGGGGGCAAATGGGAGAAAATAGTTATTCGTCGGGAAAGACAATTTAAGTTTATTTCATACAATTGTAATGGCTTGAGGTACCGCAGTTTCGGGATCGAAACAAACATGATCTGATTTTTCTGTCTAGATTAGATTGTTCTCTGACAATAGGATTTGTTCATTTTTTTTTTATTCGTTGCGTGTTAGTTTCGTTGCGACAAATAAGATGACATGTAATATTCAATTTCATTTTTTTGCAACAGATTAAAAGCAGAATACTGGAATTTGTTTTGAAGCATTTACATATAGAAAATATTAATTAAATACTGCAAGTCATTCCAGATTTAATCTTCAAATTGTAAGGTATGATAATGATGAGAAACGGCACCCATATGATAGTCTACATCTGATAGAAGTGTGCAGGTAAAATATTGATGAAATTTTATATCAGTAAAATCAAGACAGCATTTAAAAGAATGTGACATTAACGTTGTTTTACAGCCCTTCATGTATCAATACGCCGGCTTTATTGTCATATTGAAATCAAAAATAGATTTACAAGTAGTGAAAGCTGTTACCCCATACAGTGAGGAAATGTTTGCAGGGGACTTCTATCAGATTTTGAAGATTTTCTCTGTCATTGTAAAGTCAAGGGTTAAGACAAAAAGCGTGCTAGACAAAATCATTTAAATTGAAAATAAGAACAGAAATATGTCATTGAAACACAGGGAGTTTTCATCAAAGACAATCCTCTATAATGATTTCTCAAGAGGGGCAAACCCTTCGAATGGTAAAATCCAAATTTGGACTCCTGCAAATATTTTCCACTCGAAAAGTGCATTATTTGTTTTCCGATATCATTTTGTATTTAAATTGAATAGTAACAAAATTGCAGATGTTTTTCATGGGAAAAACGCGGTCATCAACAAAGTTTAAATTTGTATATCTTTTTAAACATAGAACTTAAGAAATTATCAATATCTAAAGAGGATGAAAAATAATGTAAAATTGAGACTTTTCAAAACCAAAACCGTATGAATGTTAAACGTCTTCAAATTGAATAGCATTATTTAAGAACAGATAAATTGGCAGCATGGACCAGACATTTCTGGAATTCTTTCAGAATAAAACCTTACATTTGCTTTATTCAATTATAACCTACTTGGTATTAATGCATCAAACCGCAACTTTAAAAAGAAAAGATATTGGCAAAGAAAACTTTACAAACATAAAGTCTTATAAAATCATAGGATTAATTTTTTTTCGGTTCGTAACTGTTCAAATGGACATTCTTAGATTTTGCTTTATCTTCTCGACTTTGAGACTGATTAAATGATTGATACTACTTCAAAGTTAGTCATTATTTGTTGCTCTTAGACTAATTCTTAGGATAACAAAGCACTCAAACAATACAGACGATTTGCATTTTTTTTTCTTTTCTTTTTTGATAGCATGTGGAATGGATGAAAAATGAAAAGTAAGGTATACATGTACAATGTTTATTGTTGATTTCTAGGTAACATGTTGGATGATTTCATAGTCACAAATGAGTTAAAGAAGATCCTGCGGATAATCTCAATACGCATACAATAGAGCACCTAATTGAGCATCGACAGACTCCAAGCAAGCAAAGGGTGGGAACAGGTGCCCGGGAGGAGTAAGCATCCCTGTTTGGCTAGCCGACCCGCCGTCGAAATTCAGTTTACAAATAAGTATTTGTGGCTTTTGTCTGCAGATGAGTGCTATCCCTATGACTTCACCATGCATCTTTGCATGCCCACTTACAAGACCGTGAAGACAAAAGGGCTGTACAAAACCAATAAGTCAACAAACATCAGGAAGCACGAAGACATGATACTATACAAAGGACCAACGCGAAATAAGACAAATACAACAGTGGAATATGATAAACCACAGATAAATAAAAGAATACAAATGTGTACCGTAGGATTTTGGGGGTCTTAAATTTCAGTGAATAAATTTGAGTGTGTAAAGATAAGAAATATCACTGGAAATGAAAATTAGATACCAGAAATCGAAAATCAAAGGTTATTCAATTGTTGATACATTCACCAGTTCTGATATTTTCTGCATGGCTAAATTAAAATATTCATTAAAGGGGCAGCTATCAGTTATTCAATATAAAAGTCGAGAAGGCAATGCAAAATCTTTAAAATCTCCATTGGAACGGTTTCGAACTTCGGAATGAATACCATTCCAAAGCGAGACCATGTGGCGGGGGAGAGTTAGTGTCTCCTGATTGCAAAGTGAATGGTCTTCCTAATGTCCATGGAATTTTAAAACTTGAATTATATTTGCTCTTGTACTTATTTTGATCATAGGAATTTTGGAGCCGCACATTCTCTGTAAAATAAATGCAAGAAAATTAAATTCTAAAACTAACACCAGAGGGCGGTAGTGAAATTAGTTTTGGCTGCTTATGAAAATCACTTTGGCTGGAAGCATCACTAATAAAAATTTAACATTCGAAACACGTGTCTTGTGCATGGAAATTGGTTTGAATTTTCAAGAAGGTATAGAGTGGGAACCCTTCGACATTATTATTTCATTGCATCATATAGAACCAAGTCATGTCTCATTGTTGTAAATGCGTACTTTTCCTATGCAGAATAGCTTTGTTTGATTTGGCTTTTCTCGCATAAATTTGATATCATGTTTGATTTTTATTCACTCATTATTTAATGGAGAAATTCTTCCATCCGATCTACCAAAAAATATATATATATAATTCTGTGCCGATCCCCTTTCCATCGATATATACCATTTTAGTTTTTTTGTCCTCATGGTATCTTAACTTATATCCCTTCATAAATCAACTCAAATTTTATAATCCTTGATTTTACTTTTACACGTGAATATGTCATGTCATTACACAAAAATCTACCTTATATTAAATAATTCGTCGAAATCAGCATGTTACGATCTTGTGATATGCTAATTCAATAACTGATTGACAAGGGTTATAAAAAGCCTTTATTTAAGTGGTTTTAAGAAACCTTGATCAATAATTTGATATTGACATAGTTATTGCAGTTGAAGATCTTCTCGGTAAACGATATTTCGGTTTGTAACAAATAATACATCATGGTGATATATGATTTTATTTGTGTTAACTAGCAAAAGAGAGTTAACAAGAATCACACAAGATATCAATTCAACTCTTTTATTTTATGTATTGCCATTCCGATGAAAGCATCGATTACTTAAAATCAGAATGATTACTGTTTCAAAATGCATTCCAATTCATTTGACCGCTTTCCATCCACAAAGAAATGCAAGTCGTGTCAATTAAGATAGCAGGCTCTATAAAATGAATCGCATAAGTGATTTCTAAATAAATATATGAAACAGAGTGACATTTTGAAATTTGAGTTTGTACAAAAAGGGGTAATTTTTTTGTCATATCAAACATTTGTTTCGTCCTTTATTAAGATGACATCAAATATGTGTTTGCTGATTTAAAACTCTTTTATTCCAAACAAAAGGATCTATCCTAGCACCTTCCCTCCAATGCCATTTGGTCACAGATTTTATTAAAAGAAATTTCGGAAATGAAACTAGAGGGCGATACCTTTTTGACTTGAAGTACTAGTGATGAGGTTTCCCTGGCCAATTTACACGTCTAGTGTTACAGAAATTGGTTTGAAATGTTGTTGCCGAAGGTCACACTTCGATTTTTCTTTTAAAAAATTGTCACTGAATAATAGTCATTTAAAAAAAAAGCTGCTTACAAATATTTTGATACTTAAATGTTTTCCTGATCAATCTGTCTTTCAAAGATCATTCAAACAGCATGATATGGAGGAATTTACTTTCTTCTCCAGCCTATCAATTAAAACAGCGAGGACGGGGGTCTGGTAAAGCAAAGACAGTGGAGAGTGTGTGGTGACGGGGGTCTGGTAAACCAAAGACAGTGGAGAGTGTGTGGTGACGGAGGTCTGGTAAACCAAAGACAGTGGAGAGTGTGTGGTGACGGAGGTCTGGTAAACCAAAGACAGTGGAGAGTGTGTGGTGACGGAGGTCTGGTAAACCAAAGACAGTGGAGAGTGTGTGGTGACGGAGGTCTGGTAAACCAAAGACAGTGGAGAGTGTGTGGTGACGGAGGTCTGGTAAACCAAAGACAGTGGAGAGTGTGTGGTGACGGAGGTCTGGTAAACCAAAGACAGTGGAGAGTGTGTGGTGACGGAGGTCTGGTAAACCAAAGACAGTGGAGAGTGTGTGATGACGGGGGTCTGGTAAACCAAAGACAGTGGAGAGTGTGTGGTGACGGAGGTCTGGTAAACCAAAGACAGTGGAGAGTGTGTGGTTACCAATATTTCCTCCTTCTGTAGGCACCGAGGTAATAAATGTCCATACTCTTTATATGTAAACCCATAAATGCTAAGGATTCTCTTCCAAATGTTTGTCAATGAGGTTTCATTTTTCATCTTAATTCTGACAACAAATAAATGAATTTCAAGAAGCTTTCCATCTATTTACACAACATATTCGTAAGAGAGAGAGAGAGAGAGAGTGAGAGTGAGAGTGACTACTTAGAATGCCATCTTGTTGGAAACTAAAGAATGAGAAAGTGTATGCAATTAGGATAGTAATGCAAATAACATGCAAACATACCTAGCATGCGAAAGAAAAGATATGTATCACCTCTGGATTGCCCAATCTCTTACCGATAGGACTTTAATAAACGTTGATATGCAAGACGTTAAGGTTTATATTTTATACTATATAAATGAGAAAATATTTCAGGGTTGGTAATAATATCAGTATTAGGGAAAGAAATCTATGCTACATTGTCAATATTGAAATATATGTTCTATAGTACCAATTTTGTTGTACTAGACACGTGCATATGCATATATAAAGCCTGTTTCCGGTCGGATTTAAAACTATCGCTATCTATATTATCCCATAGAGTCTGCATTCGAATTTTATCAAAAGAAATTATCATCGACATGATAATCATGAATCCGGCAAATTGAGGGAAGAAAATTAGTTGTAAGAAGTTCCAGGAATCGAAAACTGAAGACGTCAAAAATCACGAGAAAATATGCACTAATTGCATTGCAGGTAATTTGTCATGTTGACAAACTTGCAGGATGCGCCATTCCAATCCAGAGTCAAGGATGATTATTCGCGGTTCAAAATGTCATTCGATTCCTTTTATATCGATACAAATATAGATTATGTGACGTCATTGAACCAATTATCCAAGCAGATATTCAATGAGGTAAGAAAGAGCTGTATCATACATACATGTGATAACAAAAACCAACCTGAATATGGGAAATGGGCGTATAGGCATTAATGTAAACACGTCAAATAGATAAAATTAATCAATTAAGATATACGAAACGAAAATGGTAATGAAGAAAAAACAGATGAAACTGGTTTAATAGATGTTAATCAGTACACTCTAATAGCATTTTGGAGAGTTTAATAAGACGGTTGTTACAATTTGACGTAGGTAGCAATGCGGTGATGACTTAGTAGATTTTGTAGAAACAGAGAAGTGTATTAGGTAGGCCACACAGAAACGAATTACTTGGCTTAAAAAATAATGACCATGATAGAAAACGGGGATAGAGTGCTGTTGGCGTTTATAGTCATAGTAAATATTAATATAAGCTGACAATAGTGAGATTTTAACAAATCATCTTTAGTGTATTATCCATTTTACACCATACATCATGGTGATTATGGTTTGTCCCACACACTTAAAGCATTCAGTTGTGAAGACAGTATTAATAGTATTTTACTCCTGCGACAGGTGGTTTCATAAATCTTATTTATTTGTAGTATTTATTGTGTATTTTGTATTGTAGAAAATGAAAAAAAGCATATTCCTAAAAAATAGCGTACTTGAATATTTGATGCTTCTCCATTGTTTATTGTGGGATAAACATGACTTCGCTGGAACACTGGAGAAAAATAGGAAATGTATCATAAATTGGCTTTATTTGTTGTATCTTTTGTATGTATTTTGTATTGTTGAAAATAAAAAAAACTTTACCTTAAAAGTTCGTTCTTAATATTTTCATTGTCAGGTAAGTATCAACCTATCAGTAATTAAAGTCCAAAATGTTAAGCAAAATAATTAGAATTTCAATTGTAACAGTCGTGAAACCAGTAATAAACAACATCCCTATGTGAGACTTGGAGCCAGGGGAGAGTTAGCTTCTCTTGTTTCCATGCAACACCCGTCACAAACATGATTACGCTGTATTAATTAAAGCAAGAAAGACACATTAAAAAGGGATTAGCAATAATGTCGAAGGGTTCCAACTCTCTACCTTCTTGACGAAAATTCCAAACCAATTTACAACCACTAGACACGTGTTTCGAATATCAAATTCTCATCAATGATGCTTTCAGCGGATCCACCAAAAATAATTTCAGTAGCGCCCTCTTTAATTTTTTGAAGTTAGATTTTTACATTTACATTACAGAGAGCGCGCGATCCAAATTTCCTCTAGGGTCGATTCAGTCGCATATCCAAATAAAACCTATGTTCAAAATAGCATTGGAGGGATGGTGCTAAGATGTTAAACTCCTTTAATTTCGATTATATTTATAGGTGAAATGGCTAGTTTCCGAAATAGCAAGAAATATATATGATGTCACATTGATAAAAGGCCAAAACAAAGCTTCTTTCAGGTGACAGAGCTGGAAAGAAGTAATTAATACACTTGACAAAAATCAGCCCACGGGGAACAATTTTAACAGCTCCACACTGCAACGTGAAATAAGTGTCTATATTTATAATGTCGAAGGGTTCCAAGCAAGAAACACACGTGAAAAATAGAAATTAGCAAGAACACACGTGAACAATAGGAAACAAGCAAGAGACACACATGAGCAATGGGAAACAAGCAAGAAACACACATGAAAATGGGAAACAAGCAAGAGACACACATGAGCAATGGGAAACAAGCAAGAGACACACGTGAACAATAGGAAACAAGCAAGAGACACACATGAAAATGGGAAACAAGCAAGAAACACACATGAACAATGGAAAACAAGCAAGAGACACACATGAGCAATGGGAAACAAGCAAGAAACGCACATGAAAATGGAAAACAAGCAAGAAACACACATGAAAATGGGAAACAAGCAAGGAACACACATGAAAATGGAAAACAAGCAAGAAACACACGTGAACAATGGGAAACAAGCAAGAGACACACATGAAAATGGGAAACAAGCAAGAAACGCACATGAAAATGGAAAACAAGCAAGAAACACACGTGAACAATGGGAAACAAGCAAGAGACACACATGAGCAATGGAAAACAAGCAAGAAACGCACATGAAAATGGAAAACAAGCAAGAAACACACATGAAAATGGGAAACAAGCAAGGAACACACATGAAAATGGAAAACAAGCAAGAAACACACGTGAACAATGGGAAACAAGCAAGAGACACACATGAAAATGGGAAACAAGCAAGAAACTCACATGAAAATGGGAAACAAGCAAGAAACACACATGGGCAATGGGAAACAAGCAGGATACACACATGAGCAATGGGAAACAAGCAAGAAACATACGTTAAAAAAGATTACACCAGCAAGAAACATACGTTAAAAAAGATTACACCAGCAAGAAACACGTAAAAATGGGAAAAAAGCAAGAAACACACATGGAAAAGATGACACAAGCTAGAAACACGTGAAAAGGGGAAACAAACAAGGAGCACATGTGAAAAATTGGAACCAAGCAAAAAAACACACGTGAAAATGGAAAACAAGCAAGAACGATACGGGAAAAATGGGAAACAAGCAGACGGAGGGCATATTTGAAACATATGAGACAACACCAATATATTGAAGAAAGGAGGGGATCTCCAACCAGACTCAGTGGCAGCCACACCTGGGTCACCAAAACACCACTTTCGAAAACACAGTGTAGACAATTACAAAGACGTAAAAGAGACATACGACATGTAAACATGAATGAGTTCAAGAAGAATGAAACACAAAAGACACATAAACCAACGACACCAATGGCCAATCCGTGCCGACTCATGACGGCCATCTGCCAAATGAGTGATGCTATCAAGACAATCACAGTTACATTGAATATTGCGATCAAGAATGTTAAAGTGTAAAATCTTAATTGATAAAAATTCGCTCAATTTTAGCACATATTTGAAATAGTTTTAATAAATACTGATAAATTATAATGTCGTATTGCTTCTTTGATTTTGAAATACAAAGCACCCCTGCTGGCCAGCCGCACCTAACGCCGACGCCCACGCACGAAAGAGAAACCAATATCCAAAATACATGCACTGTCTGAGGTTATGTCTATATAGAAAGTGCTATGGCGATAATATCAGGGAAAACATTCAAAACACACCAACATGAACATGAAACCTAAAGGACCACACATAAACCAACGAACCTTATGGGCAACTGGTGCTGACTTAGGACGGCCATCTCGACACAGTCGCTACAACCATAGATAAATTGTCATAAATCGATCAAATGACAAAGAAATTAATCATGTTTAAGATATCTGAACAAAGAATACAATGTCTCGTCATATCAAACATCATTTGATTTAATTAACCTTAATCCATACATTGTTCTGTACTGAAGGAAGAACATCAATCTTAACAAGGTTGAAAAAGTTCAGTACAGTAGATTTATTGACAAGTTATTCTCATATTGCCTTAATAAGGATTATTTTCATTTGTTTACAGGAAAACCGAAATTTTATTTGTACATAAATACATAAATTCAACTTCATATGTTGGAAATATTTTCCTTTTTCAGAACTCACTGTATATGATATGTAGAAAATGAGACAACGCAAATATTATTTTATACTTATATTGTAATTACCTGACCTTAAACATAGAGCAAGGTACCATGATCCATTATGTGAGGGTGTTCCGCCCCCACTGACCCTTTCAAATAAAAACAAAACCACAGATTATTTATAGATAATATATGCAAATATTCCTTTCTATAGAGTTTTATAATTGACCACAGTGGTGAATGATTAAATGAAGCTCTAAGTTTAAGTTATTTTAGTATAAGGATGACCTTGTAATTAATATACATATCTGAAGGGTTCATTTGGAACGAAATACCCTTGTTGTCTGATGTCATTTATGTGCCACTTTCTTGTGGGTTTGTTTCGCTGGGTGTGTACAGGGTTAGGGATATACTGGAGATCTTTCCCTTTTCTTGGACGTATTGTTAAAGATATTAGAATATTCTGAAATGTTTGTTAACGTGGACATACCCCTTATCCTACTTGCTTTTCTTCTCCTTTTGTAAACATGGGAATCCGCGCGTGCAATGTGATAATGACATTTCACTTTTGCACAAGTCTATTCAATCGAATACAATGAACCAACAAGACTCGATTACAGTACTTACAGCAAAATATTTCCATATTTTACCGGCGAATAAATGTTTTTCCGATAGAGATAAAGAAGTTCCTGACGACAATCCCAACAGTTCTCACAATAAAGCACCAATTTGAGCATCGACGGACCTCTAGCAATGACAAATATGGATAATGACCATATCCCTGTATACAGCACAAAATCGATAATTCAGAAAATCAGAAACCGAATGCATACAAAATCAGGATAAAACAGGAACCAAAGCAAATAAACAAAAACCTCCACCACATGCAAAGAAGCGACTTCCGATGTGGGAGTGTGACCAAGCTAGAGATGGGACAGGAGCCCGGGAGGAGTAAGCATTCCCTGTTTGATATAGTTGCAGCTTCACTTAAGGATTGCAGATTCTGCAGATATCTGGAAAATGTTAACAGCAGATATATCTTTACCTCCATGGATGAAACTTAGCATAAGGATTGCAGATACTGCAGATATCTGGCTAATGATAACAGCAGATATATCTTTACCTTCATGGGTTAAACTTCACATAAGGATTGCAGATACTGCGATATCTGGCTAAAGTTAACAGCAGATATATCTTTACTTCTATGGATGAAACTTAGCATAAGGATTGCAGATACTGCAGAAATCTGGCTAATGTTAACAGCAGATATATCTTTACCTCCATGGATGAAACTTCGCATAAGGAGTGTACATAATGCAGATATATGGCTAATTTTAACAGCAGATATACTTTTACATTGATGGCTGAAAAGAAAGGAGGGGATCTCTAACAACACTAGGTTGCTTCACATTAGGATTGCATATACAGCAGATATCTGGCTATAGTTAACAGCAGATATATCTTTAACTTCATGGATGAAACTTCTTAATGTTTTTAACAATCTGGGGATTCCGATCGGCTTTGGAAATAAGCTGTCAAAGGTCAAGGTCAATGTTTGTCATTAAGTAATTTGTCAAAGGTCATAATGTCAATGTTTGTCACTAAGTAAGTTGTGAAAGGTCAAGGTCAATGTTTGTCATTAAGAAATCTGTAAAAAGTCAAGGTCAATGTTTGTCATTAAGTAAGCTGGCAAATGTCAAGATCAATGTTTTTCATTAAGTAATCTGTCAAAGGTCGAGGTCAATGTTTGTCATTAAGTAAGCTGTCAGAGGACGAGGTCAATGCTTGTCATTTAAATAAAAGCATTTTTACGTTTTATCGCCATTGATGATTGATAGTCAAGCACGAATAATAAAGATATGCTTAACTGGTATGCAAAATTCTGAAAAATGAAATCAAAAGAAAAGAACTGAACATTTTGACAAGGATCATAGCAGTGAATCCCAAATTTAGGTGAGATGAAGTACCATGAGGAGCGATGTAGATAGCCATCTCCGCCAAGTAATTCTCACATTGAAGGCAACGTCAAGTTACAACAGGACACACTGATACGTTTCCATTGAACTTCAAAATCAGAGTGACTCTACCATCACGTTTTCGTTAATTAACATTCAATACCTTATTGTGTCGAACACCGGTCCTAACATAGTTGATCGCATTATTATGTTTAAATATTCAAATATTTGGCCGACGGATTGTTGAGAGGTGAGGCACACTTTTATACTTTTACACAAAGAGGTACAAAGAAGTCGACCAGTGCACATATAATGTTTAACGTCTTCAAATGCATTAGTATCATTTTAGAAGAGATGCATTACAGCATAGACCAGACATGCACGTTTAGGGTATTTAACTTTTCAATGTGAGATATAATTTATGCAATGAAAATGACGGTCAGCTAAAGGAAAGATTTTCTAACAAACAAGAAAGGAGGGGATCTCCAACAACACTAGGTTGTAGCAACCACAAAACTCCAAACCACCAAATGCAAAAACACAGGGCAGACATCCACATACAGAAATGCAAAAGGGACAAGGAACACAAGACTCGGGTGCATCATTCACAGCATAACATCGACATAAACTGCAAGATACACATAAGGGACAAGGAACACCATATACATCAAAGCTCTGCTTGTTAAAGCACAGTGATTGACGAGAAGTCCCCGAGGGAACATGTAGCCAATGCTAAACGTCTTACAATTCAATTGCATCATTTAAGTCCGGATAATTTTGCAGCTTGGACCAGACATGCACGTTTCGGGTACTTAACCCTTGTCAGTGATCCTTAGTCTAGTCAATCTAATATGGTCAAAAAGTGAAAATTATTATGTCAAAAAATGTACCGAAAGACGCAGCAGAATAAAAAGGATATGATGCTGCAGGACGCACGTTTTAGAAATTTCAAGACAATTTGTAACAAAAAAGTTCAAGTGTGTTGAAAAGACAGACAATCAACCGAAGTTGATCGAACTTGGCAAAATGTGCCCTCGGGGACTCAAGTTCGATCAATATCGGTCGGTCGTTTCTTCAAACGCATTCGAACATTTCTGTTTACAATATTGTCTCAAGTTTCTAGGAGTTCTGTAGCATCATATCCAAGCCATCTTGCTACGTCTTCATAGATTTTACCTATATGTCCTTGTTCTGATTGAGGATACCGAAACGTGAATGCCTGGTCCATGCTCAAATTCATCTGCTCTTAAATGATGCTATTAATTTCAACATATAAGGATAATCCTAATTGCCCTAACAATATTACTTCTAAAAGAAAGGAGGGGATCTTCAACAACACATAGCACCAACAGCAAAACTCCTACACACCCACTGTAATAATGTCGAAGTGTTCCAACTCTCTACCTTCTTGAATAAAATTCCAAATCAATTTACATGCACCAGACACGTGTTTCGAATATTAAATTCTCATCAGTGATGCTTTCAGCGGAGCCACCTTAAATAGTTTTAGTAGCGCCCTCTTTAATTTTTTGAAGTTAGATATTTACATCACAGAGAACGCGCGGCTCCAAATTTCCTATAGGGTCGATTCAGTAGCATATCCAAATAAAATCTATGTTCAAAATAGCATTGGAGGGATGGACGCTGTAAAACACAAAAATAAAACGCACACAAAGAAACGCAAATTGTACAGAGAACTTCGAAATGAGATGAAGAAAATCCTGACGATTATCTCAACAGCACTCACAAAACAGCACCAAAGTGAGCATCGACGGACCCCCCAGCAAGTTAGAGGTGGGACCAGATGCCGTTGTGGAGTAAGGATCCCCTGTTTCGCGAGCCGCACCCGCTGGCGATGTTCACGCACGAAAATGAAAACAATATCTACAATGCATGCACTGTATGGCGTTATGTCTATAAAGAAAGTGCTATGGCGACAATGTCAGGGAAATATATTCAAAACACTTACTGTCAAACCCCTCGCGGGGAATTTTTTTACGAGCTCCACACGGCAAAGGGCACAAGTGTGACACAAATGAGTTAAAGAAGATCCTGAGGACAATCTCAACAGCACTTACAATAGAGAACATAATTAAGCATCAACGGACCCCCAGCAAGCTACACTACACACTACACTATATCTGAAGCTGTAGTGTGTGTTATATCTGAAGTTGAAGTGTGTGTTATATCTGAAGTTGTAGTGTGTGTTATATCTGAAGCTGTAGTGTGTGTTATATCTGAAGCTGTAGTGTGTGTTATATCTGAAGTTGTAGTGTGTGTTATATCTGAAGCTGTAGTGTGTGTTATATCTGAAGCTGTAGTGTGTGTTATATCTGAAGCTGTAGTGTGTGTTATATCTGAAGTTGTAGTGTGTGTTATATCTGAAGCTGTAGTGTGTGTTATATCTGAAGTTGTAGTGTGTGTTATATCTGAAGCTGTAGTGTGTGTTATATCTGAAGCTGTAGTGTGTGTTATATCTGAAGCTGTAGTGTGTGTTATATCTGAAGCTGTAGTGTGTGTTATATCTGAAGTTGTAGTGTGTGTTATATCTGAAGCTGTAGTGTGTGTTATATCTGAAGTTGTAGTGTGTATTATATCTGAAGTTGTAGTGTGTGTTATATCTGAAGTTGTAGTGTGTGTTATATCTGAAGTTGTAGTGTGTGTTATATCTGAAGCTGTAGTGTGTGTTATATCTGAAGTTGTAGTGTGTGTTATATCTGAAGTTGTAGTGTGTGTTATATCTGAAGTTGTAGTGTTTGTTATATCTGAAGCTGTAGTGTGTGTTATATCTGAAGTTGTAGTGTGTGTTATATCTGAAGTTGTAGTGTGTGTTATATCTGAAGCTGTAGTGTGTGTTTCAGTGATTCTCCTCTGCTGTGCATGGTCAATACAACCTTGTCTTCTAGATCTATTCCTTTCCGACACTTCACAAATTGTGAAAGTTTTGATTGGTGCTGCCAATGCCCAAATTACTTTTGGTAATCTCTGCAAAGTAGTTCCACTTTAAATTCAAAAACAAAACAGAGGGCGCTACTTAAATAAATTTTGGCTGTGTCTGAAAATTACTTTGGCTGGAAGCATCACTGATGACGATTAACTATCCGAAACACGTGTCTGGTGCATTGAAATTGGTTTGAAATTTGTTTCAAGATAATTAGAACATTTCCATATTATTAATATTGCTCTTCTTTTCATGTGTATGGTCTTTTGTGTTTGATTTTTTATGTCGTTGTTTTTTTTTGGGGGGGGGATCGTTGTTCGTCTCTTGCCTTATATGTCTACTTTACGTTCGCATTTTTATGTTTCTGTGCTTGCTGTACTTGCAGCAAAATAGCCTTATTAGGCATCCCCTCTTCTCCTTCATTTTATACTTTCGTTTTTCTTCGATAAGGCCTTGGTGCGTACCTCACGCATAAAATCCTTTTATTTTATTTTTTGTGGACAGAATACGGATTAATGTTTTGTTTTAAGCTTTAATCGCCCAGATGTTCAAGATAAAAAAGAAAATACTTGATCAATGTTGTTACAAATATATATTGCTTTTAAATCATATACCGGTATGTTGGATTTATCACCCAATCTACATATTTTGTTTCTATATTAGGTCTTTAACTTCTATAAATACCACTTTTACATTATTTTAAGCAAATGTAATATTCATATAGTTTAGATAAATCCTTGACTAAATAGTCTATTACGAGGAATTCTTTCTCTTTAAAGTGAATTTCGCACCTTTATGAATAGGGGCTGAATTTCATTTTAAGGGAAAACATTGCATATTTTGACCTTTTAAACAATGCGTATATTAATTAATGAGGAAAGAACAAAAAAGGTTTGTGTGATCCGTCAAATTATTTTATTTCTATAATCGTCCTGATTTCTTTGCGTCAAAAGAAACAATTTTTTAACGCCCTTTTACGTTCAAAATATCCTCCTTACTTCATTAGAGCTACTTATGATTATAAATGAAGGTATATTAGATTCTTTCGCACTTTGCACTTTTTATAATTGTAAATTAATACAAAAACTACCGGTATATCAAATAACTTAAATATGATAAGATACCATTAGTATAAGATAAGTTAAAGAAGATCCTGACGATACTCTCAACAGCACTCACAATAGAGAACAAAATTTATCATCCACAGACCCCTAGCAAGCTTGAGGTGGGACCAGGTGCCCGGGAGGAGTAAGCATCCCCTGTTGGCTAGCCGCACCCGCCGTCGATGTTCATGCACGAAAATGATAACAATAAGTTATCAAAGAAAGCGTGAGAAGTTCTGTTTTTTTTCCAAAATTCATAAGTTTTTCGGTTTTTGTTTTTAATCTGGTTATGGCATTTGTGTTTGACTACCATTCACTCATCCATAAGAGATAAAGTGTCAAAATATATTCGATAGCTGTATCAATTTAGGAAATAAAATCTCAAAAGAAAAATTCTATCAAATTTAGAATAATGTACTTTCATATCATGCACTTTTCATTACCATACCCATGACTTTTAAGATGTGGTTGGTCCTATGACGAATACCTTTAAATTTCATCGATAAGGCACATTTCAGAATTCTAAGACAATATTGAGGATGCAAAAGGACATCAAATTACACATCTTTAAAGGTACAAAATACCCTAGTGAATCATACAGCATACTTTTGTTGATTTAGCTTATATGAAATTTATAAACTTTCGAATTTTGAATTCGAGCACTACTCATTACTTTAGCGATGACATTTTTTTGTAAAGTATTCAACATTCTGCATCAATATATAGTTCTACATATTCAAAGGTACAAATGATCTGGTGAATCATAGACCAAACTTTGCTGAATAATTAACACATATAGTATTTCATTTTTCGACAATTTACCGCATACTGAGGACATCTTTAAAGGTACTCAAAACCTCGATGAATCACGAAACGTCCTTTTTTTCTGAATAAGCTAATATGACATTTTAAGTCTTCATATTTCGAATAAATCATTTGTGATTTTCCATAGCAATAATCAGCATATTGAGCAAAACAAAGGAGGGGATCTCCAACAACAACCGGTTGCAGCACCCACAGCAAAACCCCAAAACACCCAATGCAAAAACACAAAGCAGACAAACACAGAAAGAGACGCGTAAGGGACAAGGAACGTCAACGCACAACACAGAAACATCAAACATAAAGGACTACACATAAACCAACGAGACCAATGGGCAACCGGTGCCGACTTAGGACGGTCATCTGCCACGGAAATAGCAGAAGGTGTGGTTATCATGGATTACGTGCGCACAACCCTCCCACTTTTCCGATTACCCAGAGGTCTCGAAGAACGTACAATTGCGGTGTAAAACAACCTCCTCACTGTCAGATGACCACACACAAACAAGATCGCTAAACGCAGGGGCCCAAACAACACAGATGAATATGTAAATGGATATAAAAAGAGGGCGTACGTAATACAATCCGTGCTCTGCCGCCGCGAGCTCATGTATGTTATCACCCGAGGAGTCCGACTGACATTCAGAGAGGACAGGTGGTCGGGGCTCTGTCTTCTCTAAAGAGGTTTGGACAGGGCCCGTCATGGAGTCCCGTCGTCACAGTCAGTCACAGTGCAAGTTTTAAGAATGCGCTTGTACAAGACTGTAGAGTGGTCAAGTACCAAGCCTAGTGTCCATCTGGTGACATTAGGATCATACCCACGGTATAAAAGGCGTTTGATGATTCTGACGCATTTTCGATAGTGATGTTGTGTATCTTTGATCCTTCTTATCTTGTTAATAATGTCACCATAAAATGCAGGTTGTGAAATACCCAAAGTAATATACTCTGTTGCCTGTATTGGTCCGAATTTCAGAAGAAGTTGACAATAATTTTTGTAAAATTTCCAGAAAGTCTTTACTAGTTTGTGAAAGCGAAAACCTTGTCCTAAAAGTTTCTTGGTAATTTGTACATTTCTACTATGAAAATCCAAAACATCAGTACATGCTCTAGCATACCGGATGAGCTGTGAAATATAGATACCATAGGACGGTAATCTAGGAACATCACCGTCAAGCCAGGGGAAATTTACTATGTTAAATCCAAAATCATCTCTTTTGTCATACACACTTGTATGGATCTCTCCGTTAACAATTTTGATATTTGGAATTGGAATCCCTACAACCTGCTTGTAGAGTTTCTCACCAAATCTTACATAAATATTGTCAAAAAAGGAAGGACAAGGCAATACACAGGTCACTACATGAGGACACAAATGAATTTAGAAAGTATTCATATTTGTCAGAGTACCTCTAGGAATAGTAATGATTAAGCTTATATGAAATTTCCAAATCTTGGACTTGCACTTTTCATAGTATAATGATGCATTTCTAAGCTTGAAAAGACTTTCTTGTACGATAACCAAAGAGACGCCCTTCTTGCTGACTACGAATTGATCACATTTTCATCTGAACATCCTTTAATTGAAAATGTTCCACTTTATATAAAAATATGAAAGTATAAGGATGTTCAATCCTTGCCTCGATTCATTGAATCTGTTTACAGTTTTTCTTCTGACTTTGAAAATTTTCTATTCGGCATTCGCAATGGGTATTGCATGAGTATCAAGAGATCGCAGGAAGCCTCGGTTGCAACATTCCCATGCAAAAAAAATCAGAGTAGACATATATACTCAGCGAGAGACGCAAAAGGGACACGGAACTAGGAAATACGACATATTTTGCAGTGTGGAACAATTAAACTTGTTCCCCGAGACTGGACGCTTAAAGTATACCACTTACGTCTTTCCAGTTCAGTCGCCTGAAATTAGCTTTGTTTTGGCCCTTTATTAATTGACATCATACATTATTTTGCTATTTCGGAAACTCGTCGTTTCATCCAAAAATATCCTCTGAATTAAAGGAGATTGACATCCTAAACCCAATCCTCCAGTACTATTTTGGACGTATATTAATCCTACTCACACGCAATCGACGGTACAGGAACGTTAGAGCCGCGCACTCTTTGCAAAATGCATAAATTTATCCCGTCACCCACAAGATTGCCTGTAGTATCTGCTCCAATGCTTCTATATTGACCCTACAGTAACTTTGACAGTAAGTGTTTTGAATATATTTCCCCGACATTGTCGCCATAGCACTTTCTATATAGACACGACGTAAGACAGTGCATGGATTTTATATATTGTTTTCTGTTTCGTGCTTAAACATCGACGGCGGGTGCAGCTAGCCAGCAGGGGATGCTTACTCCTCCCGGGCACAAGGCCCCACCTCTAGATTGCTAAGGGTCCGTCGATGCTTAATTTTGTGCTCTATTGTGAATGCTGTTGAGATTATCGTCAGGATCTTCTTTAACTCATGTAGAGCCGCGCACTCTTTGCAAAATACATACTTTTTCCCGTCACCCACAAGATTGCCTGTGGTATCTGCTCCAGAGAGTGCATATAACAAAAGCAATGAATTCACTTCTTGCTTCAAATGAGTCCGTCTAGAACTACTGAAACGAATTTCGCGACTTCGTGTCCCTCTTTCAGTGCAGAAAACCACGTGTTGAATATTTGTAACCGTCTAAAAAAAGAATACATCTGTATCTAGAGTATACTAGTATGAGCATGGATTCGTGATGTAGCTGCATAAAAGGCATATTACACTTGCTTTGTTTCCACTTCTCCCTAAACATTACTGAGATAGGGATTCTTGCTTATTGTGCTTATTTAATTCTAAAATTAAAATCAGAGGGCGTTATTGAAATGAATTTAGGTTGCTTATGAAAAACACTTTGGCTGGAAGCATCACTGATGAGGATTTTATTTTCATTTGAGAAGGTATAGAATTGATACACCTCCGTATTATTCTGACATAACCTCGGACGGTGCGTATTTTGTGGACTTTTTTCATTCAATTTCGTACGTGATGCTTACTCCTCCTGGGCACCTGGTCCAACTTCTAGCTTGCTAGGCAACCATCGATGCTTAATTTGGTGCTCTTTTGAGTGCTGTTGTGATTATCATCAGAATCTTCTTTCTCTCATTTATCATAATTGAAGAAGCAATTTCAATGTAGAATTGCGATGAGATGGCGACAAGAAAAACAAGTAATTAATCCAATCAGATTTACGCAGTTACTAGTCGACAATCATTCCTATCATAGCAACAACTTTCACCTTTCCATGTAGAGTAAAAGATACAATATATGAAATACATAGTAATATATGTTTTGTTTTGTTTTTGTTTTCTTGTTAATATTTAATCACGGTACACAAAATGTGCATTTCAGTGACTCGTTTATAATCAGTAAAAAGTCGTGATACTAGAAACCCTGAATCAGAATCAAAAATCCATTATCAAAACCATGACAAAAAACATGACAAAATAAGTATTAAGTACCTGAAACGTGCATGTCCGGTCTATGCTGCAAATTTATCTGTTCTGAAAGGATACTATTTGAATTTGAAGATGTTTCTCATTTGTACCACTTGGTAGGTGTGACTGCAGGTTGCAAGTGGACCAGGAGTCCCCGAGGACACATGTAGCCAAGTTCGATCAACTTCGGTTGATCGATTCTTCAACGTATTCGAAGATTCCCGTTATCAGAATTTCTTGAAATTTCTAAAATGTGGGTCCTGTACCATCATTTACCACCCATCCTGCTATTTCTGGACATAATAACTTTCACACTTTTGGCCATATTGCATTGTTTTGACTGAGGATCACTGACAAGGGTTAATTACCCGAAACGTACATGTCTGGTCCATGCTACAAATATATCTGTTCTGTTCTTAAATGATGCTATTTGAATTTGAAGACGTTAAAAATTTGTATATCATTATGCCATGGAGCAATATCTAGATCTTGTGCGTTCTTCGAGACCTTTATGTAACCGGAAAAGGGGGAGTGGTTTACTCGCGTAATCTGGACAACCAAGACATTTGCTACTTGCATGGTAGGTCGCCTTCCTACGTCGACACCGATTGCCCTTTGGTCTCGTTAGTTTATGTGTAGTCTTTTATGTTTCATGTTTCTACGTTGTGCGTTGGTGTTCCTTGTCCCTTTTACGACTCTTGCTCTGTCTGTCTACTCATTTAACTCTGAGTCAATCTAAAGACCATTTCATTCCAATCCTTTGTCACTTTTAGGTCTTTGCACTTTAACTCGAAGTGACTAATTATCAACAAAGTATCAATATAGTTTTTCCTCCTTTGGGATTCACACATTCATTTTATTTTGATTTCCTTAATTATCAGCCAATTACCAATATTCTTCTACATCCCAGGACATTACTCATTCATTGCATTTCGTAATTTTAATTATCAGTCAATTATTAATATTCTTTTTCGTCAGAAAACTTCATACATTTATATTATGAATCATTTTCTTATTTATATTTTTATTATCACTAATATTCTTATTTTGTTATTCTTCAAATATCAATATTTTATCATCAGACACTCACAGAAAGAGACTCAAAAGGTACAAGGAACCGTCAATAGGTTTACTGGTATATGACATTACCGTCAATAAACTTACTAGTATATGACATCACCGTCAATTTGCTTACTGGTATATGACATCACAGTCAATATGCTTACTCGTATATGACATCATCGTCAATATGCTAACTGGTATATGACATGACCGTCAATAGGCTTACTAGTATATGACATCACAGTAAATATGCTTACTAGTATATAACATCACCGTCAATGGGCTTACTAGTATATAACATCACTGTCAATAAACTTACTAGTATATGACATCACCGTCAATAGGCTTACTAGTATATGATATCACCGTCAATAGGCTTACTGGTATATGTCATCACCGTCAATAGGCTTACTAGTATATGACATCACCGTCAATAGGCTTACTAGTATATGATATCACCGTCAATAGGCTTACTGGTATATGTCATCACCGTCAATAGGCTTACTAGTATATGACATCACCGTCAATAGGCTTACTAGTATATGACATCACAGTAAATAGGCTTACTAGTATATAACATCACCGTCCATAGGCTTACTAGTATATAACATCACCGTCAATAGTCTTACTAGTATATAACATCACCGTCAATAGGCTAACTAGTATATGATATCACCGTCAATAGGCTTACTAGTATATGATATCACCGACGATACAAATCCTTAACAAAATACAAAACAAAATAGGTATTAAGTTAAGTACCTTAAACGTGCATGTCCGGTCCATGCTGGAAATGGGTAGGAGCAAAAATGACCGTATGTAGCCAAAATCTGAATTTTTTAAAAAGTTATGTTTTTCTTCTTCGAAAAAAGTACTAATTTTACATTATTTCTTAATAAAAAAATATATCCTAATTTTTGGCAAATCACATTGAAAATTCAGCTCTATTACTTCACAATAGAAATTAAGATTTTTCGCCAATAAACAAGTATGTCCCAATGCAAGCGCATGTAACAAGTTCAAACTTTCAGGGGACATTACCGAAACGTACATGTCTGGTCCATACTACAAATTTATCTGTTCTGTTCTTAAATGATGATATTTGAATTTGAAGACGTTAAACATTTGTACATCATTATGCAATAGAGCAATATCTAGATCTTGTGCGTTCTTCGAGACCTTTAGGTAACCGGAAAAGTTGAAGGGTTGTACGCACGTAATCTGGATAACCACATCATTTGCTACTTGCATGGTAGATGGCCGTCCTAGTCGACACCGATTGCCCTTTGGTCTCGTTGGTTTATGTGTAGTCTTTTGTGTGTTTTATGTTTTTATGTTGTGCCTTGGTGTTCTTTGTCTCTTTTACGTCTCTTGTGGTATTTTTGTCTACTCTCCATCTTTTATACCTCTGAGTCAATCAAAAGACAATTTTATTCCAATCCTTTGTCACTTTTAGGTCTTTGCACTTTAATTCGAAGTGACTAAATAATTATCAACAATATATCAATAAAGTATTTCCTCCTTGGGGATTCACACATTCATTAATTATCGGACAATTATCAGTATTCTTCTCACATTCATTTTATGAATCATTTTATGATTCATATTTTCATTACCACTAATATTCTTATTTTGTTATTCTTGAAATATCAATATTTCATTATTGAGTCCCCGAGGGCACATGTACCCAAGAGTCCCCAAGGGCACATGTAGGTCAGAGTCCCCAAGGGCACATATACCCAAGAGTCCCCAAGGGCACATGTAGGCAAGAGTCCCCAAGGGCACATGTAGCCAAGTTCGATCAATTTCGGATTGTCGTTTCTTCAAACGCATTTGACAATTTCTGTTTACAAAATTTTCTCAAATTTCTAAAACCTGGGTCCTGTAGCACCATATCCCAGCCATTTTGCTACGTCTTTCGGTATATTTAGGACATAATTTTCACAGATTCTGGACATATAACATTGTTTAGATTGAGGATCACTGACTGACGAGGGTCAAATACCAGAAAGGTACATGTCTGGTCCATACTGTAAATTTATCTGCTCTAAAATTATGCTAAAGAATTTGAGGACGTTAAACATTATCAGACACGCATAGAAAGAGGCGGGAAAAGATACAAGGAACCGCCAATAGGCTAACTTGCATATGACATCACCGTCAACAGGCTTACTTGCATATGACATCACCGTCAACAGGCTTTCTAGTATATTACATCGCCGTCAATAAGGTTACTAGTATATGACATCATCATTAATAGGCTTTCTAGTACATGTATATGACATCGCCGTCAATAGGCTTACTAGTATATGACATCACCGTCAACAGGCTTTCTAGTATATTACATCGCCGTCAATAAGGTTACTAGTATATGACATCATCATCAATAGGCTTTCTAGTACATGTATATGACATCGCCGTCAATAGGCTTACTTGCATATGACATCACCGTCAACAGGCTTTCTAGTATATTACATCGCCGTCAATAAGGTTACTAGTATATAACATCATCGTCAATAGGTTTCTAGTATATGACATCGCCGTCAATAGGCTTACTAGTATATGACATCAACGTCAATAGGCTTACTTATATATGACATCAACGTCAATAGGCTTACTTATATATGACATTACCGTCAATGGGCTTACTAGAATATGACATCACCGTCAATAGGCTTACTTGTATATGACATCACCGTCTTAAAGCTTACTAGTATATGATGACCGTCAGAATCGCAGTCCATATGCTTCCTAGTATATGATAATTTGGTATATCTTATATATTACTTATTGAATGTTAAACGTCTTTTTCAATAGCATCAGTTAAAACCTGATAAATTTACAGCATGGACCATTTTTAAACTATCCCTTACATATGAAACCATCCCTTACATTCTACTACAGTACCAAGATGAAATTTCTTTTTTGAACTCTATATTTCGAAATCAGACGTAGCAACTATTTACTGTCTGCCCAAACTTCACGAATCTCTTTAAAAATTTTGATTTATTGCTAACTCGAGCAATACTACGGTTTTATCCTGGAATTTCAGTTCAGCGTTAACAGCAATTAAAGATCATGTATCAAAGTATTGTGAAACTGCTTCAATAATAACAACATCAATTATTTTTGATCAATAAAGAATTATGGTGATGTGATCGACAAATTAAAATCATTTAGATTTAAAGCCAAACCTATCTCATCCTACGACTTCTCTAACATGTACACCACCCTCCCTTACGAGAAGATAAAAGATCGCTTATCAAAACTTATTAAACGGTGGGTAAACATTTATTTGTACTTCTGACATAAATGGTTTCTTTTCTTCAGTAGAATACAAATAATACAACCCATGGATCAAATCCTAGTTTTGCAAGGTATTGTCCTTTCTTTTATACAACATTTTTGTAAGATTAGGTGACACTCTATACTCTTTCAAGTTATTGGATTTCCTATGGTATTAAGTGTGCGCCTCTGGTTGCAGATTTGTTTTTAAATACATACGAAAAGGAATTCATTCAAGATCTGCAAAAAATCAAGACATTTGACCACTTGAAATGTTTCAACGGTACCTCTAGGTAACTTGATGATATTTTGAATATTGATAACCCACATTTGGCCATTACAAAATGTTAAAATTTAACTTTGAATAGAGCAAACATAGATGATAAAGCAACACCATTTTTGGATCTCGACGGCGGGCACGGCTAGCCAAACAAGGGATGCTCACTCCTCCCGGGCACCTGGTCCCGACTCTACCTTGTTTGGGGTCCGTCGATGTTCAATTTTGTACTCTATTGTGAGTGCTGTTGAAATTATCGTCAGGATCTCCTTTAAATCATTTGATATCAAAATCAATAACGGAGAAATTCAGACAAAGATATACGACAAAAGAGAAGACTTTGGCTTCAATATTATTAATTTTCCTTGGCTTGATGGCGATGTTCCAAGGTTGCCATCATATCTCTCAACTCATCAGATACGCTAGAGCTTGTTCCCATGTTTCAGACTTCCATGACAAAATTAAGAAAATACAATTAAACTTATCAGTCAAGGATTTAGATATCATAATCTTATAAAATCTTTTTGGAAATTTTACGATAACTATTCTGAACTTCTTTAAAAATTTGGGACTACTAAAGCATCAGAGTAAAAATCATTGGGATATTCATTGCCTTCATTTAACGGTGACTTAGTTAACAAAATCAGAAGGATCAAAAGCAGATCAAGCTTCAAGTCTAAAGGGCACAGTCTTGATAGGATCCAAACCATATTTCATACATTTATTGCGTCTGACAAAGGGAAAAACCCTTTTGATTTTCAAGATTAAAAGTGGAAGGTCTAGGTCACAGGTTTTAAAGAAGTTTAAGGGATATAAAATGTATAACACGACATGTATGTCATTCTCAACAGCTCAATCGGTAAGGGTGTTTCTTTGTACCTTGATGATCGTTAGTTCGAATCCTTGAAATATCTCGTTTTTCTCTCGCCTCGGTTGCTGATTGATATGTTGTGAGCTTCGTATAGAAGAATTTGAATCTTATAAGACATTTTGCATAATTTTTCTTGATAATCCCCTTCAGTATCTATACATTTTGCCAACGGTGTTTAATGGCCTTAATACCACTTTTAAAGAACTTATCTCGACTAGTCAGAGAGCCATCCGCTGCAAGTTAACGTCACCAATGGACTGAGAATGGGTGCCAGACTTAGCTGCTTTAAGTTTTGGGAATAGATGAAAGTTTGATGGAGCAAGATCGGGTGAATATCGGGTGAATGCTCAATCAAATTAAAGCCACAATCATGAATGACAGTGACAGACTTGTGAACAGCAAGTTCACAAGACATTATCGTCAGGATTTTCTTTAAATCATTTGTGAACAGCAGCATTGTCCTGATGGAAAAACACATGAATATGAACTTACAGCACGGCGCTTGAATTCGAAGAGACGAAGCGGAGGCAAATTGAACTCCAGCCGTATAATTGATTGTACAATGACAAATATGGAGAATGACCATTTCCCTGTTAACAGCACAAAATCGATAAACCAGAAAATCAGAAACCGAAGGCATACAAAATCAGGATAAAACAGGAACCAAAATAAACGAACAAAAATCTCCACCATATGAAAAGTAGCGAACTCCCGATATGAGAGTGAGACCAGGTGCCCAGGAAGAATAAGCATCTCCTGCTTTGCATGCAACACCCGTCGCTTCAATTCGGTAGAACTGTCACATCCGGTTACTTCTACTTTGGAAGATATAGAGTACAATCTTTGGTTGGATGGTTCAAATGGTCTATAAATGAATATCATCCACCATTCTGGAAAGTGGGACATCATAGTGTATGACGAGTTCCCCATATCGACCGTAGAACTTCCTCAGTGACGATGTTAGTCGGTCACAAACATATCCCTGACTGAGAAGCTTATCTGAAAGACGCCTAGCTCTTAGAACAAAATCCGTATATTTGGTACTTGCTCTGGCATAGCGTATCAACTGAGATATGAACACGCCATAAGCAGGCGATGAAGGGATGTTGCTACTCAGAAAAGGAAAGTTTGTAATGCTGAAATTGAAGTCGTCACGTTTGTCATAGAGTGAGGTGTTCATGTGACCATCAGTGTCGTAGGACAACATTATGTCCAAATAGGATGCTGAATTATTTGTCTCTGTAGTTTCTTTGACTTCAAGCTCCGAAGGATAGATACTGCTCAGGTAATCCGCGAATTTTGGATTATATCGTCTATGTATCTGTAAGTGAAGTTGAAGTCAGAAGTTAAGTATCTTTTCCCTTCAGAGACCAAAGATTGAATGAATTCAGCTTGTTGTGCCTTGGTCCCTTTTACGTCTCTTGCGGTATTTTTGTCTACTCTTCATCTTTTATAACTAAGTCAAGCAAAAGACAATTTCATTCCAATCCTTTGTCACTTTTAGGTCTTTGCACTTTAATTCGAAGTGACTAAATATCAACAATATATCAATATAGAATTTCCTCCTTGGGGATTCACACATTCATTTTATTTTGATTTTTTTAATTATCAGTCAATTATCAATATTCATCTAGATTAGAGTACTTCACACATTCATTAATTATCGGTCAATTATCAATATTCTTTTTACATTCATTTTATGAATCATTTTCTGATTCATATTTTCATTACCACTAATATTCTTATTTTGTTATTCTTGAAATATCAATATTTCATTATTGAGTCCCCGAGGGCACATGTACCCAAGAGTCCCCAAGGGCACATGTACCCAAGAGTCCCCAAGGGCACATGTACCCAAGAGTCCCCAAGGGCACATGTAGCCAAGTTCGATCAATTTAGGTTGGTCGTTTCATCAAACGCATTTGAAAATTTCTGTTTACAAAATTTTCTCAAATTCTAAAACCTGGGTCCTGTAGCACTATATCCCAGCCATTTTGCTACGTCTTTCGGTATATTTAGGACATAATTTTCACAGATTTTGGACATATAACATTGTTTAGATTGAGGATCGCTGACTGACGAGGGTCAAATACCAGAAACGTACATGTCTGTTCCATACTGTAAATTTATCTGCTCTAAAATTATGCTAAAGAATTTGAGGACGTTAAACATTATCAGACACGCATAGAAAGAGGCGCAAAAAGAAATAAGGAACCGTCAATAGGCTTACTAGCATATGACATCACCGTTATTATGCTTACTAGTATATGACATCACCGTATATAGACTTACTGGTATATGACATCACCGTTATTATGCTTACTAGTATATGAAATCAACGGATATAGACTTACTGGTATATGACATCACCGTCAATAGACTTACTAGTATATGACATCACCGTCAAAAGGCTTACTTGCAAATGACATCACCGTCAACAGGCTTTCTAGTATATTACATCGCCGTCAATAAGGTTACTAGTATATGACATCATCGTCAATAGGCTTTCTAGTATATGACATCACCGTCAATAGGCTTACTAGTATATTACATCGCCGTCAGTAAGGTTACTAGTAAATGACATCATCATCAATAGGCTTTTTAGTATATGACATCGCCGTCAACAGGCTTACTAGTATATGACATCACCGTCAATAGGCTTACTTATATATGACATTACCGTCAATGGGCTTACTAGAATATGACATCACCGTCAATAGGCTTACTTGTATATGACATCACCGTCAATAGGCTTGCTAGTATATGACATCACCGTCTTAAAGCTTACTAGTATATGATGACCGTCAGAATCGCAGTCCATATGCTTCCTAGTATATGATAATCTGGTATTTCTTATATATTACTTATTGAATGTTAAACGTCTTTTTCAATAGCATCATTTAAAACCTGATAAATTTACAGCATGGACCATTTTTAAACTATCCCTTACATATGAAACCATCCCTTACATTCTACTACAGTACCAAGATGAAATTTCTTTTTTGAACTCTGTATTTCGAAATCAGACGTAGCAACTATTTACTGTCTGCCCAAACTTCACGAATCTCTTTAAAAATTTTGATTTATTGCTAACTCGAGCAATACTACGGTTTTATCCTGGAATTTCAGTTCAGCGTTAACAGCAATTAAAGATCATGTATCAAAGTATTGTGAAACTGCTTCAATAATAACAACATCAATTATTTTTGATCAATAAAGAATAATGGTGATGTGATCGACAAATTAAAATCATTTAGATTTAAAGCCAAACCTTTCTCATCCTACGACTTCTCTAACATGTACACCACCCTCCCTTACGAGAAGATAAAAGATCGCTTATCAAAACTTATTAAACGGTGGGTAAACATTTATTTGTAGTTCTGACATAAATGGTTTCTTTTCTTCAGTAGAATACAAATAATACAACCCATGGATCAAATCCTAGTTTTGCAAGGTATTGTCCTTTCTTTTATACAACATTTTTGTAAGATTTGGTGACACTCTATACTCTTTCAAGTTATTGGACTTCCTATGGGTATTAAGTGTGCGCCTCTGGTTGCAGATTTGTTTTTAAATACATACGAAAAGGAATTCATTCAAGATCTGCAAAAAATCAAGACATTTGACTACTTGAAATGTTTCAACTGTACCTCTAGGTAACTTGATGATATTTTGAATATTGATAACCCACATTTTGACCATTACAAAATGTTAAAATTTAACTTTGAATAGAGCAAACATAGATGATAAAGCAACACCATTTTTGGATCTCGACGGCGGGCACGGCTAGCCAAACAAGGGATGCTTACTCCTCCCGGTCACCTGGTCCCGACTCTAGCTTGTTTGGGGTCCGTCGATGTTCAATTTTGTACTCTATTGTGAGTGCTGTTGAAATTATCGTCAGGATCTCCTTTAAATCATTTGATATCAAAATCAATAACGGAGAAATTCAGACAAAGATATACGACAAAAGAGAAGACTTTGGCTTCAATATTATTAATTTTCCTTGGCTTGATGGCGATGTTCCAAGGTTGCCATCATATCTCTCAACTCATCAGATACGCTAGAGCTTGTTCCCATGTTTCAGACTTCCATGACAAAATTAAGAAAATACAATTAAACTTATCAGTCAAGGATTTAGATATCATAATCTTATAAAATCTTTTTGGAAATTTTACGATAACTATTCTGAACTTCTTTAAAAATTTGGGACTACTAAAGCATCAGAGTAAAAATCATTGGGATATTCATTGCCTTCATTTAACGGTGACTTAGTTAACAAAATCAGAAGGATCAAAAGCAGATCAAGCTTCAAGTCTAAAGGGCACAGTCTTGATAGGATCCAAACCATATTTCATACATTTATTGCGTCTGACAAAGGGAAAAACCCTTTTGATTTTCAAGATTAAAAGTGGAAGGTCTAGGTCACAGATTTTAAAGAAGTTTAAGGGATATAAAATGTATAACACGACATGTATGTCATTCTCAACAGCTCAATCGGTAAGGGTGTTTCTTTGTACCTTGATGATCGTTAGTTCGAATCCTTGAAATATCTCGTTTTTCTCTCGCCTCTGTTGCTGATTGATATGTTGTGAGCTTCGTATAGAAGAATTTGAATCTTATAAGACATTTTGCATAATCCCCTTCAGTATCTATACATTTTGCCAATGGTGTTTAATGGCCTTAATACCACTTTTAAAGAACTTATCTCGACTAGTCAGAGAGCCATCCGCTGCAAGTTAACGTCACCAATGGACTGAGAATGGGTGCCAGACTTAGCTGCTTTAAGTTTTGGGAATAGATGAAAGTTTGATGGAGCAAGATCGGGTGAATATCGGGTGAATGCTCAATCAAATTAAAGCCGCAATCATGAATGACAGTGACAGACTTGTGAACAGCAAATTCACAAGACATTATCGTCAGGATTTTCTTTAAATCATTTGTGAACAGCAGCATTGTCCTGAATATGAACTTACAGCACGGCGCTTGAATCGAAGAGACGAAGCGGAGGCAAATTGAACTCCAGCCGTATAATTGATTGTACAATGACAAATATGGAGAATGACCATATCCCTGTTAACAGCACAAAATCGATAAACCAGAAAATCAGAAACCGAAGGCATACAAAATCAGGATAAAACAGGAACCAAAATAAACGAACAAAAACCTCCACCATATGAAAAGAAGCGAACTCCCGATATGAGAGTGAGACCAGGTGCCCAGGAAGAATAAGCATCTCCTGCTTGCATGCAACACCCGTCGCTTCAATTCGGTAGAACTGTCACATCCGGTTACTTCTACTTTGGAAGATATAGAGTACAATCTTTGGTTGGATGGTTCAAATGGTCTATGAATGAATATCATCCACCATTCTGGAAAGTGGGACATCATAGTGTATGACGAGTTCCCCATATCGACCGTAGAACTTCCTCAGTGACGATGTTAGTCGGTCACAAACATATCCCTGACTGAGAAGCTTATCTGAAAGACGCCTAGCTCTTAGAACAAAATCCGTATATTTGGTACTTGCTCTGGCATAGCGTATCAACTGAGATATGAACACGCCATAAGCAGGCGATGAAGGGATGTTGCTACTCAGAAAAGGAAAGTTTGTAATGCTGAAATTGAAGCCGTCACGTTTGTCATAGAGTGAGGTGTTCATGTGACCATCAGTGTCGTAGGACAACATTATGTCCAAATAGGATGCTGAATTATTTGTCTCTGTAGTTTCTTTGACTTCAAGCTCCGAAAGATAGATACTGCTCAGGTAATCCGCGAATTTTGGATTATATCGTCTATGTATCTGTAAGTGAAGTTGAAGTCAGAAGCTAAGTATCTTTTCCCTTCAGAGACCAAAGATTGAATGATTTCAGCTTGTTGTGCCTTGGTCCCTTTTACGTCTCTTGCGGTATTTTTGTCTACTCTTAATCTTTTATAACTAAGTCAATCAAAAGACAATTTCATTCCAATCCTTTGTCACTTTTAGGTCTTTGCACTTAAATTCGAAGTGACTAAATATCAACAATATATCAATATAGAATTTCCTCCTTGGGGATTCACACATTCATTTTATTTTGATTTTTTTAATTATCAGTCAATTATCAATATTCATCTAGATTAGAGTACTTCACACATTCATTAATTATCGGTCAATTATCAATATTCTTTTTACATTTATTTTATGAATCCTTTTCTGATTCATATTTTCATTACCACTAATATTCTTATTTTGTTATTCTTGAAATATCAATATTTCATTATTGAGTCCCCGAGGGCACATGTACCCAAGAGTCCCCAAGGGCACATGTACCCAAGAGTCCACAAGGGCACATGTAGGTCAGAGTCCCCAAGGGCACATGTAGCCAAGTTCGATCAATTTAGGTTGTCGTTTCTTCAAACGCATTTGAAAATTTCTGTTTACAAAATTTTCTCAAATTCTAAAACCTGGGTCCTGTAGCACTATATCCCAGCCATTTTGCTACGTCTTTCGGTATATTTAGGACATAATTTTCACAGATTTTGGACATATAACATTGTTTAGATTGAGGATCACTGACAAACGAGGGTTAAATACCAGAAACGTACATGTCTGTTCCATACTGTAAATTTATCTGCTCTAAAATTATGCTAAAGAATTTGAGGACGTTAAACATTATCAGACACGCACAGAAAGAGGCGCAAAAACAAACAAGGAACCGTCAATAGGCTTACTTGCATATGACATCACCGTCATTATGCTTACTAGTATATGACATCACCGTATATAGACTTACTGGTATATATATGCACAACCAATGTAATTCCCTGAGATGTTACTGTTGAAAGGAACGTGCTGCAATTCGTGTATTAACACTCGTGACGTCACAATGCATAAGATCTAAAGAAACATGCCGCGACGGCTGTTCTAACCTGCAAACTGAACCCGCGGTGAGATGAATTTTTACGTCACTCTTTTACCTAGAAAAGGCAATTTCAGAAAACAAGAATGAAATAGACAACTAAAGTGCATATATATAGAATAAATGTCATAATTTGTGTTTTGTTACGGGTATACAACACACAGCAAGTGCATTTATCGCATGAAATGCGCTAACGCGCATTACATGTGCGATAAATGCACTTGCTGTGTGTTGTATACCCGTAACAAAACACAAATTAAGACACTTATTCTCTATATGACATCACCGTCAATAGACTTACTAGAATATGACATCACCGTATATATGATTACTTATATATGACATCATCGTCAATAGCCTTACTAGTATATGACATCACCGTCAATATGATTACTTATATATGACATCATCGTCAATAGCCTTACTAGTATATGACATCACCGTCAATAGGCTTACTGGTATATGACATCACCGTCAATGGGCTTACTAGTATATGACATCACCTTCAATAGGCTTACAAGTATATAACATCACCGTCAATAGGCTTACTGTTACATGACATCACCGTCAATAGGATTACTAATATATGACATCACTGTCAATAGGCTTACTTATATATGACATGACCTCCAATAGGCTGTCTAGTATATGACATCACCGTCAATAGGCTTACTGGTATGAGGGTTAAATACCAGAAACGTGCATATCTGGTCCATACTGTAAATTTATCTGCTCTAAAATTATGCTAAAGAATTTGAGGACGTTAAACATTATCAGACACGCACAGAAAGAGGCGCAAAAAGAAACAAGGAACCGCCAATAGGCTTACTTATATATGACATCACCGTCATTATGCTTACTAGTATATGACATCACCGTATATAGACTTACTGGTATATTACATCGCCGTCAATAAGGTTACTAGAATATGACATCATCATCAATAGGCTTTCTAGTATATGACATCGCCGTCAATAGGCTTACTAGTATATGACATCACCGTCAATAGGCTTACTTATATATGCCATTACCGTCAATGGGCTTACTAGAATATGACATCACCGTCAATAGGCTTACTGTTACATGACATCACCGTCAATGGGCTTACTAGAATATGACATCACCGTCAATAGGCTTACTTGTATATGACATCACCGTCAATAGGCTTGCTAGTATATGACATCACCGTCTTAAAACTTACTAGTATATGATGACCGTCAGAATCGCCGTCCATAGGCTTCCTAGTATATGATAATCTGGTATTTCTTATATATAACTTATTGAACGTTAAACGTCTTCTTCAATAGCATCATTTAAAACCTGATAAGTTTACAGCATGGACCATTTTGAAACCATCCCTTACATTCTACTTCTTCATTTTATCCTAGTCTGAATTTTAAATCTATTTTATTAAGGACAAACATTTTCTATATTTGCATGTGAAAATATTTTGTAAATTTTTATGTCTTGTAAAGCGCCTTAGAGTTGTTTAGATAGGGCGCTCTATAAGTGTCTTATTATTATTATTATTATTACTGCAGTACCAAGATGAAATTTCTTCTTTGAACTCTATATTTCGAAATCAGACGTAGCAACTATTAACTGTCTGCCCAAACTTCACGAATCGATTTAGGCTTACTAGTATATGACATCACCGTCAATAGCCTTACTAGTAGATGACATCACCGCCAATAGCCTTAATAGTATATGACATCACCGTCAATATGCTTACTAGTAACAAGTTCAAACTTTTAGGGGACATTACTTTTCACATTGCAAATGTACATGCAAAGCATGACCTCGTTACACTTGCTCTTTGTACAATCGTTTACTATGCTTATGAACCCAATCTCCTATCATTTTTCTATTATTTTCAGTAAGAATGACCAATTTTGGCGGGAAACATCACTCATATAAATTTAGAATATCTATTTTCCACACTAAAAATTCAGTAAATATAAATATCTCAAGATTTATTTGTAAATGTGGAAATCAATAAAAAAAATAAATTTAGAAAATAGCAAAAAGTGGGACCAAAAACAGCTGATTTTGCCCCTTCCCCTTTATCTGTTCTTAATGATGCTATTAGAATTTGAAGACGTTTACCAATTGTACCACTTATTGAGTGTCACTGCAGGCGAACCAGGAGTCCCCGAGTGCCCATGTAGCCAAGTTCGATCAACTTCGGTACTTCGATTATTAAACGCATTCGTAGATTTCCGTTATCAGAATTTCTAGAAATTTCTAAATCGTAGGTCCTGTACCATTATATTCCATCCATCCTGATACGTTTTTCGGTACATTTTTGGACATAGTAACTTTCACACTCTGTGGCCATTTTGCATTTAGACTGAGGATCACTGACGAGGGTTAATTACCGAAACGTACATGTCTGGTCCATACTACAAATGTATCTGTTCTGTTCTAAAATGATGCTATTTTAATTTGAAGACGTTAAACATTTGTGTGTTTTATGTTTTTATGTTGTGCCTTGGTGTTCTTTGTCTCTTTTTTTTTCATTATCAGTCAATTATCAATATTCATCTAGATTAGAGAACTTCACACATTCATTAATTATCGGTCAATTATCAGTATTCTTCTCACATTCATTTTATGAATCATTTTATGATTCATATTTTCATTACCACTAATATTCTTATTTTGTTATTCTTGAAATATCAATATTTCATTATTGAGTCCCCGAGGGCACATGTAGGTCAGAGTCCCCAAGGGCACATGTAGGTCAGAGTCCTCAAGGGCACATGTACCCAAGAGTCCCCAAGGGCACATGTAGGCAAGAGTCCCCAAGGGCACATGTAGCCAAGTTCGATCAATTTCGGATTGTCGTTTCTTCAAACGCATTTGACAATTTCTGTTTACAAAATTTTCTCAAATTTCTAAAACCTGGGTCCTGTAGCACCATATCCCAGCCATTTTGCTACGTCTTTCGGTATATTTAGGACATAATTTTCACAGATTTTGGACATATAACATTGTTTAGATTGAGGATCACTTACTGACGAGGGTCAAATATAAGAAACGTACATATCTGGTCCATACTGTAAATTTATCTGCTCTAAAATTATGCTAAAGAATTTGAAGACGTTAAACATTATCAGACACGCACAGAAAGAGGCGCAAAAAGAAACAAGGAACCGCCAATACGCTTACTTGACCGACTAACATCGTCATGTTTGTGACCGACCAACATCTGACCAACATGTGACCGACTAACATGTTTGTGACCGACTAACATCGTCACTGAGGAAGTTCTACGATCGATGTGGGGAACTCGTCATACACTATGATGTCCCACTCTCCCGAATGGTGGATGATATTCTGTCATAGACTATTTAAACCATCGAACTAAAGATTGTACTCTATATCTTCCAAAATGGAAGAAACCGGATGTGACAGTTCTACCGAATTGAAACGACGGGTGTTGCATGCAAGCAGGAGATGCTTACTCTTCCTGGGCACCTGGTCTCACTCTCATATCGGGAATTCGCTTCTTTTCATATGGTGGAGGTTTTTGTTTGTTTGCTTTGGTTCCTGTTTTATCCTGATTTTGTATGCCTTCGGTTTCTGATTTTCTGAATTATCGATTTTGTGCTGTGAACAGGGATATGGACAATATCCATATTTGTCATTGCATATGACATCACCGTCAACAGGCTTTCTAGTATATTACATCGCCGTCAATAAGGTTACTAGAATATGACATCATCATCAATAGGCTTTCTAGTATATGACATCGCCGTCAATAGGCTTACTAGTATATGACATCACAGTCAATAGGCTTACTTATATATGCCATTACCGTCAATGGGCTTACTAGAATATGACATCACCGTCAATAGGCTTACTTGTATATGACATCACCGTCAATAGGCGTGCTAGTATATGACATCACCGTCTTAAAGCTTACTAGTATATAATGACCGTCAGAATCGCGGTCCATAGGCTTCCTAGTATATGATAATCTGGTATTTCTTCTTTATAACTTATTGAATGTTAAACGTCTTCTTCAATAGCATCATTTAAAACCTGATAAATTTACAGCATGGACCATTTTGAAACTATCCCTTACATATAAAACCATCCCTTACATTCTTCTTCTTCATTTTATCCTAGTCTGTATTTTAAATCTATTTTTTTAAGGATAAACATTTTCTATATTTACATGTGAAAACATTTTGTATATTTTTATGTCTTGTAAAGCGCCTTAGAGTTGTTTAGATAGGGCGCTCTATAAGTGTCTTATTATTATTATCATTACTACAGTACCAAGATGAAATTTCTTCTTTGAACTCTGTATTTCGAAATCAGACGTAGCAACTATTAACTGTCTGCCCAAACTTCACGAATATCTTTAAAAATTTCGATTTATTGCTAGCTCCATCACTACTACGGTTTTATCCTGGTATTTCAGTTCAGCGTTAACAGCAATTAAAGATCATGTATCAAAGTATTGTGAAACTGCTTCAATAATAACAACATCAATTATTTTTAATCAATAAAGAAATTTTGATAACAGAAATTTAGAATGCGTTGAAGAAACGATCAACCGAAATTGATCGAACTTGGCTACATGTGCCCTCGGGGACTCCTTGTCCACCAGCAGTGACACTCACCAAGTAGTATAAATGTAAACGTCTTCAAATTGAATAGCATCATTTAATAACAGATAAATTGGCAACATAGACCAGACATGCACGTTTCGGGTACTCAGTAAGAATGTCCAATTTTGGCGGGAAATATCACTCATATAAATTGAGAATATCTATTTTCCACACTAATAATTCAGTTAAAATAAATATCTCAACAATTATTTGTAAATGTGGAAATCAATAAGAAAACGAATTTAGAAAAAAAGCAAAAATTGGGACCAAAAACAGCTGATTTGCCCCTTCCCCTTTATCTGTTCTTAATGATGCTATTTGAATTTGAAGACGTTTACCAATTGTACCACTTATTGAGTATCACTGCAGGTGAACCAGGAGTCCCCGATTGCACATGTAGCCAAGTTCAATCAACTTCGGTTTTCCGATTTTTAAACGCATTCGTAGATTTCCGTTAGCAGAATTTTTAGAAATTTCTAAAACGTGGGTCCTGTAGCATCATATTCCATTAATCCTGCTACGTTTTTTGGTTCATTTGTGGACATAATAACTTTCACACTCTGTGGCCATTTTGCATTTAGACTGAGGATCACTGACGAGGGTTAATTATCGAAACGTACATGCCTGGTCCATACTACAAATTTATCTGTTCTGTTCTTAAATGATGCTATTTGAATTTGAAGACGTTAAACATTTGTACATCATTATGCAATAGAGCAATATCTAGATCTTGTGCGTTCGTTCAGACCTTTAGGAGGCTTTTACGCACGTAATCTGGATAATCACATCATTTGCTACTTGAATGGTAGATGGCCATCCTAAGTCGAAACCGATTGCCCTTTAGTCTCGTTTGTTTATGTGTTGTTTTTGTGTTTCATGTTCTATGTTGTGCCTTGGTATTCTTTGTCCCTTTTACGTCTCTTGCGGTATTTTTGTGTACTCTTCATCTTTTATAACTCAATAGTCAATCAAAAGACAATTTCATTCCTTTCCTTTGTCACTTTTAGGTCTTTGCACTTTAATTCGAAGTGATTAAATAATTATCAATAATATATCAATAAAGCATTTCCTCCTTGAGGATTCACACATTCATTTTATCTTGATTTCTTTTAATTATCAGTCAATTAGCAATATTCATCTAGATTAGAGAACTTCACACATTCATTAATTATTGGTCAATTATCAAAATTCTTTTCACATTCATTTATGAATCATTTTCTGATTCAGATTTTCATTACCAATAATATTCTTATTTTGTTATTCTTGAAATATCAATATTTCATCATTGAGTCCCCGAGGGCACATGTACCCAAGAGTCCCCAAGGGCACATGTAGGTAAGAGTCACCAAGGGCACTTGTAGGTAAGAGTCCCCAAGGGCACATGTAGCCAAGTTCGATCAATTTCGGTTGGTCGTTTCTTCAAACGCACTTGAAAATTTCTGTTTACAAAATTTTCTCAAATTTCTTAAACCTTGGTCCTGTAGCATCATACTCCAGTCATTTTGCTACATCTTTCGGTATATTAAGGACATAATTTTCACAGATTTTGGACATATAACATTGTTTAGATTGAGGATCACTGAAAGACGAGGGTTAAATACCAGAAAGATGCATATCTGGTCCATACTGTAAATTTATCTGCTCTAAAATTATGCTAAAGAATTTGAGGACGTTAAACATTATCTGACACGCATAGAAAAAGGCGGAAAAAGATACAAGGAACCGCCAATAGGCTTACTAGCATATGACATCACCGTCATTATGCTTACTAGTATATGACATCACCGTATATAGACTTACTGGTATATGACATCACCGTCAATAGACTTACTAGAATATGATATCACCGTCTATATGATTACTTATATATGACATCATCGTCAATAGCCTTACTAGTATATGACATCACCGTCAATAGGCTTACTGGTATATGACAACACCGTCAATAGGCTTACTAGTATATGCCATCACCGTCAATAGGCTTACTAGTATATGACATCACCGTCAATAAGGCTTACTGGTGTATGACATCACCGTCGATAGGCTTACTGGTGTATGACATCACCGTCAATAGGCTGACTGGTATATGACATCACCGTCAATAGGCTTACTGGTATATGACATCACCGTCAATGGGCTTACTAGTATATGACATCACCGTCAATAGGCTTACTGGTATATGACATCACCGTCAATGGGCTTACTAGTATATGACATCACCGTCAATAGGCTGACTGGTATATGACATCACCGTCAAAAGGATTACTGGTGTATGGCTTACTAGTATTTGATATCACCGTCATTAGGCTTACTTTTATATGACGTCTCCGTCAATAGGCTTACTAGTATATGACATCACCAGATATAGACTTACTGGTATATGACATCACCGTCAATAGGCTTAGTGGTACATAAAATCACCGTCAATAGGCTTACTGGTATATGACATCACCGTCAATAGGCTTACTGGTATATGACATCACCGTCAATAGGCTTACTGGTATATGACATCGCCGTCCATACGCTTACTAGTATATGACATCATCGTCTATAGGCTTACTGGTATATGAAATCACCGTCAACAGGCTTACTGGTAGATGACATCACCGTCAATAGACTTACTGGTATAAGACATCACCGTCGATAGGCTTACTGGTATATGAAATCACCGTCAATAGGCTTACTGGTATATGACATCACCGTCAATAGGCTTACTGGTATGTAAAATCACCGTCAATAGGCTTACTGGTATATGACATCACCGTTAATAGCCTTACTAGTATATGACATCACCGTCAATAGGCTTACTGGTACATGACATTAGCGTCTATATAACATCACTGTCTTTTGGTTAACTAGTATATGATATCAACGTCAATACAAATCCTTAACAAAATACAAAACAAAATAGGTATTAAGTTAAGTACCTAAAACGTGCATGTCCGGTCCATGCTGGAAAGGGGTAGGAGCAAAAATGACCGTATGTAGCCAAAATCAGAATGTATGAAAAAGTCATGTTTTTCTTCTTCGATATGCTTGTTGTAAACAAAAAAGTACAAATTTTATATTATTTCTTTATAATCCTAATTTTTGGCAAATCACATTGAAAATTCAGCTCTATTACTTCACAATAGAAAATAAGATAAGACTTTCCGCCAATAAACAAGTATGTCCCAGAGCAAGCGCATGTAACAAGTTCAAACTTTTAGGGGACATTACTTTTCACATTGCAAATGTACATGCAAAGCATGACTTTGTTACATGCACTTGCTCTATGTACAATCGTTTACTATGTTTATGAACCCAATCTCCTATCTTTTTACCACTATTTTCAGTTAGAATGTCCAATTTTGGCGGGAATATCACTCATATAAATTTAGAATATCTATTTTCCACACTAATAATTCAGTAAAAATAAATATCTCAACAATTATTTGTAAATGTGGAAATCAATAGGAAAACAAATTCAGAAAATAGCAAAAATCGGGACCAAAAACAGCTGATTTTGCCCCTTCCCCTTTATCTGTTCTTAATGACGCTATTTGAATATGAAGACGTTTACCAATTGTACCACTTATTGAGTGTCACTGCAGGTGAACCAGGAGTCCCCGAGTGCACATGTAGCCATGTTCGATCAACTTCGGTACTTCGATTATATAACACATTCGTAGATTTCCGTTATCGGAATTTCTAGAAATTTCTAAAACGTGGGTCCTGTAGCATCATATTCCATCCATCCTGCTACGTTTTTTTTTTCGGTACATTTTGTGGACATAATGACTTTCACACTCTTTGGCCATTTTGCATTTAGACTGAGGATCACTGACGAGGGTTAATTACCGAAACGTACATGTCTGGTCCATACTACAAAGGAGAAGGTCCACTAACCGTGATTTACGGCCCTGTATTTAGTGACTTTTTAAAAAGATATAATTTTGAGTCATTTTGATGTAAATCTACCTATCAACATCGGTATTTGTCAACGGTAAAAAGTTTGGGAACCTGTGCGTTCCGTGACGTCATTTATTACGTCAGAAACTGGTGACGGTACGGTAATATCCGTATTTTTTGTTAATTTTCATACATTCTTTGCAATTTTTCGCTAACAACACAGGCGGGTACGTTCCTAATTTTTATTTTAGATTAACAATTATGACATATTCTCAACATAAACGAATTTTCAACTACGTACCTACTTGTGCTCTATATGAAAACCTTTAAAATGTTACGATATTTTACTTTTTACCCTCTGGTTGCAGTAGGGGTCACAGGAGTCTTTCTACCGATCGCTGCGTGTCCTTCTGTAGTTTCGGTGTACACATTCCTCTAATTTGTTTCTTGGCGGATTTTGACAAGTTTTGTATTGATGATACCGGGAAAGAAAATTTAAGTTTAACGATTAAACGATATATTGGGTAAGATATATCAAAAGTTTGGTATCTTTAATTATCTTTGATTATAAGGATTTTTCTTCATTTTCGTACTTTGCAGCGAAATGTTAATAATATCAAACAAAATGTCTTTATTTGGAAACTGTGAGCGAGTTAATTTTAGTTTGAACCCTACTTTGTTCAAAGATGTATCCATTATATAGAATACTTCATACATTATCGAGAACGAGCGAGTTGAATGACGTTTATTTATTGAACTGGAACGTCAAAATTTTAAACGCCTCCGTTACGGAATGAATCCTCCCCATAGGGATTTATGTTTATATCATAAATTACAATAAACACATAAAGTCCAAAAAATGTTGGCCTCTCGGTTTTTAAACACGCCGTTTACGTTTTTCTTTCCCTCTGCTTTTTATTAACGAGCATGGAACGATTAAATGAATATTTGCGTAAAAAAAAACAATATTGAGTGGGGGGGGGGGGGGCAAAACTGTTACCAGTAAAGCATGACAGGTTAATCTATATACTAGCAAGTATTGTTCAAGAACAGGTATGTTGCTTGTTGTATGTTTGATCCTAAATTCAGTTTAAACATGTTTTATTTTCCAAAACATGAAAGTAGGATTGAGCAAAAAAAAAAGCTTCTTTAATTTGATTTTATTTCGATGATTTCACAGGTGTGTTAGGAAAACAAATGAAAATAAACGAATCATGGGATTAATCTTCCTTGTCCAAAGTCAAATGCTGGGTGGAAAGAGGGTTTTCTCGCTCGACTCGGAGTTACTAGTTTTATTTAATATCTTTTCATCTTTTATTTATTTATTTATTTATGTATTTATTTATTTATTTATTTGTTTGTTTATTTATTTATTTTTTGTTTGTGTTTTTGTTTGTTTGGTTTTTTTTTTTCAAGCTCCTATTAAACTTATTTCCCGTTTGCTTTCGTAGAGAATATATCCATGTAGACATGAAATTCAGAATTTAATAGTGAGAAGTGAGGACAGTTAAAGGTCATAATAAATAAGGGATATATACATGTACTTTCCGATCGCAGAGTAACTTACTTCGGTAACCGACAACAAAAAGACGAAATTCAAACTAAATATGCTTGTCACTGACAAATATTATAATTGTTCATACCGACACTTTAATTTAAGAATATATAAATTCTACAGATTTGTGAAGACGGAGATTTCATGGGCGTAGCCAGGCGTACATTTGTACTCAAAAACGTGCACATTTTTTTCTCAAAAAAAAAAAGAAGGGAGAGGAGATAAATAGACCCCGCCATTCCTATCCCCAAAAATGTGGGGTCTACTTAAAGGACGTAATAAATAACAAAAGCGATATCAGTGATATAGCCCCAAAACAATCAATAATGATATTTGGATTTTTATCTGTATTTTCTCAGGCGTAGAAATTCGCGCTAACAATGTGCGAACGGCCGATTGGGACAGATGTAGGGCTGCACATAAGCGTGCGTGAATTTAAAAAAAAAAGAATACAGCATTAATTTTATGTTCATAATGGCATATCGGATATTTCATTTATCTTAAATACGTTTCGTGCTCTTGATCCCTTTTAAATGCGGCTCAAATACGCTCAAGAGCCACCAATTTGCTTAAATTTCTCAAAATTTTCTCTGACCGATTCCCTATCCCCCCCCAACAATGAAAGAGGGAAACTTTCTTCCATATTGTCCCTTACTTGGACTTTACAAGTCATCCTCATAAAAGAAGAATGTGTCCCTGGGTCCGCTTGTGTCGTTGGCGACTAGGCGTCGACATCGAAAACACCCTAGCTACATGTACGTCCATGATGTTTTAGGATGGGTGTAAATGAGGTAAAAGGAGGAAGAGGATTTGAGACTTTTTTTTTAATAAGGGAGCATCCATTTGAATTTTATGGGGGGGGGGGGCAGGAAGACTTTTGCCAGCCGGAAAATTTTTTTTGGCCATTTTAAGAGCCGGAAAATTTTTTTCGGCGGCCCTTCAGGCCGGATTATTTTTTTCAGTACTTTTCCAATGTCGAAAATTACTCTAAAGTTTAAATAATTCAGCGTGATTTTTCGGCCATATTAAACATCAAACACAGAATGAGTTCATCTCTTGCCAGTAGATCACTTCATTTTAATGTCTTGAATGGCATATGATGCCTATAATTTATTTGCTTAAATGATACTCAATGGAGACAGGCTATATGGTGCTAATGACTTTTGAATTTGATTTATTCACTCCAAATTGCATAAAGTTTGTTCCATTTTTATACTTAGTTTATGATACACAAAAAAATTAAGTGTTTACTGGACAGTGGAAAGGGGGGAGGGGCAATTTCATGATCCGGATTTTTTTTTCACCGGCCCTTCGGGCCGGAAAATTTTTTTCCCTAAAATTTCGATCCGGAAATTTTTTTTTGCAAAGTCTTCCTGCCCCCCCCCCCCCATAAAAATCAAATGGTTGCTCCCTAAGGGCATTATATTTTGAATTTGAACAACTTAACGAAAAAGATGGATCTCTATCCCTCCCTCTCTCAACTTTCTGTGAAGCCCTCTCGGCGAAAAAAAAAATGACGATCACAGTCGCTTACAGCTTGCCCTTTCTCCCCTTTTTTTCAAAATTTGGTCACGCGAATGCGTAATGAACCTTACCCTCTCCTTTGTCCTAAATTGCATTGTTTTGAATTTTTCAGATACTTATTGCGTTTTTAAATAGTTTCAGAGCAGTCTATACAAAAACATTGATGATATAAGTTCCCGTCCGGACTCTCAGTCCTTCTGCATTGTGTTGCAATTCATCCCAATAAAAAGTTGCATGAGTTTCTGGATCCGCTCCTAAATCTGATTTGGACATGTAACCTGATCTCATTTAGAGAAAATTCTAACTTGCCTATTCTGAAACATATATAATGACCCCCCCCCCCACCCTGGAAGCTGGCGAAGAGTCACCACCTACAGTGAGAAAAGCCGTCGCCTTCTCTCTATTGTAAAGGCATTAAAAATGTCAAAATCAAGAATTTTCTTTTGCTATGTATCTTCCTTCAGAGTATCCACCTACTTTAAAGTTTATCGAGATCCCTGCCTCTTCCCCTACAAAAAAGGTGCATGTGTCAAATGTGTATTTATGTAACCGCTTTCCACAAGAATCTAGAATTCAAAGATGAATAATTTGGCGCGACGTCATTTGAGAGCAAAGATATAGTTTCATTGCGATTCCGATGCTTCTGATATCTCTCGGATATCTTTTCCCGATTTATTTAACACTGAACTCCAAATATATTCTATAAAAACATTATATGTATCAACTTTATCCTCTGAATTAATTTGACTTCAATAATACTTTAGTGTAGAGTTTTAGGATAAAATCTGTTGTTGTAAATTATCATTTTACGTCATGACGTCATGGTGAAAGAAAGCGAATTTTGACGTTTCACAATGCCAACTTCGCCGGGTCATGAAACGCTTACCTTTTGTCAGATTTTCATAAAACTTACATTTTTAGAAACTAGAAATGCTGTATTATATATACGTAAATTTTCTTCAAAAACGGCAAGAGGGCCGATTTTGATGGTTAGTGGCCCTTCTCCTTTATCTGTTCTGTTCTTAAATGATGCTATTTGAATTTGAAGACGTTAAACATTTGTACATCATTATGCAATAGAGCAATATCTAGATCTTGTGCGTTCTTCGAGACCTTTAAGTAACCGGAAAAGTGGAAGGGTTGTACGCACGTAATCTGGATAACCACATCATTTGCTACTTGCATGGTAGATGGCCGTCCTAAGTCGACACCGATTGCCCTTTGGTCTCGTTGGTTTATGTGTAGTCTTTTGTGTTTCATGTTTCTATCTTGTGCTTTGGTGTTTTTGTCCCTTTTACGTCTCTTGTGGAATTTTTGTCTACTCTTCATCTTTTATACCTCTGAGTCAATCAAAAGACAATTTCATTCCAATCCTTTGTCACTTTTAGGTCTTTGCACTTTAATTCGAAGTAACTAAATAATTATCAACAATATATCAATAAAGCATTTCCTCCTTGGGGATTCACACATTCATTTTATTTTGATTTTTTTCATTATCAGTCAATTATCAATATTCATCTAGATTAGAGAACTTCACACATTCATTAATTATCGGTCAATTATCAGTATTCTTCTCACATTCATTTTATGAATCATTTTCTGATTCATATTTTCATTACCACTAATATTCTTATTTTGTTATTCTTGAAATATCAATATTTCATTATTGAGTCCCCGAGGGCACATGTACCCAAGAGTCCCCAAGGGCACATGTAGGTCAGAGTCCCCAAGGGCACATGTACCCAAGAGTCCCCAAGGGCACATGTAGGCAAGAGTCCCCAAGGGCACATGTAGCCAAGTTCGATCAATTTCGGATTGTCGTTTCTTCAAACGCATTTGACAATTTCTGTTTACAAAATTTTCTCAAATTTCTAAAACCTGGGTCCTGTAGCACCATATCCCAGCCATTTTGCTACGTCTTTCGGTATATTTAGGACATAATTTTCACAGATTTTGGACATATAACATTGTTTAGATTGAGGATAACTGACTGACGAGGGTCAATTATAAGAAACGTAAATTTCTGGTCCATACTGTAAATTTATCTGCTCTAAAATTATGCTAAAGAATTTGAGGACGTTAAACATTATCAGACACGCACAGAAAGAGGCGCAAAAACAAACAAGGAACCGCCAATAGGCTTACTTATATATGACATCACCGTTAACAGGCTTTCTAGTATATTACATCGCCGTCAATAAGGTTACTAGTATATAACATCATCGTCAATAGGCTTTCTAGTATATGACATCAACGTCAATAGGCTTACTAGTATATGACATCACCGAACATAGACTTACTAGTATATCACATCACCGTCAATAGGCTTTCTAGTATATGACATCGCCGTCAATAGGCTTACTAGTGTATGACATCAACGTCAATAGGCTTACTAGTATATGACATCAACGTCAATAGGCTTTCTAGTATATGACATCGCCGTCAATAGGCTTACTAGTATATGACATCAACGTCAAAAGGCTTTCTAGTATATTACATCGCCGTCAATAAGGTTACTAGTATATAACATCATCGTCAATAGGCTTTCTAGTATATGACATCAACGTCAATAGGCTTACTAGTATATGACATCAACGTCAATAGGCTTACTAGTATATGACATCACCGAACATAGACTTACTAGTATATCACATCACCGTCAATAGGCTTTCTAGTATATGACATCGCCGTCAATAGGCTTACTAGTATATGACATCAACGTCAATAGGCTTACTAGTATATGACATCAACGTCAATAGGCTTTCTAGTATATGACATCGCCGTCAATAGGCTTACTAGTATATGACATCAACGTCAATAGGCTTTCTAGTATATTACATCGCCGTCAATAAGGTTACTAGTATATAACATCATCGTCAATAGGCTTTCTAGTATATGACATCGCCGTCAATAGGCTTACTAGTATATGACATCAACGTCAATAGGCTTACTTATATATGACATCAACGTCAATAGGCTTACTTATATATGACATTACCGTCAATGGGCTTACTAGAATATGACATCACCGTCAATAGGCTTACTTGTATATGACATCACCGTCTTAAAGCTTACTAGTATATGATGACCGTCAGAATCGCAGTCCATATGCTTCCTAGTATATGATAATTTGGTATATCTTATATATTACTTATTGAATGTTAAACGTCTTTTTCAATAGCATCAGTTAAAACCTGATAAATTTACAGCATGGACCATTTTTAAACTATCCCTTACATATGAAACCATCCCTTACATTCACTACAGTACCAAGATGAAATTTCTTTTTTGAACTCTATATTTCGAAATCAGACGTAGCAACTATTTACTGTCTGCCCAAACTTCACGAATCTCTTTAAAAATTTTGATTTATTGCTAACTCGAGCAATACTACGGTTTTATCCTGGAATTTCAGTTCAGCGTTAACAGCAATTAAAGATCATGTATCAAAGTATTGTGAAACTGCTTCAATAATAACAACATCAATTATTTTTGATCAATAAAGAATTATGGTGATGTGATCGACAAATTAAAATCATTTAGATTTAAAGCCGAACCTATCTCATCCTACAACTTCTCTAACATGTACACCACCCTCCCTTACGAGAAGATAAAAGATCGCTTATCAAAACTTATTAAACGGTGGGTAAACATTTATTTGTACTTCTGACATAAATGGTTTCTTTTCTTCAGTAGAATACAAGTAATACAACCCATGGATCAAATCCTAGTTTTGCAAGGTATTGTCCTTTCTTTTATACAACATTTTTGTAAGATTTGGTGACACTCTATACTCTTTCAAGTTATTGGATTTCCTATGGTATTAAGTGTGCGCCTCTGGTTGCAGATTTGTTTTTAAATACATACGAAAAGGAATTCATTCAAGATCTGCAAAAAATCAAGACATTTGACCACTTGAAATGTTTCAACGGTACCTCTAGGTAACTTGATGATATTTTGAATATTGATAACCCACATTTTGACCATTACAAAATGTTAAAATTTAACTTTGAATAGAGCAAACATAGATGATAAAGCAACACCATTTTTGGATCTCGACGGCGGGCACGGCTAGCCAAACAAGGGATGCTTACTCCTCCCGGGCACCTGGTCCCGACTCTACCTTGTTTGGGGTCCGTCGATGTTCAATTTTGTACTCTATTGTGAGTGCTGTTGAAATTATCGTCAGGATCTCCTTTAAATCATTTGATATCAAAATCAATAACGGAGAAATTCAGACAAAGATATACGACAAAAGAGAAGACTTTGGCTTCAATATTATTAATTTTCCTTGGCTTGATGGCGATGTTCCAAGGTTGCCATCATATCTCTCAACTCATCAGATACGCTAGAGCTTGTTCCCATGTTTCAGACTTCCATGACAAAATTAAGAAAATACAATTAAACTTATCAGTCAAGGATTTAGATATCATAATCTTATAAAATCTTTTTGGAAATTTTACGATAACTATTCTGAACTTCTTTAAAAATTTGGGACTACTAAAGCATCAGAGTAAAAATCATTGGGATATTCATTGCCTTCATTTAACGGTGACTTAGTTAACAAAATCAGAAGGATCAAAAGCAGATCAAGCTTCAAGTCTAAAGGGCACAGTCTTGATAGGATCCAAACCATATTTCATACATTTATTGCGTCTGACAAAGGGAAAAACCCTTTTGATTTTCAAGATTAAAAGTGGAAGGTCTAGGTCACAGATTTTAAAGAAGTTTAAGGGATATAAAATGTATAACACGACATGTATGTCATTCTCAACAGCTCAATCGGTAAGGGTGTTTCTTTGTACCTTGATGATCGTTAGTTCGAATCCTTGAAATATCTCGTTTTTCTCTCGCCTCGGTTGCTGATTGATATGTTGTGAGCTTCGTATAGAAGAATTTGAATCTTATAAGACATTTTGCATAATTTTTCTTGATAATCCCCTTCAGTATCTATACATTTTGCCAACGGTGTTTAATGGCCTTAATACCACTTTTAAAGAACTTATCTCGACTAGTCAGAGAGCCATCCGCTGCAAGTTAACGTCACCAATGGACTGAGAATGGGTGCCAGACTTAGCTGCTTTAAGTTTTGGGAATAGATGAAAGTTTGATGGAGCAAGATCGGGTGAATATCGGGTGAATGCTCAATCAAATTAAAGCCACAATCATGAATGACAGTGACAGACTTGTGAACAGCAAGTTCACAAGACATTATCGTCAGGATTTTCTTTAAATCATTTGTGAACAGCAGCATTGTCCTGATGGAAAAACACATGAATATGAACTTACAGCACGGCGCTTGAATTCGAAGAGACGAAGCGGAGGCAAATTGAACTCCAGCCGTATAATTGATTGTACAATGACAAATATGGATAATGACCATTTCCCTTTTAACAGCACAAAATCGATAAACCAGAAAATCAAAAACCGAAGGCATAAAAAATCAGGGTAAAACAGGAACCAAAATAAACGAACAAAAACCTCCACCATATGAAAATGAGTTAAAGAAGATCCTGACGATAATCTCAACAGCACTCACAATAGAGCAGAAAATTAAACATCGACAGACCCCTAGCAAGCTAGAGGTGGGATCAGGTGCCCGGGAAAAGTAGCGAACTCCCGATATGAGAGTGAGACCAGGTGCCCAGGAAGAGTAAGCATCTCCTGCTTTGCATGCAACACCCGTCGCTTCAATTCGGTAGAACTGTCACATCCGGTTACTTCTACTTTGGAAGATATAGAGTACAATCTTTGGTTGGATGGTTCAAATGGTCTATGAATGAATCTCATCCACCATTCTGGAAAGTGGGACATCATAGTGTATGACGAGTTCCCCATATCGACCGTAGAACTTCCTCAGTGACGATGTTAGTCGGTCACAAACATATCCCTGACTGAGAAGCTTATCTGAAAGACGCCTAGCTCTTAGAACAAAATCCGTATATTTGGTACTTGCTCTGGCATAGCGTATCAACTGAGATATTAACACGCCATAAGCAGGCGATGAAGGGATGTTGCTACTCAGAAAAGGAAAGTTTGTAATGCTGAAATTGAAGTCGTCACGTTTGTCATAGAGTGAGGTGTTCATGTGACCATCAGTGTCGTAGGACAACATTATGTCCAAATAGGATGCTGAATTATTTGTCTCTGTAGTTTCTTTGACTTCAAGCTCCGAAGGATAGATACTGCTCAGGTAATCCGCGAATTTTGGATTATATCGTCTATGTATCTGTAAGTGAAGTTGAAGTCAGAAGTTAAGTATCTTTTCCCTTCAGAGACCAAAGATTGAATGAATTCAGCTTGTTGTGCCTTGGTCCCTTTTACGTCTCTTGCGGTATTTTTGTCTACTCTTCATCTTTTATAACTAAGTCAAGCAAAAGACAATTTCATTCCAATCCTTTGTCACTTTTAGGTCTTTGCACTTTAATTCGAAGTGACTAAATATCAACAATATATCAATATAGAATTTCCTCCTTGGGGATTCACACATTCATTTTATTTTGATTTTTTTAATTATCAGTCAATTATCAATATTCATCTAGATTAGAGTACTTCACACATTCATTAATTATCGGTCAATTATCAATATTCTTTTTACATTCATTTTATGAATCATTTTCTGATTCATATTTTCATTACCACTAATATTCTTATTTTGTTATTCTTGAAATATCAATATTTCATTATTGAGTCCCCGAGGGCACATGTACCCAAGAGTCCCCAAGGGCACATGTACCCAAGAGTCCCCAAGGGCACATGTACCCAAGAGTCCCCAAGGGCACATGTAGCCAAGTTCGATCAATTTAGGTTGGTCGTTTCATCAAACGCATTTGAAAATTTCTGTTTACAAAATTTTCTAAAATTCTAAAACCTGGGTCCTGTAGCACTATATCCCAGCCATTTTGCTACGTCTTTCGGTATATTTAGGACATAATTTTCACAGATTTTGGACGTATAACATTGTTTTGATTGAGGATCACTGACTGACGAGGGTCAAATACCAGAAACGTACATTTCTGGTCCATACTGTAAATTTATCTGCTCTAAAATAATGCTAAAGAATTTGAGGACGTTAAACATTATCAGACACGCACAGAAAGAGGCGCAAAAACAAACAAGGAGCCGCCAATAGGCTAACTAGCATATGACATTACCGTTATTATGCTTACTAGTATATGAAATCAACGGATATAGACTAACTGGTATATGACATCACCGTCAATAGACTTACTAGTATATGTCATCACCGTCAATAGACTTACTAGTATATGACATCACCGTCAATAGACTTACTAGAATATGACATCACCGTCAATATGATTACTTATATATGACATCATCGTCAATAGCCTTACTAGTATATCACATCACCGTCAATAGGCTTACTGATATATGACATCACCGTCAATGGGCTTACTAGTATATGACATCACTGTCAATAGGCTTACAAGTATATGACATCACCGTCAATAGGCTTACTGTTACATGACATCACCGTCAATAGGATTACTAATATATGACATCACCGTCAATAGGCTTACTTATATATGACATGACCTTCAATAGGCTTTCTAGTATATGACATCACCGTCAATAGGCTTACTAATATATGAAATCACCGTCAATAGGCTTACTTATATATGACATTATTTTCAATAGGCTTTTTAGTATATGACATCACCGTCAATAGGCTTACTGGTATATGTCATCACCGTCAATAGGCTTACTAGTATATGTCATCACCGTCAATAGGCTTACTAGTATATGACATCACCGTCTTAAAGCTTACTAGTATATTATGACCGTCAGCATCGCCGTCCATAGGCTTCCTAGTATATGATAACCTGGTATTTCTGATATATAAATTATTGAAACTATCCCTTACATATAAAACCATCCCTTACATTCTATTACAGTACCAAGATGAAATTTCTTCTTTGAACTCTGTATTTCAAAATTAGACGTAGCAACTATTAACTGTCTGCCCAAACTTCACGAATATCTTTACAAATTTCGATTTATTGCTAACTCGAGCACTACCACGGTTTTATCTTGGAATTTCAGTTCAGCGTTAACAGCAATTAAAGATCATGTATAAAACTATTGTGAAACTGCTTCAATAATAGCGACATCAATTATTTTTGGTCAATAAAGAATCATGGTGATGTGATCGACAAATTCTAATCATTTAGATTTAAACCGAATCTATCTCATCCTACGACTTCTCTAACATGTACACCACCCTCCCTCACGAGAAGATAAAACATCGCTTATCAAAACATATTAAATGGTGTTTTGATCGAGAGGGTATACATTTATTTGTGCTTCTGACACCAAGGGATTCTTTTCCTCAGTAGAATACAAATAATACAACTCATAGACTCGATCAAAGTTGTGCAAGGTATTCTCCTTTCTTTTAGACAACATTTTTGTAAGATTTTGTGACACTCTATACAAGCAAGTTATTGAAATTCCTATGGGTATTAACTGTGCGTATCTGGTTGCAGATTTGTTTTATATACATATGAAAAGAAAGTCATTCAAGATCTGCAAAAACTCAAGACATTTGACTACTTGAAATGTCTCAACGGCACCTCTAGGTATCTTCAATTTGATGATATTTTGAATATTGATAACCCACATTTTGACTATTACAAAATTACAGATTAAAAGTTCAGAACATCCGATGCAAAAACACAGAGCAGCCAAGACGCAGTGGCCCAAAAACATACATAATAGACACGACGCAGGGGCCCAAAACACAGAGCAGACACGATGCAGGGGCCCAAAAACACAGAGCAGACACGATGGAAGGGCCCAAAAACACACAGATGGATATGTAAATGGATATAAAAAGGCATACGAAACACAGTCCGTGCTCTGTAGGCTGTAGCGAGCTTATGCATGTGTTCACCCGTGGAGTCCGACTGAGATTCAGAGAGGACAGGTGGTCGGGACTATGTCTTCTCTAAAGAGGTTTGGATAGGGCACGTCATGGAGTGCTGTCTTCACAATCAGTTAGAGTGCAGTTCTTCAGAATGCACTGGAACAAGGCTGTAGATTGGTCCGGTACAAAGTCATGTGTCCGTCTGGTGACAGAATCATATCAAGTTATATACAATGTAGCTTGTATGGATTCGAAGTTCAAGAAGTTGAAAACATTTTTTGTAAAATTTCCAAGAAGTCTTTAGTTTGTAAAAGCGAAAATCCTGACTTAGAAGTTTCTTTGTAATTTGTAAAATTCTACTATGAAAACCCAAAACATCAGTACGAAATCAAGCGAAATGTAGATATCGTATGACGGTTATCTAGGAACATCACCGTCAAGCCATGTTGAATCCAAAATCATCTCTTTTGTCATACACACTTGTACGAATCTCTCCATTAACAATTGGTGGTTTGTTGTTTGTTTTTTTTTTTTTGCCAAACTACCATTGCAATTTACATGAATCCTTTGTTCAAAGTGATAAATATAAAAAACTGTAATAAATGGTCAAAGTTTCGATGAACCTTGTAATAATATTTCTTCAGGAATTACTTGCAATCCTTTTACTTAGGGACATTTCCATAATTAATATACAAAGTAAATATCATTTGAAATTTCTTTGGATATTTTCAGAGAATTTATACTAGTAAGAATAATCAAAAGTACATGTATACTAAAAAAAATAATCAAAGCGTTGTAAAGGGTGGATCATAATTACAGGGAAAGAAAGATAACTCTAAATATAATAGCTAATGGAAGGCGTAAGAGTTGCAAATTTATCTGTTCTTAAATGATGCTATTGAATTTAAAGACGTTTAACATGGTAGAAGTAAATTGTGAAAGGTAACTAGAAAAGGAAAAAAAATGTGTAGCTCGGCCATGTCAAAGAATCTGAGCGTATTTACTTTAACGGAACAATGGTCACGGACTGAGAAATAGAGCCAAAAGACATCGGCTTATTGAAAAATCAAAGTTTTGATATACATTGTAATGTTCTTACAAGAAAACACTTTACCATATGAACATGAGTTAAAGAAGATCCTGATGATAGTCTCAACAGCACTCAAAATAGAGCACCAAACTAAGCATCGACCGACCCCTAGCAAGCTAGAGGTGGGATTAGGTGCTGTACGAAAACGAAAACGTATTGAAAACGAAGTACTAGTTAATTTTTAATTTCATTGTGTAGGTTGGTTAAATAGTTGTTGAATTTTCAATTTTGAATAAGAAAAAGAATCTACAAAGATTACACACTGGCTTATATGAACGCACCTTACGACAATAAATTTAGAATTTACCATTAAAATTCAAACAAAACAACACGAATGTACATTGAAACACTTCTTCCAGAGGGAAGGGATGATACTACGGAAGCATAGAAGGGACATGATGAGAAAAAAAATTATCTTGTGCGCACGACTTAGAAATTCGTGTGTACTACTTTGTAACTTGTACTCACTGCTCACGACTTTACTAACTCGCGCTTACGACTTACTGAAGCCGGACTTCCACTGTCGCGAATGTTGAGGAGAATGAGCTGCGATCAGAGGCGAATGAACAATCGTGTCACATTCTTGTCTGTTCTCATGAAGTATTTCTTGGCGCGATAGGCACACGATAGCGCCGCGAATGCAAAAAGAATATGCTACGATAGTGAGGCGAGTGTGATAAGAATAGAGAAGAATGCGACACCAATATGCCGCGATAAAAAGACACTGAGGCGAATGAGAGGCGAATGCAGGAGATTGAGACACGACTTTAACCCGATAGCGCTGCGATACAGGAGATTGAGACACGACTTTAACCCGATAGCGCTGCGATCATGACAAGAATGTGACAAGAGCAAACTCAAAATCATTTGACATATCCAGGAGCATCAATACCCTTGTTGACATCTCTTTTCATGTTGTTTTCTCTTGAAAGGCATTGTCAAAATTTCAAAACATTGATCCGCACACTTTTACATCAACTCTGAATTAATTATTATTGTCACTGTCGTGTGTGTATGTAGTACTATCGTGACAATATCGTGTCACTATCGTGTCAAGATCGTGGCTGAATCGCGTTGATTTTTTTTTCATTCGCGTCACATTCTCGGCGCATTCGCATCACTTTCGCGTCAGATACTTTCTTGTCGGGGCTCTATCGTGGCTCTTTCGGGGCTCTATCGTGGCTCATTCGCAACTCGTGCGAATGGCTCACTAACTCGTGCTCACGACTTTTCTTACTCGTGCGCACGACTTACTAACTCGTGCCCACGAAAACTAGAATCAAACAAAATGGCGAGAATTGACAATTATCATGCAAGTATATTGAAACACTCTCGTTCTGTCAAGATTACAGTTAACTTCTTATGCTGTATTAGAAAATTAACAGCGTTGTGCTTCACACACGTAGTTTACATCAGTACCCCCGATTAATTATTTGAAGCTCGACCACCTAACCTCCCCCCTTTACCTTAACCCCCTCCCCCCCTTACATCCCCCTTATGTTTAGGGTGGCCTAAATAGGTTCGTAAGGGGAATATTATAATGCAGTGTTCAACTTCCCCCGCCTTCATGTTCTGACATCATTAGTATATAAAGATGCATCGACCAAGAGGGGGGGGGGTCTCATTCATCAGGGGTAATCTAAGTTCACCAGATTTCTCGGCTTAACTGTTCCTCCCCATAAGAAATCATAATTATTTACATGTTCTTAACTGATGCTATTCAATTTGAAGACGTTTACATGTACATGTAACAGTCATTTTTGGATCTGGAAAACATTCAAGGGGTCAAAGTTTCGATGAACCTTGTTATAATATTTCTTCAGAAATTACTTACAATCCTTTTACTTAGGGACATTTCCATAATTAATATACAAAGTAAATATCATTTGAAATTTCTGGATATTTTCAGAGAATTTATACAAGTAAGAATAATCAAAAATACATGTATACTAAAAAAATAATAATCAAAGCGTTTTAAAGGGTGGATCATAATTTTCTAAAATGTAAACAGGGAAAGAAAAAATATAATAGCTAATGGCGGGCGTAAGAGTTCCATAAATGATGCTATTGAATTTGAAGACGTTCAACATGGTAGAAGTAAATGGTGAAAGGTAACTAGATAAAGGGAAAAATTGTGTAGTTTGGCCATGACAAAGAATTTGAGCGTATTTACTTTATCGGAACAATGGTCCCGGACTGAAAAATAGAGCCGAAAGACATCGGCTTATTGAAAAATCAAAGTTTTGATATACATTGTAATGTTCTTACAAGAAAACACTTTGCCATATGAACATGAGTTAAAGAAGATCCTGATGATAGTCTCAACAGCAATCACAATAGAGCACCAAACTGAGCATCGACCGACCCCTAGCAAGCTAGAGGTGGGACAAGGTACTATACTGTTATCTATATTGAAAACAAAGTAGTTAATTTTTAATTTCATTGTGTAGGTTTGTTAAATAGTTGTTAATAGGGGATTAAAACATAAAACTCTTAAAATTTATGTAAAAAATGCATTTTTTTTTGTGGTTTATTTTCGTTCGCTATTTGACGTTTTCAGACATTGTTACCCCCTACCCATTTAAGCCGTAATTATCAAATCTTACATCCATTTTTTAAAAATAAAATACTTATTAGAAATCTTCTAATATATATAACATTTTTCTCCTGAACAACCTTTTTCTTCAAAGGAATGAAAGCGCACGAGAAATAATCGAATGATTTCAGGGCTAAATCAAGCCCTTATCGTTACAGCTCCTTTAATGTGATATTCGAGCGGCGCGTAAACAAATTGTATTGACATAATATTATGGCGGCCTCGTTGAAGGTGGTAAAGGTAATATTAGTTACACGGTTAGTTAGTGACCTGATACGGAAAAATACATGGTGTGAAAAAGAAAACCCGTATCGGACGAGGCGAAAGCCAAGCCCGATACGGGGTTTCTTTTCACACCATGTATTTCTATTTCTAATGTCATTTTCCTCACTTTTCAAGTAAATGATATATAACAAATAATAGACACTCTTAAGAACCTATGGCAGTACTCTTCTGATTGCTTCTTCTTCTTCTTTTTTTTTTTTTTTTTTTTTTTTTTGGTAAGTAGCAAAATCCGGATTCAGTAGAAGAGTTCATTGTCCCACATAAAAGGGGATTTATACAGTACAAATACAGACTGGTGTTTTTGTTGTCTTGTAACAGTATTAATTCTCTTTCGTGAAATCTTTAGATTGGAAGTTTTCCCTTGCGTTAATTTACCGGAATATCCAAAACCGAACTGTAGTTTCATTTTCTCTTTTAGTTTATTCTTTGGTGTGAAAATGTAGAACGTAATGATTTGTTTACAAACTCGTAATATTACACCAACACACTTCATTGTCACTTGTCAGATAGTTACTTCAAGTACTCATGTACGCAGTTATTCATAGGGAGAAAGGTAGGTATGCAATTATTTCGTAATGCTTTGAAAAGTACCGCTTTCAACAAGTTCGAGGGGACGGACAGAGCAGGGACAGAGGGGGGGGGGGGGGAGGAGCAATCTTCCCCCTCCCCTCCCTCGTCTCATTCTTCCTTTTTATGGTGCCAATACCATCAGAAATGTGAGCATAACTACATAGGGAACTAGCTTCTCGATTTTGCAAAGTATACATGTACGTAGATCTAGCTGATTTTACTTGTATTTTCGATGATGCACATGGACCGGTTCCGTATCATGCATGATGTCACGAGTATACGTATCTTGATCTGTTACCCTGTCAACCATCTCATTGTATCATCTGAAGTAGTGATAAACTCCTCTAGAAATTTTTAAAATACACAAAAGGACTCTAACCCCCCCCCCCCCCTCCCCCTCCCCCTTCCACCCCTCCGCCTCACCCTTTCCGTCCCTTCTTTATCGACTTTATGAAATTACCATTGAATTATACAAACTAAATTTTAAAAAAGTGAATTCACACAATTTTCACAGTTTTGTTCCTATTTAATAAGATAATATCTCATCCTAAAGCTCGAGATACATACCAAAAAGAGAGTCTATTAGATGAAATGGATACAATGGGAAACACGCCGGAGGGAGCGGTAATGAATTATTCCGAGATTCAGCTCGCCCCACTCTCCATCCCCCCTTTTTCCTCCTCAAGAATCATCGATATTGCAGATAATATTCACCGTACCGCCATCATACACCTCGTGTACTTTCTTCATTACAAATCAAGCAACAACAAAAAAAAAACAAAATCCGCAAATAATGACTCGGCAACCTTAAATGATGTCACCGATACCATTACTGTAAAGCAAGTAATTCACTGACAAATGGATAATTACATGAAAAGCAAATTCCAGTGTTAAAAGCTATTCACCCTCGGTTGCTTAACAGACAGCAAATGGTGTGGCCTTGTTATCATTTGTTTTAAAATTACTCTAGCCGTCTTGTTTTGTCACAATGTTTGAATGTTGATCCATCGAACACTGCGTCAAGGCTTCTCTTATTAGCCCCTTTTACTTCATTTGTGCAAGAGAAGGAATTGATATATTTTTATTTAAATAAATACATATTTTGTTTTCTATTTTATGTGACAGACCACACAAAGCTTCTGAATTATAATAACAAGGGACATGAACTTTACAACACTTGGAATGCGTGTTACGCACGTCAGACCACTCTCCAGAACGGCTTACCATACAACCAAATACCGATCATTACATAATACCTCACAACAACAACAACTTGCCCAAGAAAAAGTCCGAGAAAATTATAATTCTAAACCGAAGGATTTTTACGAAATTCCTAACTGGGCGCAAAACAAAGTGAAAGCTCTAGCGCGCGCTATAGCACGTGCCAAGTCCGGTCATCTCTTGGTCAAGGAATTACACGAAGCTAATGGACCAATCTTCAGGAGTCACCTTGGACCTTATAACGCTGTGTTTGTCAGGGATCTGGACGCTATTGAGGAGTTTGTGAGGAAGGAAGACAAGGTGCCCGTACGGATCATGCCAGCGTCGTGGGTAGCTCAGTGGAAGGACCTGGATCAAACACCGGGGTTGTTACTAAAGTATGTGTAATTTATATTTGTCTGTATTACTTTATATCAGGTCCTTCAATTTGCGAATATAAAACGCCGCGAATAATTATGTACTACGTGTAACACATGTGTAGTAAGTTAACCGCCGCAAACCAGTCACCTCACTCGTGTGAAATGGCAATGTTAAATACATGTAAGGGAGCAACGATTTGATTTTTAGGGGGGGGGGGGGGGGGGCAGGAAGACTTTGCAAAAAATTCCGGATCGAAATTTTAGGGAAAAAAATTTTCCGGCCCAAAGGGCCGGCGAAAAAAAAATTCCGGATCATGAAATTGCCCCCCCCCCTTTCCACTGCCCAGTAAACACATTTTTGTGTATCATAAACTAAGTATAAAAAAATGGAACAAACTTTATGTAATTTGGAGTGAATTTATCAAATTCAAAAGTCATTAGCACCATATATAGCCTGTCTCCGTTGAGTATCATTTAAGTAAATAGATTATAGGCATCATAATCATATGCCATTCAAGAAATTAAAATGAAGTGATCTACTGGCAAGAAATGAACTCATTCTGTGTTTGATGTTTACTATGGCTGAAAAATCACGCTGAATTATTTAAACTAATTTTCAACATTGGAAAATTACAACAACAAAAATCCGGCCCGAAGAGCCGGTGAAAAAAAAATTTCCGGCTCTTAATATGGCCGAAAAAAAATTTCCGGCTGGCAAAAGTCTTCCTGCCCCCCTCCCCCCCCCCCCATAAAAATAAAATGGTTGCACCCTAACTGGCATGTTGTTTTTGGCATATGGACAATGTAACTATTAAATGTAACCTTGCCCTTGAGGCCTTGACCCTCATTGATAGTCATGATTGCAGATATTTATAATAAATGAAAATACCCAGAAAGACATTTGATTATCACTACAAGTTTGATAAAAGTATGAGAAGTTCATTTCTAAAATATCGCGGTTGTCTACGAACTTTTCGAACAACCCTCGTATAAATCATCAAGGCATACATGTAGCAAATGAATACTTTATTTTTTATCAATTTCTTTATTTTTCTTTTATTTTTGAAATTCATTGACTTATCTATTCGGTCATTTATTAAAAAGATATTTCTCTATATATTTAAAATAATTCTATTTATTCATCTTTTCCTTCTATTTTAGACTAAGTACATCTTCCAGGCTTTCTACTGTTCCTACTTTTTCCTACTATTTCCTACTTTTCCTACTTTTTTATTTTGATCCTATTTTTTCCTACTTTTTCTTCAAAACCTCCTACTTTTCCTACTTTTTTCATCTCAAAAGTAAAAAATTACTTGCTTCACTTGTCATCGACATCTGATTCAATTTTTTTTTAAAATTCCGGGCTCGCTTCGCTCGCCCATTCTATATATTTTACTTGAAAAATCAATCTGTCCTTATTTCTCTCTGTGATTTCATCAAAGATGAACATTACCAGTCTACAATCATTGCTTACTGTGATTTGTGTGTCATACTTACTGAAAATTGGCGCTAAAAGCGATGGAAAATTTCCTACTTTTCCCCTATTAATTCCTACTTTTCCTATTTTTCTCCTGCTTTTTTTCATTGACCACTCCTACTTTTTTCCTACTTTTTCATCAAGGTAGAGTAGAAAGCCTGATCTTCATGCCTTGTTCAGACGACAAATTCTAATGCACATAGAATTTGGTACATTTGCACTGATAGCCGTATCAGAAAAGGGTGGAATTTATACCAACTCATTGTATTTCTCATTTTTTTCTCTGAGTTTTTTTTTACGATCTTCCATCAACTTATAAGATATTGGTATGATGTCATCTATTTATTTTAATAATTTTAAACTTTTATTTTATTGTAAATTTTTTGATAACAATTTTGACATTTCAATCAACTTTTTTTATTATCGAAAGTGACAATGAAGATTGGTTACGGATGCGGCGGGCGGTCAATAAAGTGTTACTGAACACGCATAAAGTGGCGAACACCGCAGACCGGATTAACCCCGTCACAAACGACCTGCTGGAGAACTTGGAGAAGAAGTTAGAATCAGACGGTACAATCACACTGGACGACTATATCTATAAATGGAGCCTGGAGAGTAAGATTCTTCACTTAATGATTATATGCTTAAAGACAAATTAGACCTTTTAAAATTGCTATCACGTCAATTTCATTTTATTTCATTTAAATTTTTTTTTCTTAAAGATTAAAAATTTAAATCATACTTACGCCATTGTTGATTTTTGTTACCTATTGAATAAGGAGAAAAGCTGAAAGAAGATATACACATGTATATATATTGTAATATGTACAAAATGTTTGGACAACATGTGTTGTTTTTTTATGTATCTTTCTTACAATGTTCAAATTTTACTAAACCAGGCATAGGCAATGTTTTACTGGAAAAGAGATTCGGACTCCTGTCAGACACTCCAAATGAAGACGGCAAAAAAATGATCCAAGCCGTTCAGGATTTCTTCAGGTCGTCTAACTTCACGAGCTTAATGGATCCAAAAATGGCGCGAATTGTCATGAGAAAATACTGGCAAAAAGAGAGAAAGGCCTTAGAGACCATGTTTGATTTTTGTGAGTATGTTTTTCTTGAAATCATTACAGGGAAAAATATGCAGAAGAAACAGTGTAAATTTTAAGGGTATTTCTTGCAGCATCAACTTGTCTACCTTTTTTTTTTATTTTGTTTTAGTGAACCCCTCTTTCGCGAAAGCGGAGGGACATTTTATATAAATTCTATTCATCTGTCAGGTCTGCCTGGGCGGTTTGTCTGTTGGTGTGTCTGTCCTTCCGTCTCTGTCGGTCACGAAGATTTTAACATTAGGCATAACTTTGAATGTGAATGATATGGCTTTCCCATTTCACACGTGACAAGACCTTTCTGTCGGTACCAAATATTTTTACAATGTAACATTTGTATTGTCAAGAATTTTACTTTCTTGAAACACATTACATTGACCAAAACATTCGAATGGAAAGTGATTGATTTTTTTTTCCATATTTCATATGGGTGTTCCTGGTGATCATACTTTTCTGTTAATATCAAAACTTTTGAGTTTGTCATCCTTAACTTGGGGTTTTAACCGCATTTGAACAACTTTATTTTAACGGTTAATGCTAGGACTTTCAGTTCTTTTCAAATGGTATTCATTGTTACTTTGTTACTAGATCGTTATACATGTACATTGCTCTGTTCTTTGACAAACACCAAATTGTTGGGGTCCGCGATTCTCTGAATAAGCTTGTTTAAGATTATTAAATCTCTATTGTTATAAATCCGGTCATGTTGCCATTATTTGTTTGACAGCAATGTCGTAACGCTTATTTGCATATTAGAACAGAAACAAAAAGAACACTTGTATTGTTAAATTGTCAAAACTATGCTACTGAATTGACCCTACAAGAAACATGGAGACGCACGCTATCTTCATATTAAATAATTATACAAATTTAAATTTAAAAGTCAAAACATAAAGACTGTGTCAGAAAATCGCTTCGCTATTTTGGAAACAAATACCACTGATGAGGATTTACTTTCCGAAACAAGTGTCTGGTGCATTAACATTGGTTTGAAATTTTCTTCAAGAAAATAAGGAATTGGAACACTTCCATATTACAGTAATTCTGGTTTGTTAACAAACCTTTTATTCTTCATGTATAATCCATGGTGTTTTCTGATAGGCAAGAAGTGTGTAAAGGATAGGGTAGATCAAATATCCCAAAACCCTGATATTGAGGCTGGCATGCTGGAGTACCTACTAGAGCACGTGGGAGACGGCGACTCTCAGATCAGCCAGAAAGAGTTCTACGGAAACATGATAGAGATAATGAGCGCTGGAATTGACACGGTAAGAAAAAGGATCGAATATAATTTATCTAATGAATTTATAACACAATGTTCGCAGCGGATGTTACAGTCAGAGGACGCTCACTCCTCCCGGGAACCTGGTTCGAAAAATTCTAACCGAAAGTGCCTCCACTTGAAAATTGCTCTTAGAGATTGGCTACGCGCACGAAAACATACAGAACATTCACTGAAGTATAACAATGTGACCCGGCGTCTACTTTGAATGGCTATCCCCTATACAATAGAGAATAGTACGGATATCCGGATTACGTGCAAGTAACCATTCTACGTTACCAATAAACAAGGTAGTCTACCGAGACGTTCTAGCTTTTGTTTATAAAAGACGTCCGAATGGATGCATTTCTTAAATGTAGTTTTTATTTAAAAATGTGCCAAATCTATTGATAATACTCCGGTATGTTTTAGATTACTGAATCTTATATTTACCTATTAAAAAAAACTTTCTTCCTATCTGTTCTCTTTAGACAAGTAACTCAATGTTGTTTACCTTGGCGGAACTCTCAAAGCAACCGGAAATACAAGAACAAATATATGAAGAAATCGTTTCCGCATCAGAATCTCCGAATGAATATCCGTCGACAAAGACATTCCAGCATACCCCTTTGCTTCGAGGAGCAGTTAAGGAGTCACTAAGGTATATAATAAACAATTTTCAGTTTTTCAAAAAGCATTTGTGGCTTGGTGTCATTTTCATTGTACACATAGCGTATTTTTTTCACTCTCAGGTACTGCGATTTCTTAAGTTATTAGTCTCAAATGTTGAGTATGTACTATACAAAAAATGTATATCGAGCCACTGTTTATTCAGGCTAACCATGTAAGTTTACATTTACCTCTTAAATCTGGATGAAGAGAATTTTTATCCGATCTATATCGACCACATTCCATCAGGAGAATTTGGGGAAAACATATTTTACAAGTTTCAATCAGGGGATATAATTAGATGACATTTATTTGAACTTTTCGTTGCAGCGTCCGTGTACATGTACAGTGTACTTAGTGAACTTATCTGAAGCTAATTCTACAATCAGCCCGTAAAATCACAGAAATGAGGGGATTTCCAAGGAGACTCGGTTGGAGCACCCACAGGAAGGCATCAAAATAACTTATACGGAAACACATAGCAAACAAGCACAGCAAGAGACGTAAATGAGACATACGACATAGATACATTGAACACAAAAGACTACACATAAACCAACTAGACTAATGGGCAGTAGGTACTGACTTAGGACGGCCATCTGCCACGCCGTAATCAAATGGTGTGGTTAGCCGGATTACGTGGACACAACCCTTCAATAAAACGCAAGTGTTCTTGCTTTTCGAGTTTCATCCTTTTAAAATGTTTCAATCTTCACATTACCGCTAGACTTGCATTTTAGAGACGCCAAGACATGGCATAACTACTTTTGACGTTATTTCTAACTGTGACGTTATGAATCTGCAACGACGTCACAGTTAAATCTCCTGATGTCAGTTCTTAGGATATGTAAAATGCAAGTCAGCTGCGGTAATGTGAAAATCGTCCATTGTGTTTTTCTTGTATAATAACATGACAATTCTGCCCTTTATCTCATTTCTTTGGTCACTGCAATTGCAAATTGTTGACGATCTTTTATTTGAAATGTTATGGGTCAGAATACCCCAAAACGCCAGCAAAAATCAGACAAAGACAGAATATAAATTTACAAGTTTAATTATGTACAAAATATATATATTTAAAATGATTACAACTTACAATACAATGTCCGGATCAAAGTTTCCGTTACGGTCCACAAAGTCTATCGAATGTATGGTTTCCGGTAATCACAAACGTTCTCGAAAGATCGGTGTCCAAACGTTGTTAAATGGATTAAAGTCTCAACAAATAAAGTGTCCCAGTATATCAGAATAGATGAATGAATCGTGTCTACGAATGTGTACGAATGTCCCTCAACACAGTTCCTCAGAGGTATTTATACTTAATACCAATGAATTAACCAGAAGCTTCTAGAACAATGACTCATTACAAATGATTAACAATAGAGTAAATTCTAGAAATCACAGTCATGTGATGATAATGATGTAACAAAGAACATACTGGAATATTCTCTATTGAAATAAACATGACATAGTAAAATCTAGAAAGAAAATATTATGAAATCATAATATAACATGACTAAGTACATGTGTACCTACACATAAAGTAAATTTTAAACTAAAATAATACATGACCCACAACACCTCCCCCCTTAAAAAAAGTTTGAATGTCAATGAAAACTTAGGTGGTAAATTCTGCAAAAATCACTCATGAAACTCTCGATAGTGCATCTGCAATCACATTGTCTTTGCCCTTGATATGGTTAATAATGATATTGTACTCTTGCAACAATAAACTCCACCTTGTAAGTCTTTGATTCTTGTTTGACATTTTGTGCAAAAATGTGAGAGGGTTGTGGTCAGTATACACAAGAATGGGATGTAGAGTAACATTCAAATAAACATCAAAATGTTGTAAAGCTAACAATAATGCAAGACACTCTTTTTCAATAGTAGAGTAATTCTTTTGACATTTTGTCAATTTCTTTGAAAAATAACAAACAACTCTATCTACACCATCATCATTTTCTTGAAACAAAGCAGCCCCGATTCCTACGTCACTGGCATCAACAGTAAGCTTAAATTGCTTATCAAAATTTGGAGCTGACAGGACAGGACTATTCATGAGAACACATTTGATTTTCTTAAAAGATTCGTCACAGTCATTGGTCCATGCAAAATTCACTCTCTTTTGTAACAGTTTGGTAAGTGGACCAACAACTGACGAGAAATTTGGACAAAATTTTCTGTAAAATCCTGCCATTCCCAAGAATCTCATTATCTCTTTCTTATTGGTAGGAATCGGGAACTTTGAAATAGCTTCCACCTTGGCCATGATAGGAGTAACAAAACCTTGACCTACTTTGTGACCTAAATATTCTACAGTCGCATGACAAAATTCACTTTTCGCAAGGTTCACTGTGAGGTTTGCTTTCGCCAGTATGTCGAAGAAAGTACGCATGATTCGGAGATGATCATCCCAGGTGTCGCTGTAGATGATGACGTCATCGATGTACGCCTCGCATCCTTCGAGATGATTTAAGAGCGAATGAATCATCCTCTGGAATGTGGCTGGTGCGTTTTTCATACCAAAGGGCATTACTTTATATTGGTATAGCCCATCTGGAGTCGCAAATGCCGATATTTCTCTGGCTCTCTCGGTAAGCGGGACCTGCCAATAGCCTTTAAGCAAGTCAAATTTACTGACAAATTTTGCACTGCCAATTTTATCGATACAGTCATCGATTCTTGGAATCGGATAAGAGTCAGTTTTGGTGACTGAATTGACTTTTCTAAAGTCCGTACACAATCGGTAAGTTCCGTCTGGCTTCGGTACAAGAATACATGGGGAACTCCAATCACTATTGCTGGGTTCAATAATGTCATTTTCAAGCATGTATTGAATTTCTTTCCGCATGTATTGAAGCTTTATCGGGTTTAACCGATAGGGATGCTGTTTGATAGGTGACGCATCACCCACAATGACGTCATGATGAGATGCATTCGTCTTTTTTGGAACGTCCGGAAAGATGGTCGTATATTCCCGCATTAATTGTTGCACTTCCTCTTTTTGATGCACGGTCAAATGTCCGAGCTTCACTTCCGGACTTGTCAGAATTTCGGAATTCTTCAAACGGACACTTTGAGTGAAGTCTTTTTCGACAGTCACTTCATTACATTCAGGTTCAACACAATTTTCTAATGTATTTACATTGGCCAAAGTGGAAACTGGTTTTACAAAATTTCGGTCACTTCTATCAAAATACTCTTTCAACATGTTAACATGACACACTCTTTTTTCTTTTCGCCGACCTGGTGTCTTAACCACATAGTTAACATCACTAATTTTACTCTCAATCTCATAAGGACCGAAATATCTAGCTTGCAAAGGATGACCAGGGATAGGCAAAAATACAAGAACTTTATCGCCTGGTTTAAAAACTCTGTTTCTAGCATCTTTGTCATACCATGTTTTCATATTCATTTGAGATGTTTTGAGATTTTCTTGAGCTAATTTGCAAGCATTATATAATTTCTCTTTGAAATTAGACACGTAGTCTAAGAGATTCAAATCGCTAGTCTCAGTCAACCATTTTTCCTTCAACAACTTCAATGGCCCCCTGACCGTATGCCCAAAAACTAGCTCAAAGGGACTGAACCCCAGGGACTCCTGAACCGCTTCTCAGTGCCGCAAACAACACGAGGTGAACCCCTTCATCCCAGTCTTTTCCATACTGGTGACAATATGTTTTCATCATAGTTTTAAGGGTTTGATGAAAGCGTTCAAGTGCCCCCTGGGACTCAGGATGGTACGCAGAAGACTTATACTGCCTGATACCTAGCTCATGCATAACCTGCTGAAACAATCCTGACATAAAATTCGAACCCTGATCTGACTGAATAGCCTTGGGAGCACCTACGAAACTGAAAAATTTTGTAAGAGCCTTAACTATGGTCTTTGCCTTAATATTCCTAAGAGGTATGGCCTCAGGAAACCTAGTCGAAGTACACATAATTGTCAGTAAGTACTGATTCCTGACCTAGTCCTTAGGCAAAGGACCTACACAATCAACCAACACCCTACTAAAAGGTTCCTCAAAGGCTGGAATGGGTTGGAGGGGAGCAGGAGGTATAACTTGATTGGGTTTACCTACCATCTGACAACTATGACAAGACTTACAAAACTCAGACACATCTTTTCTCAACTTAGGCCAGTAAAAGTGACTTAAAATCCTATTATAAGTCTTATTGACACCTAAATGACCTGCCATGGGTGTGTCGTGAGCTAAACTCATGATGTCCCCGCGATACGCTACTGGAACCACTATCTGGTGAACGACCCGCCACACGTCATTAGGGGGTGCATCGGGTGGTCTCCATTTCCGCATAAGGATGCCATCTTGTATGTAGAAGCACTCTCCGACTTTGTCCGCTTCTTCTCGGGGAAGGGCCCTCTTGCTTAGTCGGATGATCTCCGGATCTTTAGTTTGCTCGGAGAGGAGCTGCTCACGGCTTAAGGCATCTGTATCTCTGTCTAATGGCGGATGGGAATCATCACCAGGTACTGTCGGAGACTTGTCAACATGAAGTGGTACTGACGTCTCAGGTACGCTGTCATCAATGGTAGACATGAATGTGTCAGAAAGGTCTATATTTTTGGAGGGATGGTCCTCGTAAAGTGCAGAAGTACTCTCAGCCTCTTTTTGTCTGTTCCTGGCCATTGCCCTGGTAACTGCGCAGGCTGGGTACAAGTCGTCGTCTTCATCATCGGACACGACATCGGACGTGATTTTCTCACAAACAATCGGATCGGCTACAACTTTGCCGCCAGCTAAATCGTTGCCAAGCAACAAGGAAACGCCTTGAACGGGAAGAGTAGGTCGAACACCTACGATAACAGGTCCAGTAATTAAATCTGACTTCAAATAAATTTTATGAAGGGGAACATCAATGACGCCTAGCTCCACACCCTGTAATAAAACTGACCTACCAGTAAAAGTGTGCTCAGACAAAGGCAATGAACCCTCTAACAATAAAGTCTGGGCAGCACCAGTATCTCTCAAAATCTGAACAGGCAACGCTTCGCTAGAATCACTGAGTGAAACAAATCCCTGTGACAAAAAGGGCTTATAATGATCCTCCACAAAATTATCAGAACTGGACTTAGAACCCTGAATCTCAAAAGTATCAGAACAAATCAAATCTAAGGCTTTCCTATCCTTTCTGACAGACGCACAGGCCTGTGACTTAAGCTCTTTTTTCTTCTTAAGCTTCAAACACTCACCAATAACATGACCTTTTTTCTTACAATAATTGCATGTAGGAAGCGACCCCACCCCTGGGGATGCTTCAGAACGCTCGGACCTAGGACCGGACGTAGAACCACCTTGAGATGGTGACTGGGAACTAATGGACGACTGAGACTCTTGTAAATTTTTCTTTGGAAAATCTGAAGTTTTTGCGCTATCGCTAGATTGAGTTTTTGACACAAAATTTTTCTTATGAGTGAGAGCATACGTATCAGACAAAACAGCGGCTTCTTCAAGAGTTTTAACATTTTTGTCTTCCAAATGAGTTCTCAAATCTTGATGTACACACTCTTTGAACTCTTCTATCAGAATTATTTGACGCAAATTGTCAAATGAATTGGGAATTTTCTTAGATCGAAACCACTGGTCAAATAAATCTTCTTTTTCTCGAGCAAATTCAACATATGTTTGATTTTCAAACTTTTTGTATTTTCTAAACTTTTGTCTGTACGCCTCAGGTACTAACTGATATGCTCTCAAAATCGTGTCCTTGACCTTGTCATAGTCTGAACTCTCAGCAATACTGAGCGCCGAGTACACTTCAGCCGCTTTGCCAATAAGTACGCTTTGTAATAAAGTTGGCCAAAAATCGCGTGGCCACTTCAGATTGGCCGCGATTTTCTCAAAATGTGGAAAATATTTGTCCACGGACTTTTCTTGAAATTTTGGTACTAATCTGATGTTTTTGGCGGCGTCGAATTCAGACTTGACAGGCGAAGGAACAGGATTTTCCTTAACGCTTTTCTCTAACTTTAACTTTTCTAACTCAAACTGGAGTTCTTTCTCGTGCATACGTTCCTGTTTCTCTCTTTCTTCTTTTTCTCTTTGTCTTTCTTTTTCTTCTTTTTCAAATTGTAATTGTAATTTCATTTTCTCTAATTCAAACTCATATTTTGACATTTTGGTTTCGCTTGAAACAGGTTCAACAGGAAAATCGTATGACGAAAAGATTTCCTCAGCTAAAAGCTCTTTAGCCACAATATTTCTAATTTCTTTTTTTCTCATAGAAGATTTTACATCTAACTTCAAGTGAAGACCTAAACCAATCAAATCATCTTTTTTCAGTGATTCGAACTCATCTACAGTCGGCGATTTCAAAAATTCAGTGACCGAAAATACCATGATTGATTTCTGCTGGCAAACGTTTTACTAAAAAAAATTTTCCCTTTTTTTTTTTTTTTTAACGAACTTTACGTAAAGTGCAAATATGCAGATATTACTATCCCGGACGAGCCCCCAATTCTGTTATGGGTCAGAATACCCCAAAACGCCAGCAAAAATCAGACAAAGACAGAATATAAATTTACAAGTTTAATTATGTACAAAATATATATATTTAAAATGATTACAACTTACAATACAATGTCCGGATCAAAGTGTCCGTTACGGTCCACAAAGTCTATCGAATGTATGGTTTCCGGTAATCACAAACGTTCTCGAAAGATCGGTGTCCAAACGTTGTTAAATGGATTAAAGTCTCAACAAATAAAGTGTCCCAGTATATCAGAATAGATGAATGAATCGTGTCTACGAATGTGTACGAATGTCCCTCAACACAGTTCCTCAGAGGTATTTATACTTAATACCAATGAATTAACCAGAAGCTTCTAGAACAATGACTCATTACAAATGATTAACAATAGAGTAAATTCTAGAAATCACAGTCATGTGATGATAATGATGTAACAAAGAACATACTGGAATATTCTCTATTGAAATAAACATGACATAGTAAAATCTAGAAAGAAATATTATGAAATCATAATATAACATGACTAAGTACATGTGTACCTACACATAAAGTAAATTTTAAACTAAAATAATACATGACCCACAACAGAAATAAATATTTTAAAATCAGTTGAATAAGAATGACGCGTTCTCATGCATCCAAGAAATTAAAAGTAAAAGAGATACATAGTGCTACATTGTCCTCTTTTTTTAACATCACAGACATGTAAACAATACGCAGACAAGGACATTTTTATGCCCCCGGAATCAAAGATTCGGGGGCACATAATTTTTGGCCTGTCCGTCTGTTTGTCCGAAAAACTTTAACATTGGACATAACTTTTGAATGGGAAGCGATAGGGCTTTCATATTTCACATGTGTATTCCTTGTGACAAGACCTTTCCATTGATACCAAAATTTTTGACCTCGTGACCTTGACTTTGACCTTTGACCTTCTTTTCAAAAACTTTAACATTGGGCATAACTTTTGAATGGGAAGTGATAGGGCTTTCATATTTCACATGTGTATTCCTTGTGACAAGACCTTTCCATTGATACCAACATTTTTGACCTCGTGACCTTGACCTTGACCTTTGACCTACTTTTCAAAAACTTTAACATTGGGCATAACTTTTTAATGGGAAGTGATAGGGCTTTCATATTTCACATGTGTATTCCTTGTGACAAGACCTTTCCATTGATACCAAAATATTTGACTTCGTGATCTTGACCTTTGACCTACTTTTCAAAAACTTTAGCATTGGGCATAACTTTTGAATGGGAAGTGATAGGGCTTTCATATTTCACATGTGTATTCCTTGTGACAAGACCTTTCCATTGATACCAATTTTTTTGACCTCTTGACCTTGACCTTTGACCTACTTTTCAAAAACTTTAACATTGGGCATAACTTTTGAATGGGAAGTGATAGGGCTTTCATATTTAACATGTGTATTCCTTGTGACAAGACCTTTCCATTGATACCGACCTCGTGACCTTGACCTTTGACCATTTAACCCAGTGACCTCACATACATGTACTTAACAGAAAATAGTGTTCATACTAACAAAGATGCCACCGGGGGCATTCGTGTTTCACAAACACAGGCTTTATTTGTATATAAACACAGAACATAGATGAGTATATGTCGGCCGTACCGTGCTCCTAGTGAGGCTGGAACCAGCAGTCTTTCGGTCACCCTGAAATCGTTACAATAATGATGAGCCTGATGGCTGACATATGATTAAGTGAAGTGTTTCAATATAATACATTAAGTTGGAAACGTAAGCAGAGTTATAAAAGAAAGGAGGGGATCTCCAACAATGAGTCAAAGAAGATCCTGACGATAATCTCAACAGCACTCACAATAGAGTACCAAATTGAGAGGTGGGACCAGGTGCCCGGGAGGAGAAGCATCCCCTGTTGGCTAGCCGCACCCGCCGTCGATGTTCACGCACGAAAATGAAAAGAAAATATAAAACACATGCACTGTCTGAGGTCACGTCTATATAGAAAGTGCTATGGCGACAATGTCAGGGAAAAATATTCAAAACACTTACTGTCAAACCCCTCGCGGGGAACTTTTTTACGAGCTACAACAACAACTAGTTGCAGCACCAACAGCAACCTCCCAAAACACCGACTGTAAAACACAAAAAAGACACGCACAGAAAGAGACGCAGTAGTACAGGGAACGCCAAATCACAGAAAAACATTAAACACAAATGACTACACATAAACCAACGAGACCAATGGGTAAACGGTGCCGACTTAGGACGGCTATCCGTTTTTCTATCACTTCATATTAAGAATCTTGCTTATGTTATACTAGGTTTACACTGAGACACGATTCCCGACGATGTCCACGATTGAAGCTCCTCGTTTTATTACGTCCCTGACTCCCATTTCCATTACCACGATGGGCTATTGCGCTTTGTTAAGCACTACCACGATTCCCAACTCTTATTAAGTTATCTTAAGATAATCACGACTCGACACCACGCTCTTTCACATTCCATACCATTCTATCGAATCGTAGATATCATGGAGATCGTGAGTAATTGTAAATCTAGCATTAGGTTTTCACTTATCCACTGTGTCTGTAATTCGATAGAATAGTAGAGTGAAAGCCTATGGCCCACAGGTTATGGGTGTAGTTCGCGTTGTGTATTAAATAGTCATTTTGAAAACTATAAACTAAAGTCCGAATAAAAGTTCTAAGTTTATTTAAATCGTAACATCTTAATCGTAGCAGTATGAGAGCGCAACTTAAACTAAAAGTTAAAAACTAAAAACTAAAACTTAAACACTACTGAAACTGGAGTCTAACTTAACCGAAACTTAACTGAAACTGGAGTTAGACTACGATGCGCCAAGTATATATGTGGACGATTGGAAATTGCTAACACCTGCACGAAATAATAAGTAATTGGTTTTTGATTAAAAAGACATTTTTGAAATTAGATTCTTCCAAATACAGAACAATAATGGCTTTTACGGGGCGATTTCCAATTAGCTTTCAATTAACTCGTACGGAAAACAAAGACTAAAGTACTTGCAGGTGTGCAAATTACTACAGTGTTTTCAGCATCGTGGGAATCAAATTAAACAGATTACAGAATTTACAAACTAGAATTTAATTGTCTCAATATGAAGTTTGAACTCATAGTCAAGGAATTTACTTTAGAAAACTCAAGTTAGCAATTTCCAAATACATGTAAATAATTAATATGAATAATCAATTAGCATAACTATTGTGGGGGAGAGGCCATATGGTTACAAGAGGACGTGAGAGAGCTTGGTGTCGAGTCATCGGGATCCTAAGAGAACTTTTTAAGAGTGGGGAATCGTGGTAGTGCGAAACATTTCGCGATGGCTTATCGCGGTAATCGTACTGGAATGTAATCAAGCGTGGAGCTCAACGATTTAGTTCAAATAAGGACATCGTAAGGCATGGTGTCTAAGTGTTAACTAAGCATTAAATCATTAATTTGTAAAATTTTAACATATTATGTTATCAGGATGTTTCCTGTTGCTGGGACCCTTGGAAGAATCCTCAATTCTGATACAGTAGTAATGGACTTCCATATACCAAAAGGAGTAGGTTATATTATTTTACATTTTACAGCCATTATAAAAAAAAAGGAGTTTAAAAACATGTTCTTTGTATCTAAAGAGTAAGATTTATTGAGAATAGTATTTTGAAGATTCTTTATCTGCACTTTGTTTTATTTGGTTTCAATTTGCTGTACTGTATGATTGAATCCATTGTCCTAGGAGAAATTGCATCTTTATGTCCAATGGTGTTACATTTGTATCTAAGGAAAACAAATCTGTCATTGGTTTTTGGTAATTTTCTTGGTTTCAAAAATGTCGATCATTGTCATTCAAATTTTTGCCATATTCTAAGCATATCAACTTCGCCAACAGATCACCTTCATGGTATCTTTATATTCTATTGGGAGAAATCCCGATGTATACAAAGACCCTGATACGTTCAGGCCTCAGCGCTGGCTCCGTGGGTCAGAAGAGAGGAAAGACATCAATCCATTCGCTTTTCTTCCTTTTGGGTTCGGAACAAGGAGCTGTGTCGGTATGTATCTTTCTTTGTATTTTTGACTAGCCCCTTTCTTCTTATAGTAATAACATATTTAGTGAAGGTTAAGGTTTTTAACGGCATATACAGAAAAATGTAGTGTTTACCCCTGCTGAAAGATAGTAGCGTCAACCTGCAGGATAAAGGCAAAGAACTGCATTTCTTTATTAAAAGACATATAACTGAATCAGTTTCGAAAATCTGTACTATAAACATTTTGCTTAACAAAAGTTGTTTTTCACTTATCTGATTTACTCTATTTTTATGCCTTAATCTTCCTTTCCCAATATCGCAATATGTCTTAATGTTTCTTTTTAACATATTTTTTTTTTCATACATGGTTTTATGTGTGAAATATACATCGAAAATTATTAAAACTTATGTTTTTAGGGAGACGAGTTGCAGAGTTAGAGATGCACATTTTGCTATATCAGGTAACCCGTCATGTTCAATTCTAACGAAATCAGAAAAAAGGTAAAAAAGTGCAGACAAACTTCATCAATAGTCTATAAAGCAATAAAATAAAGAAATATCAATATCCATAAAAGGAGGTTCCAGGAGTAGTAAGTAGATCATTCCTGTAAGAAACACCCGATGTGAACGGGTGATAATATACTTCTATAATGGACCTGATTAAATATTGACCTGATGTAGAGAAAAAGTACAGTTTAGGTACATATTTATTTATATGGAGTCTGAAATTTATCAAATGAATGCATGTCATAGTGTGCAGGACTAAGCTTTTTACAAAAAGGTGTCATACAGTTCCTAAGAACACATGATTGGTAAAAATGGTTTGTTCTTTTATTTGAATCGATGAATAAAAGTCAAACCCAAAATCCAAATCAGACTACAAAAATCATAATCCAAAAGCTTAAATTTTCGTGAAAAAAAATATAATACAGAACTTTCTCACATGGAAAAATAATAAAAACCCCGATCGAACACACCGAAACAATAACACAGCCTCATTGAAACACGAAGGCCAACTTTATCCATTGGAAAACCAACAGAGCCGTGTGCGAACACGAAATGCATTGCAGGTGACCATTTAAAGGCGCGCCGTGCTAATTAGTAAAATCCAAAGATATTACAATATCATATTAATTATGTCATATATAAAAAAATTAAGTATCTTAGTATGTAGGGCAAAACTTAAATGATATTTCTTTTCATTTACAGCTTCTCAAGAAGTACCGCGTTGTCAGCACGAGTGACGCACCAATCACTGCTACATTTAGGTTATTATTGGCTCCGGAGCACCCAGTGAAAGTCAAACTAGAAAAACGATAGCTCATGAATATAGAAAAATATTAAGATATAGGACAGCATGTTCTTTGATTACCAACATTTGTTATTCCTTCCATGACTCTTATCTACATGTTGTTACTCATGATCATGATTCTCCATGACTGTATTGTATGAGCGTTGATCTGCGAGTCATAATGAAATAATTTTTTTCGATATATATTCATCATGTTTCTGATCTTTATTTTCGTTATAATTCTCCTAGAATTAATGTGTGTCTGTAATGTGATATAATCCTTTAAAAGATGTTAAAATGTCAACAATGCTACTTAATCCAACCTACGGGAAATTTCGAGCCATGCACTCTTACAAATTTAATAAATTTCAACTAGAAGGCACTTATGAAATAAACATCAAAGAAGTAAAATAAATCTGATCAATCACCTTGGCATGGAGAACCACTGACCGAAACACCTGTGCCTTAAAATCGGTTTGAAATTTTGTTCAAGAGAACGAGAACGCTTGCGTCCTCTTAAAGAAACCATTTGTTTCTAGACAGCATATACTTCCATTATGCTTCAATTATTTTAGTATAAATAATTATTGCAGAATTCGGTGCTGATATATTATCTTAAGATTTCGATTGTAAAACTGTTTATGATATGCAACGATTTCCATTTTAATAAAATTATTTTTAAATTTGCAACGGCTTCACATCTATCTTTACTCACCAGAATATCACTCGCTTGAGGTGTTTTGATATGTTGCGGTCAGATTGTGGGATATCCCTTCTGTAACCATATGGCCTCTCCCCCACAATAATTATGCAAATTGAGTATTTTGGTTTTTAATTAATTCCCATTTATTTTGTTTATGGGATATTTCCAATCGTCTAGGAGAAGATAACTCTAATTTCAAACGTTAACTTTACGATCACGTGCTAAATTGATGTAACAGAAATGATTTTCATTCCCGCCAGTGTGTAACCCTACGTCTGTCAATACGAGGTGTTCTTAGGTCACTTGACAGCAATAGAAGCTATAGTGGTTCACCTGTCACAGGTCTGGGTGCAATAGACGAAATGGCGAGGATTTGTTCTAAGTTTAGGCAACTTTGTTTATACGTCTGAATTCCAATTTAGTCATGAATTTCGATGGCGATTTCCATATGATTGTGAAATATCCCAGGCTCCTAATATATACTGCGCATGATTTTGTATGTTAGATTCATTAGATTCATTAGATTCATTCTCATACTGCTATAACCAACATGTTACTTACGAATGTTAATAAAAGGTAAAATTTATAACCAGGACTTTTATTTCGAAGTACCGAAAATGACTGAAGTAAGCTTCATCCACGGAGTCCAGAATTTGTAGACCCGAGAGGGTTACAATATACAATTTGGTGCCGTGACGCTAAATGATACGAATTATGGGGATATACATGATTTATTGCCTTGAATGCAGAGGATGGACTTGTACGCGAAACCAGGATTAAACTGCAGACAAGTGATGAACATTACACTGAAATGATGTATACTTCAGGTAGGACACATTTACTTTTCTCGTGCGTATCCTCATTTTGATTGACCATGTAATTTTATCATTTTTGAATTTTTGATCTAGACAGATTGATTAAGATTTTTTTTTCTTCGCATTTTCAAGTAAAAATGACTAATGTTGACAACAAAGTGACGTCTCACATGACGGGAATTTGTCAGGATTCCGGTTCAAGTAGTTCTGATGGTTTTGGTTCGTCTCAAAGTAAAAGTTGTAGTACCTTTGGATTTGGTAGAATTCCGGAAAATGGCGAAGATGCTTTCAAATGGATTGCAAATCAAGTTAAGGGTCTTCAAACTGCAATATCTGTACCGTTATTTCAGGTAGTTAAATCGTTTGAAGGTGATTCTTCACAATTTAAACAGTGGGTAAAAGATATTGAAAAGTATGCGCAAATGGCTCGACTTGATAACACGGACATACCGAGAATAGTTTTAATGACTTGTACTGGCACAGTTGGAGATTTTGTGAAACGTTATTTAGACGAAATTGAGTCAAAGGGCGGAACCCCTGATTGGTCAAATCTCAAAATGTTGATGAAAAAGCGCTATGCTGAAATTACGGATAATCAGCGAGCCATGACTGAGCTCCGTAATATTAAACAAAGGTCAGAAGAAAGTGTACAATTGTATTCTGAACGTTTGCTAAAATTAGCGGAAGACGCATATTCTGCTCCTTTTGATGAGAGAGAATTCAAGTTAGTTCAGAAACAATTAGTTGATATCTTTTGTGACGGGTTGTGTTACGATTATTTGAGAATGAAGGTCATGAGATGCGATCCAAAAAGTTACGAGGAAGCGGTAGAGATTGCAATGAAAGAGCAAAATTTACGAAAGCGTTTTAATCTCAGATCAAATAAAAAGAATGAACCACAAATTAATGACACAAATTCAGATTTAGTAGGGAATCAAAATTTACGATCAAGCTACGGCGAGAGTAACCTAAACAGTCAATTAACCATGCGCGTAAAAAAATGTCAAAATTCCGGTGAGAATCAAAACACGCGTATTCCATTAGAGACCCTGAATCGAGATACGACAGTTGAAAAATTATGTTACAAATGTCATTCTAAAGGACACACAGTTTGGGAATGTCCATTGCGCGAAAATAAGCAAAACATTAAAACAACCATTGATTACTCAGACCCAGAAACAGACGAAAACGAAGAACCCCCTCTTAAACGTAAATGTTCCATAAATAAACATGAAAACGAATCATCCCCAGATAAAGTCCCTTTTAAGAGTTCAAGAAAGGTCTCATTTCAAATGCAAAGTCAGAATCCGCCAGAAATTAAGACCACAGAGTGCTGGAATTGTCACCTGAAAGGTCACTTTAGACGAAATTGCCCAAACCGCCGAAATCCGGATAGATACAGGGCTCTGAATTACTCAAATACAAGGTCTCAATGGCGTTCAAGCAGTGCGCGGAATCAGGGAAACTTAAAAGCTCTCTTCAAAAGGAAGCCGTTGGAGAGAGCAGAAATTTTTCTAAAAGAAATTTAGAGAGTAAGAAACCCGTTTCCGATTTAAACATAGCTGGAAACCCAAGCTCTTGTATCATTAAGATTGGTAACTCGAGATATCGATCTTTGGTAGATACGGGCGCTGAAGTTTCCCTTATGAGTCGAAACATTTTTGAACGATTATCACCAAAACCAAAATTAACGCGTGTGATCAAGAGTTTAAGAGCAGCGAACAGCGCGCCGATAAACGTTTTAGGACGAACAACTTTGAAATTTTCAATAAACGGACTGCGAATGTCTCAAAACTTCTACGTGGTAGAGACGCTTACCAAGAATTTTATCTTAGGACGAGATTGGTTGAAGGAATATGGAGTGCGCCTTTACTTTGACTTAGGAATGCTAAAAGTAGGGAATACATACGTGAAGCTCGACGAAGACACTCATATTTGCTCGATTTTAAGGTTAGCTAAAAAGACAACGATCGAACCGCAGACCGCCACTATATGTCATGTTAAGTTACAGAAAGGCTTCCGATTATCAAACGCAAGACTTCTTGAGGTCACGAACCTTGACCCCGGTTGTATCTTAGATGAACCTGGCCTGTCACTTAAGGAATCAGTGAACACTGTCAAATCTTCCTTAAAGGTACCTGTCTTAATTCTTAATGAGACGAATAAGTGCTACCGTCTAAGGAGAGGAAGCGTGGTAGGGAGGGCTAGAACTTTGACCCCTCAAGATATTTTGACCTTAGACGATGAAGAACCAATGGAAGTTGATGAGCAAGAGACTGAAATTAAATCAGATTTCGAGGAATTGCATGTATCCGAAGGAAGGCGCCAAGAAATCATCAAGTTACTGAAGAAAAACAAAGACCTTATTGCTAAGAAAGACTCAGATCTTGGTGGAACAAAGACAGTACAGATGAAAATAGATACCGGAAGTCATCATCCGATCAAGAATAGACCATACCGGACACCTTTGAACAAAAGAAAGGTGATAGATGAGGCTATAGACGAGATGTTAGATGCAAAGGTCATTCGAAGGTCACAATCTCCTTGGTCATTTCCTTTAGTTGTAGCAAAGAAAAAGGATGGCAGCGACAGGATGTGTGTCGACTTTAGAACTCTGAACAAGATCGTGAAACCGATTTCTTTTCCTCTTCCTTTGATTGACGACATCTTATCTCTGATAGGAAACGCAAAATATTTTACTACCTTGGACTTAAGACATGGATACTGGCAAGTGACTTTGGATGAAAGAAGCAAAGAAAAGACAGCCTTCGCGTGTCATCGAGGACTTTTTGAATTCAATAGAATGCCGTTTGGATTGAGTAATGCTCCAGCTGTCTTTCAAGAACTTATGAATATCGTCTTACAAGGATGTGAAGGATTTGCAATGGCATACTTAGATGACATCTTAATCTTTACAAAGGACGACCCCAAGGAACACATAAGACACATACAGGAAATTTTCAACAGATTAAGACAACACAACCTTAAGCTCAAACTGAAGAAATGCGCTTTCTTCAAGGAGGAAACAGAATACTTAGGCTTCGTAATCAACAAAGACGGCATAGCTCCAGATCAAAATAAAGTAGAAGCGGTCAAAAACCTGCCGACCCCCAAGAATGTAAGACAAATTCGAGGATTCATAGGTATGTGCAGTTACTACAGGAGATTTGTACCGAATTTCTCGAAGATAGCAGAGCCACTTATCAACTTGACGAAGAAATATGCCAGATTCAAATGGACAGAGGAATGTCAACATGCTTTTGATTATCTTAAGGAAAGTCTTACAGTAGTACCACTCCTTGCATACCCAGATACAAACAAACCGTATGTCTTATACACAGACGCTAGTGACAACTGTATTGGTGCGTGTCTTACTCAAGAAACCGACGAAGGAGACGAGAAACCTATTTACTTCCTGTCACACAAACTTAGTCATACTCAGACAAAGTGGTCGACGATAGAGAAAGAGGCTTTTGCGATTCACTACGCACTTCAGAAGTTGGATCATTACTTACATGGAGCTCAGTTTACAATCAAGACAGATCATAAGCCTTTGAAGTATCTCTTAGATTCACCGATGCAAAATAAGAAAATACAGCTATGGGCTCTAAGCATCGCTGGATACAACTGTAAGATCGAGTATGTCAAAGGTGAAGACAATCACTGTGCTGATCTTTTGTCTCGGATACCGCATCCTAAGACGCTCAAACAATCTAAGAAATTCGAAGACGAGCCAGACATAGATGATAGAGCGTTTGAGATAGGAGTCATCAATTCAAATGAATTTAATCCAAGAGACTTTGCAAGTTGTCATGTCGAAGATCGCGATGAGATCTCGAAAGCGGTATCAGATTTACCAGAGGAATTCAATTTGAAGGAGGAACAAGAAAAAGATCAAGAAATCGTCAAACTTAAGAATAGACTAAGGAAAGGAACAGCTACAAAGGCTGAACAGACACACTATTTTGAAGACAAGGAAGGACTATTCTATTATCTCTCTCAACCTGACTCTGAGGACCCCAAGCTAAGACTGTATATTCCTCAAGAAATGGAGACAGTCGTCCTCAGGCAGTATCATGATCAACTCGGACACATGGCTGTAGATAAGACGTACGATTCTATTCGTCGTAAGTACTTCTTCCCGAACATGTACAAGAAAATACATGGATATCTTGAGAAATGTGTCACGTGTCAGACAAGGAGCTCAAGGAAGTCAAAGCCACCTATTAAGGAAACCGAAGTACCGCCTTACCCTTTTGCAAAGATTGGGCTGGATTTATCAGGACCGTACCCGACGACACTGTCTGGAAATAAATACATTGTCTCCTTCATAGACATTTATTCAGGATGGCCAGAGGCTTTTGCTGTGCCGGACAAGTCTGCAGAACGAATAGTACATCTGATCTTAGAAGAAATTTTCCCAAGATTCGGCTGTCCCCTTGAAATTATCTCCGACAATGGAACAGAAAACGTCAACAGAAAAGTACAGGAAACTTTGGATGAAATGAACATTCATCATATCAAAACTTCATATTACAGTCCCCAAGCAAACGGAAAGGTGGAGCGATTTCATCGTACTCTCCATGACGTCATGTCTAAGAATATCCAAGAAGACGTTCAAACATGGGACTTGTACTTGAATCAAACTCTAGCCGCCATTAGGTTTCATGTCAACGAGTCATCAAAGTTTTCTCCATATTTTCTCCTTTATAACAGAGACGTAGTACTTCCCTTGGACACCATCTTAAAGCCAAGACGCAGATATGTGGGCGAAGATCTACACAAAATAGCTCTTCAGAAGCATCACAAGTCATTTACTTTAGTTCACAGAAATATGAAAGAAGCGAAAAGGAAACAGAAACAGTACGCAGACAAAAACAGTACGGAAGAAAATTTCCAGATAGGAGACCCTGTGTACGTTAGGAATCACAGGAGGGAATAACAAGCTGGATGTGAAGTGGCAACCTTACTTCCGGATTATTGATCAAACAGGTCCGCTTTCATTCATTGTGAAAAATCAGCTAGATGGCAATACCACGAAGACACATGCTAGACATCTTCGGCCTGCGAAGATTGATGAATGGAAAGTTCCGAGAGATTCGGCAGGACACATCTTGCGAAAAACGACGTACGTAGTCCCACCCGAACAGTCAGACAGTGATGAGGAACAGCCTGTCCCTCAAGACGTTGCAATACGACACAGAGTTCAAGAGAGAGAAGATTCGTCCGATGAAGATGACATTCCCCTTATGGAACTTCGGAGACGACTTAGAACTCGTGCCATGCCCGAGACAATGTACCGACATGGACGATGATACGAACATTGATTTAAATCCTCCATTACAGATCTCACCGAGTGCTCCCGAACAAAACTGCGAGGAGGAACGAATGGAAGTAGATGCAATTTCCGGAAAACCGGAAGAGGGTTTCTTACAAACTAAAAAGGCTTCCGAAATGAAAGATGTTGAGAATACCCAAGATCCCAATCTTCTTATCAACAATTTGATTGAAATAACAAAGTATATGACATCTAAGAATCTTAAAGTTGTTTCTGAATCTATAGCGCTATAAAAAAAGATAATGTGAATACATCTTGAACAAAACTCCCATTATTTATTGAACAGTATGATAATACACCAGTAATGGCCTGTCTTTGTTTATAAAAGTTCTGTTAACAAAATTTATTTTAACTTGAACAAAGTGGCAAAGAAAAGGTGTTAACAAAAACGAAAACGCAGAAGAAAAAGATAATCAATATAAAAAAAGGGTTTTTTTTATCTAAAGACAGGGAGGGAAATATGGAAGTTAAAATCATAATGAAAAAAAACTAAATAAACTTAAATAAATCCAATTCATTTAGATAGAGAAATCGATATAAAAACGAAACCCTGGATAAGTCACTGTGTACATCATAAAAATATTTGCTCTTTGTTTGTAATTTCTAACTGGATCTCGCTGGTTTAGTGCAGGATTTATGAATGGCTTTCACTCGGTGATCGTGTTACAATTCTCACCTCAGATTAGAGCGTATAACGATATTGACCTTTGTTGCCCTTTTCCCGGTGTTGGAGTTAATTTGACGGTCGTCCCATGATGCAGGTTTTTAGCATCAGCTGTTATTTGTTTTTATTTAGTTTACACGCAGACTATTGACATATACCGACGACGTCTTACAACAGTGAAAAGAGCTTCTTGTTTAAATATCGTTTTTCTAAATCGTTTGATTTTTCATAAAAGAAAAAAAATATTGCTTGCATTTTCAGTTAAAGAAACTTTAGTAAATATTAAGACGTGGAAAAAGAAATAAGTTTGGAACTTTCATTTATAAGATTTGACAAAGGTTTCTGAATTATTTGAATTATTTTTGTAAATTCGAAATTATGGTCAATTAGAGGTACAGAGAAAAGCCCGGTGTCACTTAACTACCAAAGACAATTAATCTTAATATGCGGCCTATACAGTGAAACAATGATGCAGACTTTCATGATAGATTTATTGCTGGGAGTAATATATAGAGAACAGCGCTGAATAATGAACTTGTTAATTAGATTCCAGATATGCAGTTTACCCTTGAACTTTATAATACATGTTGTTATTACTGGAACCGCCTGCTGTGAAAAAGAGACGAATAAGCGTGCAGGTCAATTCTTAGAGACACTTATTAAGAAGACGAAGCCGAAGAAGAAACCCGAAGCTGTGACGTCAGGTGAACCTGTGCACGATGTTACCCGTGTGGCCGGATGTGTAACCAGCCCGTCACTACAACATACGAACATTTTTCGCTGATAATGGCAGAGTGAAATCTGTCATTGCGAAAAGAGGGACATGAACAATTTTGTACTTGTTGACCTTCCTAATAAGACGCTGAATGTATGAGAATATGAATACCCCGTCGTTTTTCTGGGTGCATGGCGTCATCCGGATTACGGGAGGATCTTGGTTACGTCACAAATGCCAAGATGCGTCAAAGGAGGTCTAGGATAGAGAAAAGACGAAATGGGTCCGGACGAAGAAGACAAGACCGTGATCCTAAGTCGAAAACGAAAGAAGAAACCAATGATGACCGCGCGATGATTAACAATTAATTTCACGATGACATCGATGTCCAATTTATTCGTTTTACTCTTCGGAGGTTATTCAGTTCACGAAGAAGGACCAGACATGAACCATAGTTTGGGAAGAACCAAAGAAAATGATGTCATACCGTGAGGATGGCCATAAGAAGAATAAATGAATCCGTGTTATGTGTTATTTAGTGAAAAAGCAGAGTAAATGTGTAATGCTTATACTGTCATATGTTATAATAATATTGCAATTATTGATGAAAAGTCATTGATGTTTGATGCATGAATTTGTACAGTAATACGATGGTATTTGATTCTATGATGCAATTGGCCTTGGAAATGTGTTTCTTTTACAGGTTATGAACATTTTGATCGAACTTTTATCATAATGAAAATGACCGGGTCACTCCTGATGAACAGTGGAACTGAATATAATGACTTTTTATTGCATGTGATTTTTATTATACAAGTTTTTGATTGATATGCACCAAGTGATCCCGGTAGTAAAAAAGATAAATGGTTCATTATTGTGGTGTCAAGGCCATGCGTTTAGAAAATAACCAAGCATCACCGAAATTCAGTTTATGTTTTGATGAAAATGTCTATCAAATGTTTAGATGAATGCTAAGAAGTTCATCCAGGTTAAATATTATTTGATGATTGTTAATCAAGGTCACATCAATCTTGGTTATTTTCTTAAGTGGGGGAGTATTGTAACCATATGGCCTCTCCCCCACAATAATTATGCAAATTGAGTATTTTGGTTTTTAATTAATTTCCATTTATTTTGTTTATGGGATATTTCCAATCGTCTAGGAGAAGATAACTCTAATTTCAAACGTTAACTTTACGATCACGTGCTAAATTGATGTAACAGAAATGATTATCATTCCCGCCAGTGTGTAACCCTACGTCTGTCAATACGAGGTGTTCTTAGTCACTTGACAGCAATAGAAGCTATAGTGGTTCACCTGTCACAGGTCTGGGTGCAATAGACGAAATGGCGAGGATTTGTTCTAAGTTTAGGCAACTTTGTTTATACGTCTGAATTCCAATTTAGTCATGAATTTCGATGGCGATTTCCATATGATTGTGAAATATCCCAGGCTCCTAATATATACTGCGCGCATGATTTTGTATGTTAGATTCATTAGATTCATTCTCATACTGCTATAACCAACATGTAACTTTCGTATGTTAATAAACGGTGAAATTTATTACCAGGACTTTTTATTCCGAGTTAAAAATGACTAAGTAAAATACACAACGCGAAGTACATGATTTGTAGGCCGAGAGGCTTACACTTCCTACCTTCAACCAACTCCTCAACTGCAAATGGAGTCATTTCCGTGGAAAATATAATCATTATGGACGTTTCATGTGAAAAATATTGACACAATTTCAAGAGAGACCAACTTAACCTAATTTAATTATAGCTGCAAACGATAGAAGGCGATCCCTAACTCCATGACTCGGATGCAGTACCCACACAAGAAAAGAGGGGATATCCAACAACACCTAGTTGCAGCACTAACAGCAAAACAGCCGCTGTAAAAACACAAAGACGACACGCACGGAAAGAGACGCAAATGGTACAAGGAACTCCAAGACAACATCACTATCGAAAATGCGTCAGAATCATCAAACGCCTTTTATACCGTGGATATGATCCTAATGTCACCAGACGGACACTAGGCTTGGTACTTGACCAATCTACAGTCTTGTACAAGCGCATTCTTAAAACTTGCACTCTGACTGACTGTGACGACGTGACTCCATGACGGGCCCTGTCCAAACCTCTTTAGAGAAGACAGGGCCCCGACCACCTGTCCTCTCTGAATGTCAGTCGGACTCCTCGGGTGATAACGAACATGAGCTCGCGGCGGCGGAGAATGGATTGTATTACGTACGCCCTCTTTTTATATCCATTTACATATTCATCTGTGTTTTTTTGGCCCCTGCGTTTTGCGGTCTTGTTTGTTTTTGGTCATCTGACAGTGAGGAGGTTGTTTTACACCACAATTGTACGTTCTTTGAGACCTCTGGGTAATCGGAAAAGTGGGAGGGTTGTGCGCACGTAATCCAGGATAACCATACCTTCTGCTATTTCCGTGGCAGATGGCCGTCCTAAGTCGGCACCGGTTGCCCATTGGTCTCGTTGGTTTATGTGTAGTCCTTTGTGTTTAATGTTTCTGTGTTGTGCGTTGACTTTCATTGTCCCTTATGCGTCTCTTTCTGTGCTTGTCTGCTTTGTGTTTTTGCATTGGGTGTTTTGGGGTTTTGCTGTGGGTGCTACAACCTGGTGTTGTTGGTGATCCCCTCCTTTGTTTTACACCACAATTGTGCCTCCTTCGAGACATCTGGGTAGTCGGAAAAGTGGGAGGGTTGTGCGCACGTAATCCGATTAATTACACCATCTTCTATTTGCGTTTCGGATGGCCGTCCGAAGTCGGCAGCGGTTGCCCATTGGTCTCGTTGGTTTATGTGTGGCCATTTGTGTTTGATGTTTTTATGTTGTGTGTTCCTTGTCCCTTTTGCGTCTCTCTCTGCTCGTGGCTGCACTTTGTTTTTGTGTTTAAGAAATAAAAAATGACAAGCCGGGCTCTATTGTCTCATAATGCCCGAGCGTCCTAAGGGAGCAACCATTTGATTTTTATGGGGGGGGGGCAGGAAGACTTTGCAAAAAAAATTTTCCGGATCGAAATTTTAGGGAAAAAAATTTCCGGCCCGAAGGGCCGGCGAAAAAAAATTTCCGGATCATGAAATTGCCCCTCACCCCTCTCTTCTTCCTTTCCACTGCCCAGTAAACACTTTTTTGAGTATCATAAACAAAGTATAAAAAATGGAACAAACACGCAATTTGGAGTGAATAAATAAAATTCAAAAATCATTAGCACCATATAGCCTGTCTCCGTTGAGTATCATTTTAGTAAACAGATTATAGGCACCATATGCCATTCAATTCAAAAATTAAAATGAAGTGATCTGCTGTCAAGAGATAAACTCATTGTGTGTTTGATGTTTAATATCGCCGAAAAATCACGCTGAATTATTTAAACTTTAGGGTAATTTTCAACATTGGAAAATTATGGAAAAAAAATAATCCGGCCCGAGGGCCGGCGAAAAAAATTTTCCGGCTCTTAAAATGGCCGAAAAAAATTTTCCGGCTGGCAAAAGTCTTCCTGCCCCCCCCCCCCCCCCCCCCCCATAAAAATAAAATGGTTGCTCCCTAAGCGCATCACATTTATTACCGAGCCGCGTGAGCGGCGAGGTGATAAATGTGATTGGCTGAGGACGCGAGGGCATCATATGAGACAATAAAGCCCGGCTTGTCATTTTTCATTTCTATTCTAATGATGACCAAACTTAGACCTTTTGATGAACAATGAAACACAGACGACAAAATCGATTCTTGGTAAAAACCAGTTCCTGCCGGTTTATCTGCTTTCAGAAAATGGGTAGGCGTGGCTTATCGCTATAGGGCCTATATTGGAGAATAGAGCCCGGCTCGCATCTGTTGTCTTAATAGGGAAAAAGAATCAAGTCATATTAGAATTGGTGTTTTGGACTTTTGCTGTGGGTGCTGCAACCTATTGTTGTTGGAAATTCCATCCTTTGTTTCATTCCAGCTCTGTCGCTTGGACGCTTTGTTTTGGCATTTAATCAGTTGACATCTTCAAGAATGTAAAGAGTTTGAACACTTTCATATTATTACCGTAGTACAAATCGGTATGAATTATGTTTACAAAGAAATAACGAATGCTCATTAACGATTTGCTCCCCCTTTCTATTTTATCTTTTTGTTTTTGTTAAATAATAACATGAACTGATCTTTATATTGCTGCACCTTTCTCAAACGTATAAATGATTACATTTCTAGACGATTTACCGAGTGAAGCGTGAAGTGATGTATAAATTAAAGTTATCTTGTGTCATTACAATATCAAAGGTAATTTTGCGAGGATGTTATTTCACAAGGTAAATTGTTCTGTTTATTTGCAAAGATAAGATTTTTAATACATCTATATTATTTATAATTGCTTTTCATTAATATATGTACTTTTTATTACAAAGATGTGCCTTAATCTACTGTAAAATGACGATTTCTGAACAAGGAAATATTCTCGTGACTCTTTTTTTGTATTTCAGGTAAATAATTCATGCATGGTTACACACAATATTTGATCTAAAATGTAAAACAATGACATATGTGTCTCTATAATGCATGGTATAGCCCGTAGATATAGAAAGTGTATGTACAACATATATCATACTATATGGAGATACGGATGTGTTTTAATGTGTATTTTAATTAAGTTGTAACTGAAGATACCATTTGTACAGGACACATACATGTAAATACATTATAAATACAAAGTCATTATAATACAAACAATTTTATTCATATTACAAATCACCTTAATTACATATGTAACAAACATACACTATTTTGTAGATTAATACTAATAATTAGGTCACATCAAATCTCTGTCAATTTTAAACAAATTTCACACAATTTCTGGAATCAGCTTGAACGCTCGATAACTCTATCATTAGCAAACACAATGAGTAAAATAATAAATCCAGGGTTAAGGTTGGATTCTATATCAAATCATATACAAATAACTGTTTTTAACTATGTTACGAGATCCGGCAAAAGTGAACATCCAAAATTTAAGCTGACCATGCTTACTGTGTGTTAATGCATTCAGTCGTCGAGATACACCTGTACATCTTCATATCACAGCTGTTGTGAATTTGGTATGGTTCGCAGTAACTTAAAATGCTTGTTATACTGTCAACTCATAAATCTAGCTATATCTGATGAACAAACAAAGTCGACTCAGTAAGAGGCAATAAAGAAGACAAATAAGCAACATAAAGAACTTCACAATGATTCAAATACAACACACAAAGCAGTAGACAAGGTGTATAAGAAATAATTTGGCTGTTAGGTTTGACTAATTCATTGACCTTATCCTCCAAATGTAGAAACATAAAGTACAAAAATCAAAACAAAATGTGGAAACAAAGTCATGTCTCAAAATTTTCAGCACAAAAATGTGGACATATGTAGAGGACAAATACAGAATCATCCATTTCTGGAAATTAACAGAAAGACAGTGATAACGATACTAAACAGAGAGTAAAACAGGTCAAGAAACTTAAACAGCGGAACATTCAAGATCACATGATTACAACAAACTTTGACAGCGGATAAAGCATTTTGAAACAGACATCAGGGGACAAAGACACACAACAAAAGAAAGGAGAGATCTACAACAACAATGTTTGATTGCAGCATCCGCAGCAAAACACAGAAACACCTCTTTGCAAAAATACTGTGTGAAAAAAACATATCAAGATACACAAAAGGCTAAAGGATCACCAAAATCTACATTTAAACACACAACATAAAAGACTTACACATTACGAGACTAGCGGGCTATTATTGTCGAGTTGGACGGTAAAAGTAAAAGAACGGAGGGGATTTTCAATGATGTGTTTATCCAGAATACTTGTGCACAGCCCTCAAATTTACCTTTTTTCTTCGAAGTCTCGAAGAAAGCACAGTTGATTTGTATAATATCATCTTCACTGTACTATGACGACGCAAACAAGCAACATAACACATGGCTGTCCATTGGGCAAGAAGAAGGGAGGAGATCTCCAACAAGACCCCGTTGTAACACACAGTTGAATAGGTAAATCGATATCAAAAACATAGTGTATACGAAAAACAGTCCTTGCTCTGTCGACTGGAGCGACCTCATTAATACAGTCCACCGAGTGGTTTGACATTCAGCGATGACAGGTGGTCGGGACCTACTTCTCTGGGTAATCGGAACAGTGGGGGGGGGGGTGTTCGCACGTAAACCGGATAACACTACTACTGATACTGACATGGTCGACACTGATTGCCCATTGGTTTCGTTGGTTTATGTGTAGTCATTTGTGTTTGATGTTTAGAACTATTTAATTTTGTGTTCCTTGAAACTTTTGCGAATCTTTCTGTGGATGTCTGCTCTATGATTTTTGCATTGGTTGATTTGGTGTTTTGCTGTGGATGCAGCAACCGCGTGTAGTTGGAGATCTCCTCCTTTCTTCTGTAAGGTGGTTTGAACATGGCTTGTCATTCACCCACGTCGCCATTGCCAGTCAGAGTGCAATAATAAAAGAATCATTGGAACAAGTTTTTTTTTTCAATATGAAGACGTTTACATTTGATGGTAATGTACCATGGTGAATGTACTTATGGTGACATAGGATTGTTGTCGATCGAAATTCCGTCCAGATTTTACCTCGCTTATCTATGTTACATGAATATCACGACAAAAGGCAGCTTTTAACATTCCATATTCTATTACATGCACAGGTTAGAATTTCACAGAAGAGACTTGAAGAAATTGTTGCAAAATATCGAGATAGTCCTTAATAGTTTATGGAAGCGGGAAACATTCCCCTTAAGAAAAAAGAATTACGATCCAGAATTCTGGATTAGTTAAGAAGTGTAAACACCGTATGAGATTAGTCAAAGATGAATAGTCAAAACATACATGCAGAAAGAAAAACGAGAATGACGTCCAAGAAACTGACGGTGACTAACGTTCACCCCACGCTGCCGATAGACACCGCCACAGGTTTAATGTTACAAGGGCTGATTGATATGTTGTGAACCTCGTATTGATTGATTTCAATTTTATCAGATATTTTTCATTATGTTTCTACATTTGCCAGCGGTGTTGAAGGGTCTCAATACCACTTTTAAGGAACTCCTTATCTTGATTGGTCAGAAAGACACTGCAAGTATGACGTCATTTTCAGACTGAAAAGGGGTGCCAAAAATAGCTAATTTCAGTTTTGGGAATATATGAAAGTTTAATGGAGCAAGATCAGGTCGATAAGGCAGATGCTCAAACAAATTAAAGCCACAGTTACGAATGGCAGCCATTGCAGTGTATTTAACTAGTGCACAATAACCATGTTTACATGCCAAACCAAGCAGACTCTCTTCTGCATGCATTGATTATCAACATACATGCAGAAAGAAAAACGAGAATGACGTCCAAGAAACTGACGGTGACTAACGTTCACCCCACGCTGCCGATAGACACCGCCACAGGTTTAATGTTACAAGGGCTGATTGATATGTTGTGAACCTCGTATTGATTGATTTCAATTTTATCAGATATTTTTCATTATGTTTCTACATTTGCCAGCGGTGTTGAACTCCTTATCTTGATTGGTCAGAAAGCCACTGCAAGTATGACGTCATTTTCAGACTGAAAAGGGGTGCCAAAAATAGCTAATTTCAGTTTTGGGAATATATGAAAGTTTAATGGAGCAAGATCAGGTCGATAAGGCAGATGCTCAAACAAATTAAAGCCACAGTTACGAATGGCAGTCATTGCAGTGTAATTAACTAGTGCACAATAACCATGTTTACATGCCAAACCAAGCAGACTCTCTTCTGCATGCATTGATTATCAATCATACAGTTTGATCTACTTATACAAAGTGCTTGAACAGTTATATGCCAAATACGTTGTTAAGGATAGCAGACAAATCATTTGCATCAAACATTCAGAACGAATGACATCATAAATTCCTATCTAGATTTAATATTTTCCCGTATCTGTGTAAGAAGTGGATGATAGTAATCTATGTAACATTGATTGTTTGTCCTTTTTGGAGAAAATCTATCAGCAGAATACCTTCTGTATCCCAGAAAACCGAGATTCACAACATATCAATCAGCCTTCGTATATTTTGTTCATGTTTCGCTTTTTCTTTATTGTTTTATTTGTGTGACCATTGGCGTATGTGTAGGTTTTATTTTTTCATTTAAGAATTATGTTGACTTTTCTACCTTTTCAGAGCATCAGAGGGGCCACATTTGCTGTCATCTTTTTCTGTTACCAATTTTCTGTCTCAGTAAGTGATTGACAAATATTTATTTTAGATACAAAAACTTATTAAGCAAGAGGATTTTTTTTAATATTCCTCCTAGGACTCTTGCAAGTGTCTTTACAGCTCGTTAATCTAAAAAAAATATTATTTCTATTTTGTATTGAACAAAAGAAATGCTGATGATACATTATGATATTGAAATATTCTGCGTAACCGATAAATAGTATTTCAACTAAATTTTGGATTTTCAAAGGCTGTCCTACATGCATTTTAGTCATAGACATAAAATTAAAATAAGCAAGACATACCGAATTTTGCCGGTCTTTTTTCAATCAAATTTTTATGATTTTCGATAAAAGTTTAGATTTATGAAAGAATTTTATATGTTTAATTTTCAGAACTGTAATTCTGTAAAGAGAGGTAAGTTAGGACACTTATTTGTAAAATTGCAACTTTCACTACACTCAAAATGTCTTCCATAATTTATGTGATGTAGACTTAGTATAAGAAAAAGTATCTTTGATCGTATAGAAATATAACAAAATGTACTAACCTCGTAAATATAGAACTTGACCTGTGTGAACAAGAAGACTGCAGAGCAGGGAGGGAGTGTGTGGTGAAAAAAGGTGTGGCTCAATGCCAGTGCGTTAAATCATGTCCTGCACATGCGCATCGGGTTTGCGGAAGTGACGATATCACCTATCACAACTTTTGCGAGCTACATAAAACTGCATGTGTAGAAAAACGCCACATCCGGGCCAGCTACAAGGGGCCATGTAAAGGTATGCTGAATTATTTCACTTTTTTTTCCTTCTTCTTCTTTTTGAAATTGACTATTTTTATACTTCTGGTACCCTTTTTTTAAATTTCTATTCAAAATCTAATTCATGCCAAATGTAAATGTGTGTGGGCACATAATCCAGATAACAACACCATATCTTATAAATGCGGAAAATGGCCGTCCTAAGTTTGTACCTATTGCTAATTGGCATCATATGATTATGTTTTTCTTTCTCTTTTATTAAAGTATTTTGGTATAACCTTTGGTGTTACGTATTCATTTTCCTGTAGCGTTTTTTTTTTTAATGCTTGTCTTCCAAATATCTCGAATAGGGTTGCTCTGATCTTTTACTATGGTAGCTGCAACCAAGTCCTGTTGAAATATCTTTCTATTTTCTATATTCTAATTATGAACTATGAGGGGTTTGACAATAGGTGTTTTGAATGTTTTCCCTGACATGGTCAGCACTTTCTATATAGAGAATAAGTGTCTTAATATGTGTTTTGTTACGGGTATACAACACACAGCAAGTGCATTTATCGTAAATGGAATGCGCGTTAGCGCATTTCATGCGATAAATGCATTTTGCTGTGTGTTGTATACCCGTAACAAAACACAAATTATGACATTTATTCTGTATATATGCACCGAAGTTGTCTGTTTCATTCTTGTTTTCGGAAATTGCTTTTTCTAGGTAACAGGGTGACGTTAACATCCAGGTCACCGCGGGTTCAGTTTGCAGGTTAGAACAGCCGTCGCGGCATGTTTCTTTAGATCTTATACATTGTGACGTCACGAGTGTTTATACACGAATTGCAGCACGTTCCTTTCAATAGTAACATCGCAGGGAATTACATTGGTTGTGCATATATATAGTCATAACCTCAGACAGTGCATGTATTTTAGATATTGATTTCATTTTCGTGCATGAACATCGATGGCGGGTGCGGCTAGCCAAACAGGGGATGTTTACTCCTCCGGCATCTGGTCCCGGCTTTAGCTTGCTAGCGATCCGTCGATGCTCAATTCGGTGTTTTATTGTGAGTGCTGTTGATATTAACGCCAGAATCTTTTTATAACTCATCTATAATGTTATCATATATTTGATAAATCTGGTTCTTTTTGAACAGCAAAACATTTGCCTCGAAATGACAACAATCTTGCAACATCACTTGATAAGGACAAGCTACCGCTCGTCTGCAGCGCCTCAAGGAGGGACAAGTTGAGGAAGATGGTGATGGATTGGCTGTTACAACTCATAAGTGGTATGTTGACTTTTTAAATTATCTCACGGTAAGAAGGCACTGTCTGTTTTGTATCGACCTTTTCTCTTGGTCTTGGTCAAATCAAAAGAAAATGTAAATTCATTCATTGCTTTATCTGCTGTTATTTTAGGTATATCAAAAGATTAATATCTTTACGTGGTTTGAACCTTATAGATTTTACTCTAATTGAATTTGATATCATAGAATATAAGTTAATGGATATTTGCACGATGAATTATTTCCTTCTCAAACATGATGATCAAACTCGCATTTTCAAAAGAACATAATTCATCTAAACTTTTAATCAGGATAATCGTTAATGAATTGAGATCAACTTTGGACATACAAAAAGTAAAGGAACTGTAACGATAAGGCGTAAAATCTGCCCAAAAATAATGAAGTTTAAAAGTAAATCATTTCTTTAATCAAGTGGGTGAGATATTTTAAAAGATAATACCTCTTCAAATTCTGGCAAAAAAAATTATCATAAAATTTCTCGAATGGAGAGATATTTAAATTTAAGGTCAGATCCTGCAAATCCGACACTTGTATGTCTTTCTCTCATATTATGATAGACATTTTAAATCATAAAATCATTGAGATTCCTTAGAACTTTATATAGTGCTTCCAATATACATTTTGACTTTTATGAACTTCCTACTCTTATGGAGTCAGTGATTTATGCCCTTTTCTTATGATGTGAAAAGGTACAAAATCCAATTTAAAATTATTTCTATAGTATATTTTTATTTCAAAATTGAAACAGAACTTCCTTAGTATTTTATCTTAGAACCTGAAAAAAGAAAATGGTACATTACCCAAGTAATTTTCAAGAAAATGGACTCTTGAAGTTTTGACGATATCTGCAGATGTCTGGTTAATCCGGATAATAATATTTGGATAGAATCGCGTTTAAGCACGGTATGTCTTATTGAATCGTATCTCATATTGACACTTCGATCAACAAAAGCGACCGATTGTCAGAAAATTTTTCGTCATATTACTCATATTACTTTAAAAATAAAAAAGACCCTACCCTCACTTCTACGTTGAAATATACGCTATTTTTCATATTTATGTTAACAAGACTTTTGTCTTGATTAAAGACATTTGAAATGAAATAATTCCACTACAGGACACTTTTTTCACAATGGTCGAGCTGCCGTCGCAAGTAAAATTTGGGCAGAGGTTACGGCTCTTAACGTTACGGGTCCTTTTATATATATTTTAATTGACAATTCTCTGAATTTGCTAATATTGAAACATATGTTTTACCATATTAAGATTTAAGTGCGTCATATGCGCAATTCAACACTTGATGACTCATGAGTGATGCTCTAGGTCTGAGAAGAGGAAATCCAAATCATTTCATTTCGATTGTTATTCTAAAGAAACGAAGATTCTGATTGGCCGAGAAATTGTGTTGATACCTGCATCAACCGAAACCGGAAGTGCACGCTTAGCAGCGTCATAAGCAACGTCGTTGGCAACACAATTTCAAAGCTGCAAATAAACGTTGAAACATGACGAAATGAAATGATAAGGAATCATTGTAATATTTTTTTGGTTGACCGAGGTATCAACACCAAAATTGAGGGAAAAACTTACGCATCTTGCGCTACGCGCACTATGCAGTTTTCCCTCAATTTTTGGTTTTGATACCTCGGTCAACCAAGAAGATATTACAATGATTTCTTAAATAATATGAAATAATGAAGAGCAAAAGTCTTAACTTGACCTAAAAAGTCTAAACTTTACCTAATAAGTCTAAACTTTACCTAAAAAGTCTGCCAAAGAATATTTCAATTAAGAATTTTCTGAATGTCAGTATATTATGACCGGATTTTAATAGGAACTTATTAAAATGTAATGACCTTTTCAGGAGATAAGTATGAAAAAGTTGTGAGACGTAAATTTAAGGAATGTGACAACGATCAAGATGGTCAAATGACGTCTGACGAACTATTAGCGTGTCTGGAAAATCATGGTATAGCCAGGTTCAGCGATATTAAGGACGGGATAAAGGAACATTTGATGAGGTATGTATGTCGATGATATGGTCAATATCAATGAAGCATAAGTAGAACATTTCTATTCCATGGACGGAGCAAAATAAATCGAAAATTTGAATTCAAATGACATCGATGAATTATGTTTTTTAACCTAGATGTTTTTTAAGAAAAAAACCTCGACTCATAATAAACACCTAAGTTAATGATTTTCGAAATTTCCGTTTTGTTCTCTCTATGAGACATGGCTTTGTTTAAATGTTTCATGTACACAAAATGGTTAGGCTCCGTATAGAAAAAAATATTATAGCTTTCTTTGTCTTGCCTCACGTCAACAAATTGAGAGCAACACCCAATATGGATAAAATTCTCTGTATATAATTCTAAACCCCATAGAAGAACAAATAAATATTAAAGAAGTACCGATCAGTTATTTAGTCTCAAAGTTGAGAAGGCCAGGCAAAATCATTAGAATTTCCAAAAATTAGACCAAGGTTTAAGGAGCTGAGACTCATTAAAGAAGAGAATAAAGGATTCGATCTCTTACAAAATAAATTGCATTCTCTGACTAAATGGAATTTATATAGAATTGTTGATAATGAATATAAACACTTGTGCTTTATACTAGTATTTCTGTTAATTATATTAGAGGTTTGTGTGTGGATGCAGTAATAGGGATAGGAGATAAGAACGAAGACTGGCAGCTGGATGCAAAGGAGTATGTAGCTATCATGGAACCAGAATTCGTAGCCAAAGAGAAAGGTTCGATTACTCGTTTAGTTATTATCGTGCATAGAAGTATATCGCGGTATTAATAATTTATTCTTTTTATTTCTGAATGAAAGTCTTAAAAGCATAATCTTTTTGTCATATGTTCTTTGCAGTTTGCCACTTAGAAGGAAAAACATATAAAGAGGGGGAGATGAGCTCAGGGCACTGCAAGATTTGGTAAGATCAGATATGAAAATCATAACTCCAATCGTTACCAACATCTACCGGCGCAAATATCTAGTGGTTCTAAGTTTGTTAACTTGTGGGCTAGTGACCTGGATGTTGCTGGTCGATGGTCACTTGTGCCGAAGTTCTGCCGACTCATATTCTCTGGAGTGTTTGATGTGTAAACACAAATTTCCTTGTTTGTGTTATGTGAACATGTATGTGGTGTTAAAAAGTCGTCATCTCATTCATCATTATTTAACATGACAATCACTATTATCAAAGAAAGGAAGGGATCTCCAACAACACCAAATTGCAGCGCCCACAGGAAAACTACAGATTAGTGTGCTTCCTTTCCTTTGTTGGATTTAATTTTTCATGTGACAGATCGTAAATATTTTAACCACTAAAACATTTTTGTCATATCTAAGTGACAGTAAGTGTTTTGAATATATTTCCCTGACATGGTCGCCATAGCACTTTCTATATAGACATGACGTCAGACAGTGCATGCGTTTTATATACTGTGTACTTCATCGTGCATTAACATCGACGGCGGGTGCGGCTAGCCAACAGGGGATGCTTACTCCTCCCGGGCACCTGATCCCACCTCTGACTTGCTAGGGGTCCGTCGATGCTCAACATAGTGCTCTATTGTGAGTGCTGTTGATATTATCGTCAGGATCTTCTTTAACTCATCTATGCTTTTCATATCATGAAACAAAGGAGGGAATCACCAACAACACTAGGTTGCAACTCCAAAACGCCCAATGCAAAAACACAGAGCAGACATGCACAACAAAATACGAAAAAGGGACAAGGAACAAACACACGACACACAAAAGACCACAAATGAACCAACGAGACCAATAGGAAACCGGTGCTGAGTAAGAACGACCATGTGCCACGCAAGTAGTAGACGGTGTGGTTATCATTGATTATCAGACGTCATCATCAACATTTTATTACCATCAGTTTTAGTAATGTCTGAACTTTAATATTCTCGTTGATCCTTGCTACATAAAACATAAATCGGTTGATATAAGTAGCTAGTGTTACAGTCACAGTACACAAAACATATTCTTCATTTTGTTTCTATTTCAGTTTCTGCTCATCGGGTCGCTGGGTCTGTGGCGGAAACGCGTGTGAGAAAGGTTAATATTCTACATTCTGTTTAAGAGCTCGGTCTGAAGTTTCTCTGATCAATTTATCAAAAAAAGTTTGCCAAAGCAAAGGATAGTAACAACGTTTTGTTTCTTGTTATTTTACACAAATTCACAATTGCAAAGACATATGCATGTCATATCATTAATTTTTTTCAAATTGAATAAAAAGCAAAATTTCAATACTGTTCAACAATTTCAGTTTTGTATAAATAGGCACAAATTTTTTCAGGGCGGTTTAATGATCATCTGACCATTTTAAACATGAATTAATAGAAACTAAGTAAAACGATCGAAGGACAAAATTTTGACAAGAGTATCTTTTTTCCATAAATGTGAATACAATGCATTTTTTTAATGTCATTATTTTTGTCTTGCTATTCAAAAGTCTTTCAGATTATTGAGTTATCATGACTCTTCTTTCTGAGAGAGGAATACAACTGTTGGGTAACTTTTTTTTCCAATTCCTTTGATGTTATTATCAAATAAATATGTTTAATCTCATCTTCTTCCAGTTGCTAACGACATTAAACCAACAAAATACCAGCAGCAAATACAGAAAATGATCAAAGGATTCCAGAAGAAGGACGACAAAAGCAGGCCATAAACTCCAGATATACTCACTTCCTTTATCTGACCGTTGTTTAATTGAAGCAACCTATCACCATTGTAAAGGCAACATAAAAAACTAATTCACAATTTTCATAGAATCGATCTAACCATTTTCCTTTTGAACATTCATTTTAATTTCCGCCTACTGTTAGTTTTTACTTGAATTAAACGTCAGCTTCTTCGAACGAATTATTCTGAAATGAGTTATTTTCTTTTATCATTGTATACATAGATTTTGAATGACATTAACAATATGTACAGATTACCCTGAACTGATTCTCGAAGAAAAGATATAATCTTAATAAGTTAAAGAAGATCCTGACGATAATCTCAACAGCACTCACAATAGAGCACTATATTGAGCATCGACGGACCCTTAGCAAGCTAGAGGTGAGATCAGGTGTCCGGGAGGAGTAAGCATCCCCTGTTGGCTAGCCGCACCCGCCGTCGATGTTAATGCATAATAAAGAACACAGTATATAAAATGCAAGCACTGTCTGACGTTATGTCTATATAGAAAGTGTTATGGCGACCATGTCAGGGAAATAAATTCAAAACACTTACTGTCAAACCCCCCGCGGGGACCTTTTTTACGAGCTCCACACGGCAAATAATGTCGAAGCGTTCCAACTCTATACCTTCTTGAAAAAAAATTCCAAACCAATTTCCATGCACCAGACACGTGTTTCGAATATTAAATTCTCTTCAGTCATGCTTTTAGTGGAGCCACCAAAAATAATTTCAGTAGGGTCGATTCAGTAGCATATCTAAAATAAAATCTATGTTCGAAATAGCATTGGAGGGATGGTGCTAAGATGTTAAACTCCTTTAATTTCGATGATATTTATCGGTGAAATGGCTAGTCCGAAATAAAAAAAATTATATATGATGTCACATTGATAAAAGGCCAAAACAATGCTTCTTTCAGGTGACAGAGCTGGAAAGAAGTATTTAATACACTTGACAAGCATCAGGCCACGGGGATCGGAATGTTAAACGTTAATCCTCACCCGTCTTCAAATTCAATTGCATCATTTAAGAACAGATCAATCATGGACCAGACATGCAAGTTTCGGGTACTTAACCTTCGTCAGTAATCCTCAGTCTGAACAACGTAATATTGCCAAAGAGTGTGAAAGATATTATGTCCAAATGACAAATATGGATAATGACCATATCCCTGTCTACAGTACAAAATCGATAATTCAGAAAATCAGAAACCGAAGGCATACAAAATCAGGATAAAACAGGAACCAAAGCAAACAAAAACAAAAACCTCCACCATATGAAAAGAAGCGAACTCCCGATATGAGAGTGAGACCAGGTGCCCAGGAAGAGTAAGCATCTCCTGCTTGCATGCAACACCCGTCGCTTCAATTCGGTAGAACTGTCACATCCGGTTACTTCCATTTTGGAAGATATAGAGTACAGAATATCATCCACCATTCTGGATAGTGGGACATCATAGTGTATGACGAGTTCCCCATATCGACCGTAGAACTTCCTCAGTGACGATGTTAGTCGGTCACAAACATATCCCTGACTGAGAAGCTTATCTGAAAGACGCCTAGCTCTCAGAACAAAATCCGTATATTTGGTACTTGCTCTGGCATAGCGTATCAACTGAGATATGAACACGCCATAAGCAGGCGATGAAGGGATGTTGCTACTCAGAAAAGGAAAGTTCGTAATGCTGAAATTGAAGTCGTCACGTTTGTCATAGAGTGAGGTGTTCATGTGACCATCAGTGTCGTGGGACAACATTATGTCCAAATAGGATGCTGAATTATTTGTCTCTGTAGTTTCTTTGACTTCAAGCTCCGAAGGATAGATACTGCTCAGGTAATCCGCGAATTTTGGATTATTGATGGACAACACATCGTCTATGTATCTGTAAGTGAAGTTGAAGTCAGAAGCTAAGTATCTTTTCCCTTCAGAAACCAACGATTGAATGAATTCAGCTTCGTACGAGTAAAGGAAAATGTCGGCAAGGAGTGGGGCACAATTGGTCCCCATTGGAATTCCGACAATTTGCTGGAAGATTTTTCCTCCAAACACCACAAAAATGTTGTCGATCAGAAAGTTTAACATCTGAATAATGTCTGTTTCAGTGTACTTATTTTCAGAATCTGACTTTTCTTTTACAAAGTAGGTTTTGTCCTAGTTAACAACAATAAATTTGTATTTGCGATTACCGTTCTTACTTGTAAACGCATTACTTATAATTTTTGCGAGTCTTTCTTTCAATTTAGAATGTGGAATTGTAGTGTAAAGTGTCGAAAAATCAAAGGCTTTGATCGAATGGACTCTACTAAAATGAGTGGATTTCAGATGTTCTAAAAGTTCCTTCGAATTCTTCAAAATCCACATCTGGTTGATACCACTGCGAGAATATACCGTCGAACAATATTTTTGTAGCCCAGATTTGATTTCAGATAAAACTTTGGTGAGTAAGATCGATACAGATTTGGTAGAACATTTTGAGGAACCAGCGATGAAACGTTGTTTGTACGGATTCTTATGCATTTTAGGTATGCAGTATAAGTATGGTAAATCTAAATCTAAATTTGTAGTGTCGAAGCCAAAGGAAGCAAGAGCTGATTTGTGGTTATCTATTATTTCAGAGGCAGAAAGGTTTGTTGGGGTGTAAGTGGGATTTCCTGGTGTCGAATTTAAACCCAACTCTTTAACTAGACTGTCGAAATAGTACTTTTTGCAAGTAAATGTGTAATTATTTGAGGCTTTGTCCGCTGGTGTGATGACATAATGTTCTTGTAGGTAGGTAAGTTCTGTGATAACATCAGGGTCTTTAAATATAGACACGAATCTGGTGTTCACAGTTGATTTTAATCGGTTAATTCTAGATAAAAGTAACCCTCTGATTGATTTTATCCATTCGGAAAGGGTGTCGAGCTGTACATCCTCTTTCTTTGCCCAACGTCTTGCATATTCCTCACAAGAGTCCATGATAATTTTGACATTTTGGTTCCATGTAAAGGACATACTTTCTCTGTATTTGGGACCCTTTTTTAACAATTCTCTCAACTTGTCGTTCTTGACTATACTAAGGTCACCGGTAATAACGTGTCCACAAGGAGAGTAGTTGAAATCCGATGAAGAACATTCGCAGGGAAGTGGATGTAGTGAGGGATTACTTAAATCAATACACTGCAGGAATCGTTTGTAATTGTAAATTTTAGATGCAACTGTTGGTGTGTAGCTATAGGAAATACAAGGAGTTTCTTTTCTTTTGAAATATGGTGGGATTTTTTCTGTGACAGTTTTGTGATTCAAAATTTGACCAAGATTCAAGTTATCAATATATCAAGATTCAAGTTATCAAGATTCAAGTTATCAATATCAAGATTCAAGTTATCAAGATTCAAGTTATCAATTTCGGACAAATATGTACCGAAAGACGTATTCGAGATAGGTAACATTCATTATAATGACAGTAATCAATCTCCACTGATGTAGCGATGGGTTAATGAAAGTAAGTTTGGACAAAGGATCGTTTTATTATCAAATGAAATGTAATCTACAAAAACTGTAAGATGTCTTAAAACCGTCTTCAAAGCGAATGAAATGATTCTGATTCTTAAGAAAAGAAATCAATTAAGTACGGTAGATTACCATCAAATCTTGGAAAATCTAAAAGGGCAGACAGGAAATCCCGTGGAATGACAATGTATCAGTCTCATCCTTAATTAGTTTTTTTATTTTTCATTTTCTCTGTGCTTTTTTCATGACAATAATAGATACACTGAAATTTTCGTAGACTTTTGCATAAATTTAGGCAGTTTCGTTGCCTCTGTTTGGTATATCGTGCAAGATGTCATAAAGGTGAAATAGAGAATGTTTAATGTCTTAATTCCTTAACAATTTCATTAAAAAACAACTATTTGAATTCATTAACAAAGAGCAACTGATCCCCGAAACAAAATAATATTCAAGTACCCGAGATCTACCTTATTTTGTTCATCAATGTTCAATCGTATCATTATTTCCTCACTTAATTCCACAAAGTCAACAAGGCATTAATCTCCCAAATAATACTCAGACACTTGAAATATTCATAATAATATCTGTTTTTGTGTTCGTCTTCTCCGTGTTTTCTCATCGGGTGTTTTGCTGTTGGTACTGCAACCGGGTCTGGTTGGTGATCCCCTTTCTTCTTTTACACCACATTTGTACGTTCTTCGAAACCTCTGGGTAATCAGAAAAGTGGGAGGGTTGTGCGCAGGCAATCCGGATAACCACACCATCTGTTACTTGCGTGGGAGATGTGCGTCTTAACACCAATTCATTTAAAGAATATATGAATATAAACATCAAAAAAGTACCTATCAGTTATTCAGTCTCAAAGTCGAGAAGGCAAGGCAGAATCGTGAGAATTGAATGAAATACGAGTGTGTATGACAAAGCATATCATTTTGGATTCAACAACGTAGAATTTCCATGGCTGGATAGGGATGCTCCCAGGCAAACATCATACGGCAATTACATTTCACAACTTATCCGGTACGCTAGAGCATGTACTAATGTTTTGGATTTTCGCAGAACCAATCGACTTTAAGGTAAAATATACCGCTTTTATAAAGTAGTTAAGACTTAACAGCATGGACCAAACATGCACGTTTCGGGTAATTAACCCTCGTCAGTGATCCTCCATCCAAAAACAATAAAATATGGCCAAAATCTGTAAAAATAATGTCCAGATTTACCGAAAGACGTAGCTAGATGGCTGGGATATGATGCTAAAGGACCCAGGTTTTAAAAATTTGAGAAATATTTGGAAGCAGACATTTTCGAAAGAGTTTGAAGAAACGACTAATCGAAATGGGTCGAACTTGGCTACATGTGCCCTCGGGGACTCCTGGTACACCAGCAGTGACACTGACCAAGTGTTACAAATGTTAAACGTCTTCAAATTTATTACCATCATTGAAAAGCAGATCAATTAACAGCATGAACCAGACATGCACTTTTCGGGAATTTAACCCTTGTCGGTGATCTTGACAGATTAACAACCCTGTACCAGTGTAATCTTTAGAGTTTCACTCTGACTGACAGTGACGACAGGATTCGATGTCGAATCCTGGGCAAACCTCGTTAGAGATTGCATAGCCCCGACTATTGTCCTACGGTCAGTCTCGTGGTGTTTCATGTTTGATGTCGTATTTGGTATTCCTTATCCCTTCTGTGTCTCTTTGCGTTCTTCAATACCTCTGGGTAATCGAAAAAGAGGAAGGGGTTTGCGGACGTAATTCGAATAATGACACCATTCTAGCCAATATGTTGGCCCACATATTTGTAACATATATTCCGACGAACCGTGTTAGGGATGAGTTCTGAATATCTATCAGAGTTTGAAATTCAAATAGCAATGTGACGAGACATAATAATTCAAAATATTCCGGTATCAAAGCAGGGAAGATGGGGTCGCTTTATGAAGGATTCAATAGCATCAACCACAGTAAAACACCGAAACGTCAAAATTGAGAGAAAGGAGGGGATCTCCAACAACACTTGGTTGCAGCACCAACAGCAAAAACCCAAAACACGCACTGCAAAACAAAAACAAAGCAACCACGCGCAGAATGAGACGCAAATGGTTCAATGAACGCCAAATCATATCATAGAAACAAACATAAATGCCTACACATAAACCGACTTGGGATGGCCATCTGCCACGTAAGTAGAATACCTTTTGGTTATCTGGATTACGTGCGCACAACCCTCCCATTTGAGGTCTCGCAGAAGAAAGGAGGGGATCTCCAACAGCACCTACATCAAAACTCCAAAACACCCAATGCAAAACACAGAGCAGACAGTAGAGCAGAGCGCACAATCGTGGTGTAAAACGTAAAACACCGAAACATCAAAATTGGGAAAAATACAGAGTAGGCAAGGAATTCTCATCTACGAGAGAGCATTTAAATTTTTAGCGGCGGGATCTATAACTCCTTTTCAAGCTGTAGACAACGGCAACAAATTATTGATTTGAGAATTACAATATAAGAAGGTGTACAATAACATTTTGCGATTAGCACAAACTTACTTGATCTTTAATAGATTTTCTAGCTGTCCTTACGAGTTCAGTATCGTCCAAGAGATTATTATATGAAGAATGGAAATTATCAATAACATAACTGCCGTTCAAAGTGGACCTAACTCACAATCATCTATCATATTTTCGAGTCTTTTGTTACTAGGATTGGTTGTTACTTTCACCTGCCTATTTTCGATATTCACCATTTCGAAATGCCGGAAGATGATATTTCAGGTCCGGTTTATGTGTTTACATTTGACCTTTGTGAACTTGTTACAAGGCTTGTCAATGGTGATTGCTGGGATTCAATATATGATTCAAGGTCAGCCTTGTTACGTCATCCTGAAGTTCAGACCTATTTTATTCACGATCTACTTTCTCTTTCTTGCAACCATGGGGACGGACAGGTTGATATCCTTGCAACTTGCTATGAAATACACCTTCTGGTTTCGGGAAAGAAATGCATACATTCTTGCCAGTGTCATTTATAGCTTCGGAATCTTGATAAATCTTCCTAACTTCATAAGCAGCGATACTTTTCTTTGCCAATCTGAAGGAATTTTTACTGAATTAAGCCAAGTGTTCCTGTCAATAGCGTTTATAATAGTATTTATATACATCATGATTATCTACACCATTCTTGGATATATCGCATTTTCAAAGATGAAGAAATATTTGAGACAGAAATCAGTTATTTTACGGAAAAATGATTACAAATATTTTTGGCTCTCAACGTTGAAATCCTTTAACCTCGCTATCATATCTCTGATATTTCTTGGACCTTTTTGTTTATCTCGTCTTCAAGCCGTCATTGTATCGGTTCCGCCTGTATCACCAGACACTGTTTCTATTGACAGATTTCTCCCATACTTTCTAACTTTGCTCCTACAGATAGCTAGTCCAATATCAATACTGGCCATGTATAAGGAATGCAGATTTCATGTACTACAGATAATTTGGAATTGTAAACAAGAGAAGAAAGCGAAACTACAAACAGAGTATGCGCAATATTATGCGTCCTACGTCATCAGTGGAACAGAGGAAACACATATCTAACATAAGGTCTGTTCTTGGAAATGAGTTACTCGAATAATTCAGTACTTTTAAGATTGATATAGATATTTCTAAATTGATTTTGTCACATGCAGTAATTATCAATATTTATGAACATGTGATATCAAAATATTGAGATTGAGAAATAATGAATAGTTGAGTAAACTTTAAGCCTCTTTTACTTACCACAGTAGAACAAATCCGCAACTTTGCAATTAACAATGTACACAAAGCACAAACTTCACATGCAACATGTGACAACGTGAAACGTCATAACAAACATTTGTTTTTGTTCTTCCTTATGTATATCGGAGACAAAGCGTCAAATAAACCGCAGAAATACTAATATGACCTTATCAGTGTCCATAACAGTCCAACATTTAGCATAGCATACAATATTTGGAGCATGAGACGCTGAATCTTTTCCGTGTAACTGATCTCATCCGCTGTATTTCCATTGATTGTACTAAATGTTTTGTTTCCGATTTTTATTTCGTGTTCGATTTTCACTCACTAATTCTAGAAGTTTTTCCAGATGCGAAATAAAACGAATTTATTTTATGTCGGCGCCTTGGTGAAGTGGTTATGATGTCTACATGTTGCTGATTCGAGTCTCATTAGTGCGGTTCCGCCGACAAACATATATATATACACTTCTGTGTTTTATAAGATGAAAACGTTAAGGGTATTGAGCAAAAAGCAAATACCCACTTTTGTCGTATTTATTGAATATATATGTACCGGACGCGTTTAAACATCGAAAAGGACCGAAAGGGAGATGAATATACAGAAAAGGACCAAATGGAGCAAGAAACACCGAAATACCAATATATTTCGTATATACTCAGAGATGCTGACTCTTTCTGGGCACCTTGTCTCACCCCCATGTCAGGAGTAAGCTTTTTTCATGTGGTGGAGGTTTTTGTTTGTTTGCTTTCGTTCCTGTTTTATCCTGATTTTGTATGACTTCGGTTTATGATTTTCTGTACTATGTATTGGGATATGGTCACTGTCCGTTTGCTGTTAGAAAACAGTCTGTGTAGTGCCAGAATGATAGGTTAAACAAATATGCAGATAATGTTGAACTTATTTCAGAAAATCAAGCTGGGTTTAGAAAAATTCACGGTACTACAGATCCTATTCATTAATCGAATTGTCCAATTTATTTAAGAAAAAGTTATACTGTATTTATAGACTTTGAAAAAGCGTTCGATATTGTGTGGAGATTAGGTTAATGGAACAAACTTATTTTAAGCAATATTGATGGTAAATGTTTTAATGTGAAAACAAATATGTACAAAAATGTGAAATCAAAGATTGTCAGTGGTAATGTATTTTCTTGTTCATTCATATGTAAATCCGTTTTCTTTATTTTTAAATGACTTAGAACATTTCTTAAGCGCCAATAATGCTAAAGGATTAAAACGTTTGTAAGAAAAACTAGAGAATGATGTCCATATTTACTTGAAATTATGTATAATACTATACGCCGATGATACAAGTTTGTTGTCTGAATCATCTTTCGAATGTTAAACGTCTTCAAATTCAACAGCATCTTTTATAAACGGATAAATTTGCAGCATGGACCAGACATGCACGTTTCGGGTACTAAACCCTCGTCAGTAATCTTCAAGCTAAACAATGTAATATGGCCAAAGAGGGTGAAAATTATTATGTCAAAAAATGTACCGAAAGATGTAGCAGGATGTGGACGTCAAATTTTCAAATAATGTACGAGATCAAAAAGGTTTATTATACTTCAAGAGGTTTTAATGCATAGTAAAACGTCAGAAGACAAAAGTTTATACTGAAACTACTTTTGCTTTTTCAGTGATGTTTAAAAACACGTAGCTGTTAAATTGCAATCCAGGCCCCTCTATTGAACAAAGCATATCACTAGAAGTAGACTAAGTATAGATTTCCCCTGTTCCATTTCAAATACCTAAGATATGTATCCTTAAATAAGAATATAAATATTTATCAAATGCGAAACTTTATTTTTCACAATCTTCTAATCGTAATGTAACACTTTAGTGGAGACTGCACCAAAAATGTATAATGTGCAGTGTCATTAGAACACATCATAATACACTGGAAAGGTCTGCGTCATTTTTTTTAAATAACTTGTCACATTTTTTCAACAAAACATGGATTGCATTATTACGTACAAATGGGGTCAGCTTATGTTGTTGAGAAAATTTAAATTGATTTTTTAAAAAGTATTTTTGGCAAATATAAGGGTCACGGACAACCCTTATATCCCTTGGTTACTGTACTATTTTTTTTTTCAAATAAGTACATTAATTTTACATTTTCGAAATTTCTCTTAACTTCATATTTAACCAAGGAAATAAAAGGGGCAGTTATATGCTTTAAGAGTTTTATTTGCAGGGGGGGTGAATTTTGAATGTTAAGAATCCATTGTATCAGAAGGAATTTTGGGGAAATATTCAAAAGAAAAAGTTGGTGGAGGGGTAATATTTGCTTTTAGCGTTTAGCAGTAGGGAAGTACAGTGTACATGTATACACATGATATAAGTGTCTCCTCGTTGGCTTTTCCTTTACAACAAATATGCAGTTACGTGATACATTACCTACTTAACAGACGATGCTTTGTTATAATGATGAAGTCTGGAGGAAGGAGATAGGTCAAATTACATATCGCTTGACTTTAAAAATAATTGTTACCCTACTTAATGTTTACCTTACGTTTAAAAATGTTTTAAAATGAGATACAAAAGGTAAGTCAATGTTATGAATTTATAATATACCTAGGATTGTATACTTTAAAAAATATTTATATGTATTAACGAAATATGAACAGAATAATATTTTTGACCTCAACTCAACTTCTTTACTGTTACGGTCAATCACAAACGTTGGTGAGAACCTCGGTGTGAACAGAACGACTTGTATGAAGTACACGTACCTTTTTTTATTTATAGTTGTCGTTATAATTGATTCTTGCTTGAAAAAAATCTACACACCCTTAACACTTCCTACTTGGCTTGGCTCTTAAATCTATTTTCATAATGAGGTAAGAAATAAAACAAATGTAGGGGATTGCTAGCCTACCTCAAAAGCTACATTCACCAGTACATATAGTAACTTTACCTTGTTCCCGGCATTATGAGATACTCACAATGTATATTCTTTCTTTCTGGTGAATTCTCCAAAGATGTATACTCCAAGGCACCCTATAAATAAAACATTTTCTTCATATGGCCTTGTCCACTTGTAGACATGCAGGCAATAAGTACATGTTGTAGATCAATGGGTATTCAAATCATTTAAGGCATTTTTTTTTGTCATTTGTTTTATTTTTCTCAGCTAAATGTCGAAAAAGACAGAAAAAGGGTTATTTTCATAGAGGACAACATCTAAGGTAGACAACTTGTGCCTGATCATTGCAATGTATATATTTCATTGCAATAAATGTATATAATCTTTACAAATAAATGAATAAAAGATTGACTGGAAATAGGAATTGACTAGTTTGTGTTAAAAATATAAACGTTGACAAATATTGATACACAAGTTAATAAAATATACATAAGTGAATAAATCAATAAAAAAATAATAAAGGGGGGAAATAGTAGATAAATGAGGGATAAATTAATAGATGAATAAATGATATTTTAAGTTATGAATAAAGATAAAGACAGGCAGGTGAAATTTATGAATGAATTAATAGACGGATAAATAGACAAATACATGAAGAAATGAAATAATTGATGTATATATAATATTATACTAGTCAAAATTTCTAACCGAAAACCTGAGTTAATATACTCAATTCCATAAACATATTTTAAAGATTGAGAGAAACTTTTCCTTGCCATACTGAATTCTTTACAGATCTTTTGCTTTTCAAAAATTAATTGTTTCTTTGTTACGTTGTGATTCCCTATAGTGCAACTCATCGATATGAGAAAAAAAAAACACTCGCATAACCAGCACTTCCGGTCGCAAAGAATTCCTGCTGAATTAGTGCATTAATTTAACTTTTTGTTAAATGTTCTGGCTTTTTAGTCCCCTACCGGCAACGCCGAAGGGGACTCTTAGTTTCCTCTCGGTCTGTCTGTCCGTCTGTCTGTCTGTCCGTCCGTCTGTCCGTCCGTCTGTCCCTCCGTCTGTCCCTCCGTCTGTCCGTCTGTCCGAATATCAGTTTTCCGGACTTTTTTCTGCAACGGATAGAGATATTCAGATGAAATTTGATACACAGCTTGGTCTTGGATAGTTACAGAGCAAGTTTGACTTTCATCACGCTTGACCCATTTTTCGAGGAGTTATGCCCCTTGATGACTTGGAAAATTCAGTTTTTGTCAGTTTTCCGGACTTTTTTCTGCAACGGATGGAGATATTCAGATGAAATTTGATACACAACTTGGTCTTGGATAGTTACAGAGCAAGTTTGACTTTCATCACGCTTGACCCATTTTTCAAGGAGTTATTCCTCTTGATGACTTGGAAAATTAAGTTTTTGTCAGTTTTCCGGACTTTTTTCTGCAACGGATGGAGATATTCAGATGAAATTTGATACACAGTTTGGTCTTGGATAGTTACAGAGCAAGTTTGACTTTCGTCATGCTTGACCTATTTTTTTTCAAGGAGTTATTCCCCTCTATAACTTGGAAAATTAAATTTTTGTCAGTTTTCTGCACTTTTTTTCTGCAACGGATGAAGATATTCAGATGAAATTTGATACACAGCTTGGTCTTGGATAGTTACAGAGCAAGTTTGACTTTCATCACGCTTGACCCATTTTTCGAGGAGTTATGCCCCTTGATGACTTGGAAAATTCAGTTTTTGTCAGTTTTCCGGACTTTTTTCTGCAACGGATGGAGATATTCAGATGAAATTTGATACACAACTTGGTCTTGGATAGTTACAGAGCAAGTTTGACTTTCGTCATGCTTGACCTATTTTTCAAGGAGTTATTCCCCTCTATAACTTGGAAAATTAAATTTTTGTCAGTTTTCTGCACTTTTTTTCTGCAACGGATGAAGATATTCAGATGAAATTTGATACACAGCTTGGTCTTGGATAGTTACAGAGCAAGTTCGACTTATGTCACGCTTGACCTTTTTTTCGAGGAGTTATGGCCCTTTATGACTTGGAAAATTCAGTTTCTGTCAGTTTTCCAGACTTCTTTCTGCAACAATAGAGATATTCAGGTGAAATTTGATACTCAGCTAAGTCTTGGATAGTTACAGAGCAAGTTCAACTTTCGTCACGCTTGACCTCTTTTTCGAATCGATAAAGCAGATAAAACCTCAGAACTGAGCTGCACAGACAGTAAGTTTAATTTAAACTCATATATGTTTAATTGAAGAGTAATTCATAGGCAGAGTTGCAGGACATAAATATATGCCGCCGGTAGGGGACTATATCGCTCAGCGATCATAACATTTTTAAAGTTGTTTCAATCGCAAAAAAATATAAATATGTCGTTTTTCTACAATGATGACGTTCAAAAATCTAAAGTAAATCGATATTACACCTTGACGAGAATAAAACATCGCTATGGCATCGAAGAGAGACTCAGGTATTTCTGCAAGTGCGTGTAGTTTTGGGCATGCGCCGTATAAAAACCACATTTTATCTGGTTTTTTTTTCAGTTTGGAGGACACTAGTTTATGTGTTTCTAAAGAAAAAAGCATGTTTTGTTCGGGATTTTATTCTCTTTACGAAAAATATTAAATTACGTCAAATTCGTCACGCTCCAGTAACGTTACCTAGCTCATATTAAACCAAAATTTCGAGAGAAAAATGAAGTGAAAGTATTGAAAAATCAATCTGTGAATATACAATTTTCAATAATGAAAACTTATTCTTAATAAGATTATGATGATTGAAAAAATGATCGGTTAGAAATCTCGACCAGTATATTTTGATCTTGAACTTAGAATTTTGGCTCAATTAATCTAAATAGAGACATTCATATTATATTTTATAGGTGCCTCGTCATAACCATTCTCGTGACCTTACTGTGTACAGCTATAGTAAATGTATCCCTCTGGATTGAGGTCAGCCATGAAGGAGAAGTTAGATTTATAACGAGAAAATGGATGTCCAAAAGAGCAGGATTAAGTCAGACGGCATATCAAACAAATGGCCGAGGAAAACAGAACCATCTGTACTTCTTAAGAACTCATAAGAGCGGGAGCACCACCATTTATTCGCTGTTTCTAAGATTTGGTTACAGGAACAATTTAACTTTTGTTTTGCCCGCTAAATTTAATTCTACAACTATCAGCATAGTTCCTTTTCAAAAAGGTAAAGGGTACTTAGGAGCACCAAAGGGAGAGAAATATGAGATTCTATGTCACCATACAGTATATAACAGAACGGGCCTCGCGGGGGTCCTCCCTATAGACACTATGTATATCGGACTTGTTAGGGAGCCACTCGCACATTTTGTGTCAGCATTCATCTATTTTAAATATAAATTTAAAAAGAAATTTCTAGTTGAACTTCCGGGTGATGACGTCATATCGTCAATCACGTGGTATTTAAATAACCCCAAACTTGTGCTACCAAGACACACAGACAAAAACATCCGGCAATGGGTGCACACTAAAAACGGAATGGCATACGATTTTGGATATCCGGTCGAATTGATAGAATATGGAAATTCGATAGAAACGTATGAATTCATAGAGAGGCTTGATTCAGAATTTGACTTGGTTCTTGTTCTGGAATACCTTGATGAATCACTTGTTCTAATGAAAAGAATGCTGGCTTGGTCTATGAAAGACATTTTATACATAACTTATAATAATAAAGGCATCATAAACTCAACGCACGTCAAGAATTTACTGACAGAAGGAGAAATACAAAGGCACCGGGAATGGGAATCGGTAGATTTCGCATTGTACAATCATTTTAAGGATAAACTTTTACGAAGAATCCAAAACGAGGGCATGTCATTCCATAACGAGGTCCAGGACTTCAAAGAGGCAAGACACGCCGTGGGACAGTTTTGTTATAGCATGCAGACCGCTGATGAAGAGCTGCATTTTCTGGCAAAGAACTCAAACGAGGAATTTACAATTAATTTTTATGATTGTAAAATGTTGAAAACAATAGGCAGAGACTTTCTGCCACTGTTAAAGGGTCAGAAACATTACAGATCCCTGATATGAGAAAAGAAATGTTATTTTATCCTTAAACTTTCATACGTTTTGTTAACAGAGATAGATAATAATAAAACAAATATGCTAGGTAAGTTTATACTGTATCAATATTCTGTAACACGTATCTCTCAATGATTTATCAATGAAGATGTCTCATAAAAACTTGAATGATAGACTAATTTCTTAGAGCGAGGAAAATATCTCCATGACGACGATGACAACAGCAGTTTTTTTTTTTTTTTGTATTTTCAAAGTTCAGACTAATAAGGGGCTCAGATTCTAAGAAGTTTTCACAGCCTCTATGAATGACATTCGTCTACTTTGATATTCATGTTAATCTGAGTTTAAATTTGAATTTCTAGAACACTTTTGCTATGAGGTTGATGTCGACTGTCACTGGCAGAATACATGTACTTCATAATCAAAATGGTCAGGTTCAAAATCTGCAACTTGCTAATTATGATTTGATATTCAATTTTCTTAATTTTGAAACTGACTGCGACATTAAAAAATAACAAAGCCAATCGGCATAGACCAACCAAAGTTAGTTCCCTTAGCTGGCTATAATATAAGCTAACTGTAAAAATGTCTTTGATAACAAAAAAAAAGTTTGTTAGGACTTGGAGCACATGTGCACAATATACACGTGTATCGAGAGTACTTTAAACGCTTACTACCATCACATGTACTATATAACAGTGTTTTATGACCTCAAAGTGTATTTAAATCTATTTTGTAATACCTTCAACATTTACATAATGGATTGGTCCGAGGCTACTCTTAATAATACCATGACATGTAATAAAGAGGATGTTTTCTCCAGACGTTCTTCTTAGTGTTGTAATGTGATTCATGATATAGGAATACTTTGTATGATTGCATCATAACTCCACATTTCTACTTGAATCAATAAGAGGAATCTATGTTAATATCAGGTAACAAAAGAACTAGGCCGGGAAATTCAATGCACAGGTAATATAATTTTCTTCATAATAATGTTAAAAGTCTTTAAATTCAATGACATAATTTAAGAACAGATACATACATGTATAAGAAATATCATGGCCGATAGAGATATATACCCGACAAAAAAAAAGAAAAAGAAACGCCCATCATATTATATAGTGATTTTGTTATCAATTGATCATAAATATTTAGTTTTATAGACATTTGGTTACAATTTCATTTTCCAACACTCGAATTACCAAGGATTAAACACATTTCGATTATTTTTTCGCAAGATATCACAATGATAATGCTGAATTAAGCTTGTTGTTTCTAGTTCCTGGTGTATGGCCGCTGATTTGGTATCCTTCTGAAACTTTGTTGTTTGACAATTTTGAGGAAATGTTCAGTACAATGTAAATGAACGCTGGTTTCTCTATTCAAATCTAGTGAAAATAGGCCAATAAATCTGAAAATTAAATGTTTCAGTGGAAATTTCCGTATATTGGGGTATGTTTTTCAATAAAGCGAAAAATATTATTTAAAACCACGGACTTAATTTTCAAAAATTGTTGATGCTTGAGGTTTTCATCAAATTTAGATTTTCTGTTTTATGATGTCATTTGAAGCAATTAAATGAATTCGTGAAAATTGTTTTGAATCATTGGAAAAGCAAATGTCAATGCCTGATAGACAATTTTGTATAGGGTTAACAGCTTTCATCATTTAAAAAGTGAACGGAATTCTTAAAAGCCATTTTATTTTGTGACATTGTGTTTTGAACCAAGTGTCTTTATCATGGCGCTATGTCTGATCATGAAGACGGATTTGTTTGACGTTTGACAGAAGTCACTCGTATACTTACGATTTATGATGGAAGAATGCCTATACTTTACATCATACATTTTTAGTTATAGAATGAAGATTAAGTTATGCGTTTCTTTTTTTTTTTTATTGTCGGGTATATATTATGTTATGTAATGTAAAATCTTTGCACAACTTAACGTCAAAGATACATTGATAGATCTTACGGCTGGATGATTTAACAATGATTATAACAAGTTCAATTGCTTTCAAGTTTCCATACATTATGCTTTTTGATAAACACCGAGGTCTTCCCGCAACTATTTTCGAAACTACGCAGTACTTATCTCAAAGCCAGTGCATCAGGCGCGTAGCCAGAGTGCAAGTACTTTTACAGGGGAAGCACTTTCAGTCAGGATTTTTCGGGACCGCTTTGAGATCCATAAGGATTCGTGGGAGATGTCCTTGAGGAGAATCAGGCATGAAGCCCCCCAGTAGCGTAACGGCTTTACACATTTACAGGACAGTTTTCTTCGTTAGAATGATTCTTTGTACACTTTCTTTTCCTTTTAGCAAAACGATGTTGAAACACCTACGTACTTGCGTATGTCTGGCTACGCCCCCGTACATGATCGAAATATCATCTAGAAGTCCATAAGTATATACCTCGAAAAAGTTACATTCTAAAAACGGTGCTTAACCGAGTCAGGCTGGAGATCCTCCCTTTTCTATTTTCTATGAAATTGCATATTATCATATTACATTGTTTTGATTGAGGATCATTGACGAGGGTTCAGTACCTGAAACGTGCATGTCTGGTCCATGCTGCAAATTTATTTATCTGTTCTTAAGGAGGCCGAGTTCGGTTTCAGATCTCAAAACCTGTAATAGAAAAATCGATAATTTTTACACGAATTATTATTTTCTTAATTATTCACATTTTGACAGAATTCTAGAAAAATCGATTGATTTTTATAGTTGCAGGGGTCGTCTCAAAATAACGCCTATTTTACTATGGGTGTATAATGGGAATTTATCGATTTTTCCTATTAAATGCCAATTTTCAAAAATGCTATAATACAGATTTGATTGAAATTGCAATATACTATTACTTTATGAATGATCAATACAATATATCGATCAGAAAAAAATTTGACCGATTGTTATGCACTTGGGGGACATTTCAAAGTATGAAAATCTAACAAAACTGTAAAATTTTGATAGAAAAATTGAAAGTGGCTAGAAAAATAAAGAATTTTCCTCAAAATGCTGTACCAGTATTCAATATTTGTAAACCCTCATTTCTAGCTTCAAAATTATGAAACTCAAAGCAAAAATAATGCGTAATTTACATTATTGGTGCAAGAACTTTGACGTCACTCACCGAAAATAACGTTCGTCCATACCGCAATGTGTAAAACAGCAGTTACGCTGCAGGACAGGGATGCTGCATTTAATGTTTGATTTTTTCTTTAAGTTGTATAAATTCAGAAGATAAAGATACATACAATGTTTTTAATTAAAGAATGTATATTTGAATTTGAAAAATAAAACGGGAAAGGATTCCCCGTGAGAGACGTCAAAAGCAGCTAGAACGCAACGAAACATGTAGAATAGAATTGTATGACGTAAGTGATAAATCAATCATTTAATTTCCATTGTCATTTTCAAGAAACGAAGATTCTGATTGGCTGAGAAATTTTGTTAATACATCGATCAACACAATTTTTGACGGAAGTCTATTTATAGCACTATTTTTAGAACTGGGGGTTCCCTCAAACACGAATAAACTCGTTGCTGAAAATACAATTTGTTGATGTTTGCTTATCATTTCTAGGGTACCATTTCTTTTCTACTTACTCAAAAATTAACAGTTTATGTAGAATTTGTTCAAACTGGTCCTTATTCCAAAGATATAGCGAGACGATCGTTCGCTGTTTGAATCATGGCGGCTGCCATAACTTGTTTTGGCAGACGTATCACTGCAAAACCTTCCGACTTACGAAATATAGTGCGGTGATTGATTGTTTTTAGATCAAAGAAAACAGTCTGTTTTACATAATTAGATAATTAGAAATGAATCATATAGCAGGTATCACCCGAAAAATTGGACGGAAAACTTTTGCATCAACGCGCTACGCGCATTGATGCAGTTTTCTGTCCAATTTTTCGGGTGATACCTGCATCAACAGAAAAAATATAAGCTTCATTTCTGAATTCTTTTATTATATTTCATTTCTCCCTTACAGAAGACGATGACATACATTTGATACAAATAAACTTTGGAACTTTTCACGGAAATTCTTAAGGCATTTTGAGAAAATTTCGTACATTTTTCATCTTTTTGTTCTTTTGACAATTTGTCCACGGATTTCCGATAATCAATGAAAATATTTAGGAGAAAAAATACAAAATTATAAACAGACGTCTTTATTTGTTTAAGATTCTCCTTCTATGAGGAAAGTTACAGTGAGAAGAATAAGGTTATTAACAGCAATTCTCTGTAAGAACCAAAGGATTTCAAAACATGTTGGCACGGCATGTCATGGATTTTTGAGATTTTTGGTATGGAAGTTCAATATGAAGTACTTGTATGTAAATCAACCCCAGTTTTTTCAAAAAGGTTGTCGTTGCCATGGTAACCGTATCTGAAGTTTCAAAAATCGGGAAAATCTATAGGACAAGGCATATTTGTAGGCTTCGTTACCATGGATACAGGTACATTTTAAAACTTAAATCGCTTTGATTATTTTCTTTTAATCCTTATCATTATGCATATTTGTAAAGTTTTTTACATTCATCTCGGATGCCTTATGTATACAAGATGAAAAATTGGGTCAAAACAGGGTATCAAAAGGCTTTGTTTTGGGCACTCAAAGACCCTTTTTTGCATGTTTTTACCGTTTTACAAGGTTGAAAATTTCATAAAAGCACCAATTTTTGAAGTCCAAATTCTAGTTATCCAGTAAGTATCATCTTTGAACTCTACATGAATATAAAATATTAATTGGGCTAATTTGTCCTTTTACATGCAAAGCAGCATCAAATTTAGTTGCTATGGCAACAATCGGCTGAAAGGTTTCAATACGATGAATTTAAACACAACCTCTATCAAACTATCTACGCATGATATTGGAACAGAAGTTCATGTATACATCTATCAGAGGCGTTTTGATATAAAAATAACTTTGAAAATATTTCAAGGTCACCCACTGAATTTTCAAGGCCATTAAACTTTAAGTGACCAGATTTGACGAAAAATCCAGATTTTTCATAAAATGAAGGTGTCAATATTTTAGAAACCTTGAAATATTGAACTTAACAGTTATTTGCCATAAAATGATAAATGTATCACTTATTTCTTAGAACTATTGATTACGTTTCTTCACATCTTCGAATATCTAAATTCTAGGTGAGTATTTTGATAAAAAAAGGGACGAAATCTGTATTTTTCTTGTTTTTTGACGGAAAAATATTTTCCTATTGAATTGCGACAATTCAATAAATTCTAAGATTTGTCTTTCTTATATTCATGTGCTTTCATAATATATATGACCTATGAAAATATTTAAATAAAAAAATCACTAAAATCGGTAATAAAAAAATTAAAAAATCAATATTTTATGCAAAATTTGAGTCTCAACGTATAAATGACCTTGAACATCAAGCCAATGACCTTGAACATTTTAATTGTTCTCATGTAAAAGATATAAGTCATATCTATACATGCATACATTTTGACAATCTTATGTAGCTCTAAAGAGGAATAAAATTAATTTCAAATATAATATGAAACAAGCAAAAAGGTCTAATGTTGCCATGGCAACGGTCTTTGACGACGGAATTTAGGTAAAACTCTTTAATACCCACTCCAATTTTTCGTTCATTTTATTTGTCAATAAACATACATTTCGATTGATGAAAATCACTAGTCTCCTATTGGTGCCTTTTGTGATATTTAAGATTGAAAATGGACAAAAAAACACTAAATTGGCCCTTATTTTCACCTCTATTTTTCGCTTCATTTTGACTTATTTTGGCTTAATACAATAAGGTTCCTGTAATAAATATCACATATCTAAGTGTACTAAGTAAGAATGGAAGTAAGGAAGAATAGATTATATAAAGATGAATAAGCTGTTACAGTGGTATCCATGGCAACGAAGTCTCCGGAGCTGACTTATTTCATGGTCCCAAAAGTGCTATAAATAGAATGACCTCGTTACCATGGCAACCAGAGGTCACATTGGCTGAAAAGTGTTATTTTCGTGGTCAGTACTTAATATATACCCATTATAGCGAAAATCATCAAAATCCATGACATGCCGTGCCGAACGATTTTGGTCCTTACAGAGAATGGCTATTAAGTTTTATGATCACTTTGTACAATTTGAATGATGAATAAATGACATAAGTGATTGTGATCGTCAAAACTTTATTTTCACATGAAGGAGAGAGAGAGAGAGAGAGAGTTCACTTGTTTTTTCTTTTTTTTGGGGGGGGGGGGTTGTTTTTGTTTTGTTTTATTTTGGTTTTTTCTTTTTGGTTTTTGTTTTTGTTTTTTTTTTTTTTTTGTTTTGTTTTGTTTTGTTTTGTTTTGTTTTTTTTTTTTTTTTTCGTTTACCAGTTTGCTTAGATTCTTAATATGATGCCCTTATTCTTTAAACTTTAAAAAAAGATATCTTGTTCGTTCACCCAGATTAGAGCCTTTCTCTTTTACCTCATTTACACGTTTGTACCTTATGTCTGTGATCCTAATATACATGTACGTACATGAATGTATTATCTATACAAGATTTCAACAAAATATCAGTCGTTATGAATTTATGAAAAATAATTAAATAAACGAATTACATATTCTTATTATTTACAACATGGAAAGAGAGTTAAACTATTGCTTTGTTACTGGTTTATTTACTTTGAATATCATCCATTTTAGATCGTCTTTTGGTATTCATTTACTGAAAAAACTTATTTCGCGACCGGAGAGTTCTAAATATGCATGATTGTATATATCCTTTATCTGTATCATTTCTCATTAATTCTGAATTTTATGTTTTCGTGACATTTACTATGAATGCAAACATAGAACATTGTAGAACGGATACATGAAACAAACGGGAAAAGATGAATAAAAAAAAATAAATAAAATAAGGGGGAGGGGTGTCAATGCCTCCGACTAGACAATTTTTTTTTCAGTGAAACATAAAAATTCTGGTACAAGCATGATCCATTTATACTTTTGAGGTTTTTTTTCTTATAAACACAAAGTTCATCGAGATAAAATGTAAATAAACAAGTTTTAAAATGATGTATTGAAATAATAAATAAACCAAGTAAAATCTAAATCCCTGGTCAAGCATAATTCGCCCTTTTCATTTATAACAATTGCTGATGCCAGTTTTGCATCCCCCAATTTCTTATTTTATTTCATTTTATTTTCTTTATGCGAGTATGTGTGAAAAAAAGCTCACATCTAGCTCCATGAATTAATTTAGAGATACGGAAACATAAAAAAGAGAGAGAAAAAATAAACGTAAGCGTTTTCAATTTTGACGTTACAGGTCAAGAAATGAACGTCATTCATCTCGCTCGTTCTCGATAATGCGTACAATTACCTGTGAAATGGTTACATTTTTAAACAAAGCAAAGTTGATACAAAAATTCACTACTCTCTCAAAGTTTTCAAACAGAGAAACTTTATTCGATAATATTTCCGTGCAAAGTACAAAGGTTTACAAAATTGCAGAAAAAAATCTTATAATCAATGATAATTCGAGAAACAAAACTTGAAATTCTTATCTATTATATCGCTAAAATCTTCAAGAAATATCCTGTTAGAACGTCATAAAGAAGTTTCCTGTTTGATTTTGTTTCCAAGCAACAAGCGGTTGAATTTCCGATGGTGACGTTATAAATATGAAACGTTTACGGCGATATCCCGGAGGTCTCATTTCCTTGATATTTTTGTATATATAAATTAAACGATAAATCTTACGAAATATTCATTACTATAGGATTGTGGATGATAATTTTCTGATTTCATCGATAACAAGCTTGTCGAAATCCGTCAATAAACAAGCGAATAAGATCGCCATGCGCGTAACCATGCGCAATGCACTATAACTCGTACCCAACTCGGCCTCGTCAAATGATGCTATTGAATTTGAACACGTTTAACAATTCGTGAGATTCTCCTCATATTTTATTTCAAATTCATCGATTCCTTTCACTTGCAATATGAAGATGAAGTGAACATCGTCAAGATCTCGTGAGGTTTCGACACTCGAGGCTGTAATATACGTTGATCGTATCATGGACAACACATCGAGACAAACGGAGAGAAGTCGTTTTAATATGTAAGAGGATATATACACCTGATGCGCATTTAAATATATGAGCTTCAAGACTATACGAAGTGTGTTTAAGGTTTGCTTGATTTGAACGAACTGAAGCTCAAATTATAAGATTTCGTTTCTAGTCCTGATGCTTCAAGGTAGGATTAATATTTGTCTATTCAACAAGAAAACAATGGTAAGCGATTTTATTACTATGTGACATTCCGGATGCTGTCATCATCACCAAACAAGACTTACCTGATGTGTACACCAATATGTACATCAGAACAATCACCTAATTCGACTAGTTTTCATTGGGCTGTTGCGACGGGGTGTTGCATGCAATCAGGAGACGCTGACTCTCCCCGGGCACCTGGTCTCACTTCCGAAATTTATTCATTCCGTGGTTTGCAACCGTTCCTATTGAAAGTATGATTTTGCCTTGCCTTCTCGACTTTGAGACTGAATAACTGATAGGTACTTCGTTAATGTTTATAAAATAGATTGATACGATCAAAGACTAAGACACTCGTATCATTGAAACGCACTGGACTAACTTAATTGGCTTGACTATGTTCTTCTATACTCAGGAGACGGATGGGACATGCCGCAGTAAATGCTTATTCTTCCCGGGCAGTTTATTCTGTCTAATGTTGAGAGATTCACTGTTTCTGTTGGATATATAGTCTTTGCGATTGTGTAATATCCCATCATACTTTCTTACTAAACACATGATTATATAATGTTTTGTGGAGGATTAATAGATTTAATAAATTTTTCTTTCATTTTTTTTTCAGAAATGATGGCCAAGTACATTTCTCAAAATATGACACCAATCTACCTGTTACTTCTTGTATGCTTTTGCGGGACAATAATGACTGCAAATGTTTTATGTGTGTCATCTCCCCTTATCAGCTATATATTACCAGCAGCTACGGTAGGCAGGGCACTGAGGAGCAGGTATAATCATACCCTGACTATCATCACCGATGACTATGCAATCAAAAGTCCCATGTTTCAAAATTCTGGCGTCCATTTGATCGAATCAAAGCAATTTAGCAAGATAGGCTTTGCTGAAAAAGCTAGCGCCTTTACCAAAGAGGTCGTAGAAGGAAAGCTTGCACTTCATAAAATGATTGGGTTAGTTAGGAAGATGTGTGATGTTCTATATGAAGACCAAGGTCTTTTAGAGAAATTGCAAAAGCGGAAGTACGATTTACTACTTATAATGCCCGGATTAGGCGCTGACTGTTATAATTATCTGGCATATAAACTTTCTCTGTCTATCATCCATTACGGTGCGCACTATGAACCTGTTAAGCTTGGAATCCCTTTCAATCCATCAGTTACCCCAGAATCTCCATTCGCAACATACGGTGAATCTATGACATTTTTACAGAGAGTTCAAAATACATGTATGTTCTATCTGAAGCCTGTATTCACAACGATCATGATGCAGTCGGATGCATCAAGGAAGTATGTGCCAGAAAAACCTCACATTTCAGAAAAGGAATTGCAGCGTTACGTCCAGCTCACGCTGGTTGACTTTGACGTATTATTGGACTACCCGAGACCCTCCATGCCTGACACTGTGTTTGTTGGAGGACTGAATACCAGACCACCACAAAAACTGAATGAGGACTTTCAGAGTCTAATGGACTCAGTGACTGAAGGTATTATTAAGGATTCCGACTTCCGTCGGAATCCTTTCTGTTATTGTATTGTCTTTTCTTTATTCTTATTATTCTTATTATTATTATTATTATTATTCTTACCCCCAAGCCAATCCAGAGACTTTACAACAAAGTACCGCATCATATGATAAAATGGAAAGTATCATGTGAAAGAGCAAATAAAGATCTTCATATATATTTTTTTTCTAGTCGAAAAGTTTACATATGCCCCCGCTAGAGGTCATCAAAGGTAAAATCTTTAAAACCTTATAACTCCTAAACTAACCGTGCGATTTGAATGAAATTTGTTTTATATTGTTCTTTGGGAAATTTGCAGACTTTTATACGCTTACATGCTCGATAAAATATTTACGGTTTTCGCGCTATTTTGAGTTGAAATTGGAACTTTAAATTGGCACAGTGCCAATTTCTACAGTTTTTGAGATTTTGAGTTGAAACTTGGATGGTAGGTTACTTATAGGTAGTCATTGATGATGACCTAGTTTCAAGGTCAAATTTTGATTCTCAAGGTCACAACAAACTTTTGCCTATAGAACAAAGACTATTTGACCTTGACAGTTCAAACTTCATAAATACAATCATTGATCCAAGCCCCATCACCTTGACCTTGACCCAAGGTCAAATTCCCATTCTCAAGGTCACAACAAAAATTTTCCCATAGAACAAAGACCATTTGACCTTGAGAGTTCAAACTTTGCGCAAATGTTCCTTACATCAAGTCCTTTCACCTTGACCTTGACCCAAGGTCATTTGTTCGATTTCAAGGTCAAAACAGACTTTTGTTGATAAAATATTGAGCTTTGAATAGATGAAAAGGAATTTTGATGAGAATAAACTAAAATGCTTATCTTTCATTCATGACCTTGGTTCAAGGTCAAATAAACTTTTTCAAGGTCATAACAAACATTTACTCTTGTAGGATTGAGAGAATTTTGTTACTAAATATTTATTCTTCACACAAGTAGTACTTCTTATTTGAACTTTACATAGTAAGATAGATAACTCTTTTATTCTTGTTCTATGTTTCCTTTTTTTATCTTAGTAGCATTACTTGTCTGTACTTTCATGCTGTTGTCATTCTCTATTTATAGAAATTTTCTCATTGCTAATTCATTGTGCAATTCTTTTTGGGATAGTAATTTCAAAGGAATCAAAATGGATAGAATAGATCTAGGAGTTTAAAGCCTTCCTAAACTTGAAAGGTATTTATCATCTTTTTCTTCTATTTTGTCGATAAATAAATAAGAGTCCCAAATTAGACATAAGCTCCTTTGCCTCATTTGCTGAAGTGAATTAGGTACAAAAGCAACTATTCTTTTTTCCATCTTCTTTATTCGGATTTTAACACTTCAGTTCCGAGGAAGGTCTAATAAAGGAGGAATCCGTCTGTTGCTTGCAACAGTAGCCATCTAGTTGTTGTTACATTTGGAAGCGTTTTCAAATCTTTCCCGCCAGACAAACTGCAAATTATATTTGAAGCCATGAAGACTGTATCATCATTGAGATTCGTCATGAAGTATGGAAATGAATCTCGGCAAGATGGAAATATATATTTGAGACCATGGCTGCCACAGAACGATTTATTGGCACATAAGAACACGAGAGTTTTCATAACACATTGTGGTAATGGCGGTCAGTACGAGAGTTTATATCATGGCGTTCCTATGATCGGCATACCGGTATATGGGGACCAATTCTACAATGCAGAGAGGATGAAAAACAGAGGGTACGGACTGTATGTACCATTAGTATCTCTAGAGACAAATACATTGGTAGATATGATAAAAGAAGTTGTTGGGAATCTTACTTATAAGGAAAATATAGCCAAAGCATCCCAGATTTACAAATCCAGATTAGGTGGGCTCCCGTCTGAACGTGCGGCATATTGGATTGATCACGTGATTAAACATGGCGGCTCATACATGCATTCAATTGGAAAAGAGTTGAATTGGTACATTTATTTCGGGATAGATGTTTATTGTTTTATATTAACAGTTGGATTCATATTTTTATTGATTTGTTTTCTCTGTATACGTGCGTTTTGTAAACTTGGAAACAGACGAAGGAAACTCAAAACGAGCTGATAGAGTTGTATGCATCTTTGTCTTTTTTTTTTAATTTGTGACATTTTGGGTTCACACGTGTTGAATCAGCCGGCTCATGAATGTAAAAGGTATACCTCTTGACATTTCCTTGTTTGAGTCACATTTTTAATCTTCCAGAATCATAACAACATGCTTCCAGTACATTAAAATTGAAAAGAAAGAAAACAAGCAATTTCTTACAAGATTCGGTCGCAGCACCTACAACAAACAACACAGGGGTAAGCATAACTAGAACACGAAATAAATAACGAACGATATAGAAAATATTTCGTATAAAATAGAGTCACCCTTCACTGACCGCAGCGGAACACACACGTAGGATTATAACAAACATCGGAAACCAGACTCATCAATCAGTACTGAAAAGTCTGTTTTATTATCCACACGACAATTATACAAAAATAGATAAAAGCAGATAATTACATGGTGTATTATTTAATTACACGTACGGATATGTTTTTTTCTGTTTTTCTGACATATGTCATACTTGTCCTTCAAATGATATTAAGAAATTGCATCAGTGATTTTTCACAACATTTGATACACTAATTATCAAAATACAAACCATGTGTGTTGGAAACATGCAATCTTAAAGTTATTATGTACGAAATAAGAATTAAAAGAATTAAATTATCGTAGAGAACTAAATTTCAATGTCAACGTGATAATTAGTGGCGCGTATATTCACACAAAATATCCTCGAAAATGAAACAAACAACATAAATTCAAAGTTCAAATCAGATCTGAAACCGGATTTTCAGTTGCATCATGGGTATTGTTCAAATTGTGTTAGCCAATCCTCCACGGCGGCCATATTGTTTTTCGCCCACTCTATGTTATTGTCTATACTGGCGAGAGTGGCATCAAATGACACCTGCTGGGATTCGTCAGCTGGGTGGATACGACGGAGGTACTCTACCTGGAAACAATTGAAAAAAATTGACAAGAACTTTTCATTTAATTTTCAGTAATGTGTAGGATGAGAGCCCCCAATGTGCCCCCTTATCCTCCTCTCATTAAAAGTGCCCAGTTCCAGAAAACTTTTAAGTAGGCTTAAGGTCATCTTTTCCATATATTCACAGATTAAATCTTAAAAAGGGTTGTCCGTTGCTATAATTAAGTTCAAATTCGAGTTCTTTATTTTCAAAAGACAACAAAGTTACATCAAATAGAGTGAAGTGTGAAATTTTGCTGGGGCCTCTACGTTTTGCAGTCTTGTTTGTGTGATGTCATCTTACAGTGAGGAGGCTGTTTTACACCACAATTGTACGTTCTTCGGAACCACTGGGTAATTGGAAAAGTGAGAGGGTTATGCGCACGTAATCCAGGATAACCACACCATTTGTTACTTGCATGGCAAATGGCCTTCCAAAGTCGGCACCGGTTGCCCATTGGTCTCGTCGGTTTATGTGGGGTCTTTTGTGTTTGATGTTTACATGTCGTATGTCTCTTTTTCGTCTCATACTATTCATTTGTGTTTTTGCATCGGGTGTTTTGGTGTTTTGCTGTTGGTACTGCAACAGGGTCTTGTTGGAGATACCCTTCCTTCTTTGATTCAAAATGTTTCCCTTTATTATTACGAAGGGGTGGACAGGGTGAAAGGGAGGGGGAGAAATGGGGGAAGGTTAGAGGGATGAGGAAGGGAATGGGGAGAAAGGGGAGGGGGAAAGGGGCGGGATGATGTAGGAAGGGTGTGGGGGAGGGGGGAGAGTTAAAGAGAGGAAGGGGGAGAGAAGTACCCCCCTGTCCATCACCCTATTATAGAGTTATCGATATCACAAACAAAACATAGTGTACGTATCGTGTACCATAGTGTATGGTTTATCTATGTATGAAAAAATAAATGGTCAATATAGATCCCGCCTGTTGTATACACAAAATTAATACACACAAACTTTAATTATATCTTACCTGACTCTTTTCAAATTCGGTATGAAATGATGCTGTTAGACTGGACAGGATGCGGTTAAGTGAACCGAACCCTAGTCCATACCTAAGACAAAAGAAAAACAGAGAAATAGAATCTATATATATATTAGATTAGAATCATTAAACATTGCTATAGAAAATGGCAGTGAAACAAAAAGGGCGACTTTTATCTTCATCACATAGCTTACAGAAATAGGACAAATCTTTTAAAGTATCTTACTCGGTAAGGAGATAGTTCCAGTTATTGATGACGAAGCTCCAGGCTTTATACAAGCCGGCCGGGTTAGCGCCCACACTCTGTATAACCAACCGTGCGTCCTGTTTACGTATCTTGGTTTCGTCTATAGAGTAGTCAAGGAATCTGTAAGACATGGTGATATGAAAGATGAAGTGTGTCATAACATTTAATATATTAAAAGGTTTTATATGAATTCTATCAGTGCGATTCTTTGCAAGTGAACTCTAATTGTATATACAAAGAATGAGAAATCAGACCTGTTCAGAATCCAGTCTTGTCGACTACAAGCCAATGCTCCCCGGATAATGGTTTGCTCCGACGCCGTACTATTCTGGTAATGTTCAAACAGGAAGTCCCATTCATCACTTCCGGTCTCGCGTACAGCGGTACAAAGGACTGTTGGTTTTATATCTGGGTCAATGCTAAACAAGCAACCAGTGAAAAGAGAAAAATTTAATAACAACGCCTTGTTATAAAAACGTGTGTAGCTTTAAATTCGTATATAGCGGCTTTATGAAACTAGAAAGGAGAAAATAAAGTCAACAGAATTAATCTAGATTCTAAATTCAAGGAGCCAATATTCTTTTTAAATTATTTTCTTAACTTTGAAAAACTAGTCGTTCACATTGAGTGTCAATTTATTACATTTTGGTCGAATTTTTAAGTTTTTAAGTTTTTAACAAAAAATTCCAGAAATCTCAATACTACGAAAATTGGAATAACGTAGGGTAATATTTGGATAGGGATAGTGGAAGACTTACAAATAATTGTCCGTATCATTCCGCCATTTATTGAACTCTTCTAATGCCACTCTAGTACAATTCTCTATATGGAATTGGCAGGCTTCTTGCACTATGTACGACCTTAACAATCTGAAATACAAATAGAGATAAAACAAGTGATCAATTTTCATGACATAATATTATCTTTATATTAGCTAGCCTAAGGATTGTTTCTGTCTGATCATTATGAAGTGCCGAAAGGATGTACAGCTTTTCTGTGTGGAGTATGGCAAATTTTTAAGTCATCATTTAAAAAAAATATTGGAACTACAGGAAATTTACCTCCGAAAAGTCCCAATCCTCAGAATGTACGTAAATCGCCCAAAGACAACTTAAAGTAGCATTTGTGACATGCCACATGTGACATGCAGGTGCGGCTAGCCAACAGGGGATGCTTACTCCTTCCGGGCACATTGTCCCACCTCTAGCTTGCTAGGGGTCCGTCGATGCTCCATTTGGTGCTCTATTCTGTGTGCTGTTGAGATTGTCTTCAGGATCTATTGTGTGTGCTGTTGAGATTGTCTTCAGGATCTATTGTGTGTGCTGTTGAGATTGTCGTCAGGATCTTCTTTAACTCATATATAGTACTTTGGTGGTATACACATTTTAAAAGTTGCACAAAAGGAACATATCCTAAGAACAGGTGCGTATCCAGGCGTACACAATCATGCAGATGCCTCCACATCGTTTTGCACAAAAAATGAAAGTGTTCAAATGGTCATTTTAAAGTAGAAAAATGCGCTAAATATGTGTCAAATCCATTAGATTCTTGGGCCTTGCCCAAAGGGCTTCTCCCACATAAGAGGCCTAAAACAATTCCCAACCCGCTAACTGAAAGTGCCTACACTTGAAATATACTCTAGATGTTTAAGCGCCTGCACAGGAACTAGGATAGCAATATTACATCAGACTTCTCTGACATAATTTATAAACATGGTACGTACCTGACATTGATGTTTTCATTTTCCTGTCTCATCATTCCGATGCTCTTAAAAATGACCTCAAGTTTGTAACGCATCATTTTCTATAAAGTAAAATACATAACATAGTGTTCAAAGCTAGCCAAGCCATCGTCGTGTAGAAATTTCATGTTTTTGACTTCAGACCTTTGGATAGAATTACATGTATTTCCCTGTTGATAGATTTTTTACATGATTTAATATATAACCTTTTTATCTTATCTAATTATAAAACGATGGAAACGTGTAACACACATGCAAAGTACCTTACACGCATTAGGGGACACAGGATATGTTTTCTTGTTTTTAGATTAAGATGTTCGAAAATTAAGTGACCTACTTTGGGCTTTAAAGTAAGAGCTCACGTAATTGTCACACTATGCAAAATGATTGGCTAACATTACTTCAAGGTCATACAAGTCTTATAATTTACCTCAAATGTACCGTAACTTGCTCTACGTCTGATCATCCTCTCAAGGAAAGACAACTCTGATAGCGCAGCATACCACGGGGAGTATTCTGTTTCACTTCGTAAATATTCAAAGATTTGAAGTGCGTGGCTAATACTGACTTTCTGTGCCCTGAAATAGGGTAGTTAGATAATTCTATAATTTGCTATCATTTGTTGTGCATCAAATTAAAGAGACAGAGAAATAAATTCAAATAAAAGATACATGTACATGTACACGAAGTTTTTACATGTAAAATAACAATCATTCTCTAACACGGAAAAACCTCTCTCTCTTTCTCTCTCTCTCTGTCTCTCTGATCTTACGAGTGTGTGTTCCACTGTTGTGGCTGCCATGAGTCTTGTTGGAGATCCTTTCCCTTTTCATCACATAATGCTACATGTACTTACTGTTGCAATGCCCAAATATCATCGATTAGTTGAGCTCTGTTACTGCCGTGTATAACCTACAAATTAGTATAATGTATGATCACAATGTATATAAAAATGGAGAATACAGATGCTGGGTTACTAAGGCGATATAATGAAATTTGAATTTCTCTTCAAAACGACTCCGATTGGTCACATAATTAGCCATACTCTGATTGGTGAAATAATCAAGCATACCGTATGGTCTGTTTTGAGTTGAGTTATTAGTTTATCCCAGTTTTCTGTTTCATAATTAACTCTGTAGTAACCGTTTTGTTGTATGTTCCCCAGTATCCAGTCATTGAGTCCGATGCTCGCCGTGATTTGTTTATCTGCATGTTAGAAATTAATTACGTAAATAATTGTATGCATTGCAACTTTCTTCAATAATGTTATTAAAAAGCACAAATCATAGTGTTACAGAATCAAAAATAAATTGCTTGCAAGACCTCCTTTTTGTTTTTCACTTCCAAAGATTGAACATATTTCTGACTTTCATAAGTGTGCATAAACACCTTTTTATCACTTAACAATACTACGATACAGGAATTAAATATAAGAAGCATTATCAAAACACAAATAATATGGTATTTTGAAGGATCTTCCTTTTAAAATTTAGTATAATTGAGTAGCATTAAAGATATTTAGAATGATCTACTGTCAGTATTTTTCTATGTGTGGATGAGAATTGAAATGAATTTACTTGGGTCACTTGTGTAAAGCCATACGACGTCATCGGAGGTCTTGTTAAAATCGGCTTCCCCTTCATAGGTGAAAGTGAAGGGTACATTCCATTCATAACTGAAAAGATAAGAACATCATTACCATCATTGTTGTCCTCGTCATCGTCGTCGTCGTCATCGATGTCGCTCCGTCAAACAAAACGGACATTCTTCCAAAATGTCCCTAATTTTGAGATTATTCTCTCTTTCACTACACGGAATTCCACGAAATATTACAGGAAGCAAGAACACACTTCATTGTAATACTTCCTACTTGTAAACAATAATGTCAATTGGACATCTTTTTTTTATCAAATTGTAAATTATGTATTAAATGCTCAAAAATCGCTCATATTGAAATAATGACCAGATAGCCAGCTCTGTTTTAGAAAGACCAGCTTACTGAAACGGTGACGTTGGTTCCAGATCCACAGTAGTGTTGCCTATGACGTATCGTTCCTGTCGGATTCTGATATTACCCCCCTCTCTGGTTACCATAACAATGGGATAGTTCCTTTGTAGAATCCACGTGTCCATTATTGCTTTCACATCTACTCCCGCTCCGCCAGCTTTTCTCGTTTCCTAATAATATGTTATATACTATTAGACAAAAATATTGGTCTACAAGTCATGGATATAGAACAGATGGTGGTGGAGATTACAATATGCTTTTATAAAGAGGGTTTTCTTATACTGATTTCTGCGCTACTTTGCATTGGAAAAAGATATAATTTGACCCTTCCGAACGCGGGAAAAATGTGAGAAATTCCATGACGTCACAATGCAATTTCGATGTTTGACCATGGATCGAAGCTTGTTTGTCCGAGGTAAAAGCATTGTGACGTCACGAAATTTTGCATTTTTTTTACCGCAATCGGAAGGATCAATTAAAAGCGATAGAATGACAGGTATTACGTTTGATAGTGCCTCCCAAAGCTCGTCATGTGTCACGCTCCCATACAGATTGGCGTTTATATAACTCTGAAAAGAAACTATTCACATCAATAACACACCCTTTGTGACAAACGACAATTATAGAACATTTTTTGTAATCAAAATTCTCTGGTATGTGAATGACCAAATATATTCTCATAAACATGGACAAACGTTATAATTTATATGAGACACCTAAATTTTCCTATGACTACTAATTACATGTAGTTACCTGTACCTACATGTATTCATTTTGTCTCGATTCTCTCTTCATTTCGCTTTCAAAAATACTGCATTCTTAATTCTTGCGTTCGGAATACTCGTATATAACAAATTCATGGATTATTCAATACAGTAAGTTACTTGAACCTACCTTTAATCCGAGTCTGAATGTCTCCTCTCCCAGAAAATGCCACATCATTCTGATAACTGATGCTCCCTTTTTAGAAATGAAAATAGCCCTGGTAAGTCTTTGTGATCACATTCAGATAAATAGAAAAAAATGTCTGTTGTCTTCTGAATATAAACTAAACGACATTCTGGTCCGTCATAGTACTTACATTATTCTCTTAGATTTCATACGAAGTTCGAAAGAAAATGAAATCCTTTGGTGAAAATAGACGTTCATCAAAACCGAGGAAAATATAATTTTATCTACCTTTGAATATGTGATGGTATCAAAGAGACTGTTTATTTCTCCCGGGAATTCAACCATTTTGTAAATGGGCCTTGATGTTGGTAGGCTGTCAGCACGGAAGGCTCCGTGCATTACGTAGATTCCAAACCAATCAAACTGGAATACATTGTATAAGAATGAATATAAATACATATGTAAACACAACAATGGTAAAGACGTGTAATAATAAACATAAAAATGATAAACGCATTCAAATAAAAGAGCATCTTTAAGAACAGATAAATCTGCAGCATGAACCAGAAATGCACGTTGGGACAATGTAATAAGAAACATTTTAGTCCTGAAAAACAACATACTAAAATATAAAAATAATTGTAAGATGGGCTCAAGAGATATAGCTCAGACAGGATTGATATGATATTGTGCAGTTTCATTAAACAGATTAAGAATTAAGGTGATATCACACGTTTCGTGTTATACAACACTTATTTTCAGAAAAAAAAGCATAATTCTGATTTCCCAATTTAATTCAAATGTAAGGGACAATATTAAGAGGTCACCATCCAAAATTTTGAGATTTTGAAATTGATCAGACTTTTTAGCCATTCATTGATCGTAATGGAAATGCTCATTTTTTGGCTATATTATTTTTTCAGCCCAAGATTTTCAAATGAAACTTCACATATGATTCCCTCAACATATTGTGCAAATTCTTATAGAAAGAAATCATTCAATTACCACGTCATATGTTGCAAAATCTGACTGAATGTGTAAATTATCATGTGAAAACTTTAAAGTACAATTCGAGTTATCTTTCTTTACTATGTGACCAAAGACAAAGGCATCCGAATTTATATAATCATCTTTTTTGAAATATCACAGCAGTGTTCCTTCACTCACAAAGATGTCAGTATGTAAATGAATAGAGCCGAATACAGATTTTGTGTGATAACACGACAGTATGTGAACATGTGTAATGATATTACCATATGTACCATATGGGTAACTTTACTGACACCTGACTTATTTCTGAATAGATACGACATATGTTTGTAGGTAAAAAAGTCTTAACAAAATTTTCAAATACATTTGTAAGTTCAATTTCAGCAAAAATTTGACTATTGTTGGTCACTCTAGGCTTACCATTACATTGCACAGAAAAAAATCGTATTTACAAACGAATAACAATTTCATTATAACCCCTGCGCTCAGGCTCGAACCGCGGTCTTCCCGCATTGTTGTCAAGAGCTCTACCTCTGAGCTATTGGATCGACTTGCCGATCGAGCGATTATAACAAAGCCAGAAAATCAAGACATTTTAAGTTACGAAAATCGTAAATCTTCAGCATGGAGACTTCTAAAAAATTCTCGTCTAAGGGAGGCTACTGAAACGCGTGTGATATCTCGTTAAAAGATCTTGAGCTTGGACACATCCCCTCTCTTCTTGGATACATGACCTTTGGTCAAGGTGATGTGGGACCTTTAAATCGTAATCAAGAACGTAATAAAATATCAAAGTGATCCAGTAAACAGTTCAACAGATAAAGCCTGGACAGGGTATCATGTACATGTACAATTTCATTAAAAATGTACTAAATTACCTTGACCTTAGTCACATTACCTTTGGTCAAGATGATGTGAAACCTTTGGTCAAAAGCAACAACATTGTAACATATGAAAGTGATCCGTTAAACCGTTCAAGAGATTAGCCCAGACAGAAATGTATGTACAATTTCACTTAAAATGTTCTTAGTGACCTCGGTCTAGGTCAAATGACCTTGGATCAGGTGATGTGAAACCTTTGGGTCATAAGCAATGACATACTAAATTATGAAAATGATCAGGCAAGCGGTTCAGGAGAGATGGACGAACGCGAAGGCAAAAACAATGTCTTCTCCCAATTGGGGGAGATATAATTACAAGAAACATTTTGAGGAAATGACATTAAATAAATCACATACGCATCAACATTTCAAAAAAATGAAAATAGATAACGGAATAATGTTAATTGTAATTTTGTAGCGTTAGATACGTAATATTTTCATATTCTGTACACTCACCACTTTCCATTCAGGATGGATAAGATTCATTCCTACCGACTCCAGGAAGGAAGCAAAACCTTCATTTAACCATAGATCGTCCCACCAGGCTGGAGATATGATGTTGCCGAACCACTGAAACGGAGATAACAAGGGTTCATAAAGCGTTGGTGGCCAAGAATTCCGCTTTGCAGCGTTTGGATTATAGCCTTTACTTGTTTACAAGGTGACACAGAGGTGACATATAATGTTTGTACTCTTTTAAACTCGTTCCATCGAGTTATGTCATAGAAAGGAGTTATTATGTTGTTGGAACAACTTACGTTTTTTAGCGTCATTCATTTTGTTTTGATAAGGAGCTAAATATTAATACTGCTCCTTTTTTTAAATTCCCTCCGTCATTTTGTCTTGGGAAATAGTTATAATGTCATCGCCAATCATTTCATTGGATAACTAATTCGTGATCATAACAAACTGAGGGAATGACTTAAAAAATGAAGTGTAAATCAATTACCAAGAAAATTAATACATAAGGACTTGAGGATAAAATTCGTTACATGGATGTCATAAGAACCTACCCAATAGAAAACGCAACAAAATGTTTATATGTATTTCTCAACAAAAAGTAATATGACAACATAGACAACGCCACAACACTAAGCACCGAGATCTGACTTAACTGAGGTCCTAACATAAACATAGAGAATAAGTATCTACATTTGTGTTTTGTTACGTGTATGCCACACACAGCAAGTGCATTTATCGCAAATGCAATGCTCATTACATGCGATTAATGTAATTGCTGTGTGTTGCATACTCGTAACGAAATACAAATCATGACATTTATTCTAAATATATGCAACACAATTTTCAGTTTCATTCTCGTTTTCTGAAATTGCGTTTTTCCCGGTGAAAAGCTGACGGTAGAATTTAGGTCAACGCGAGTTCGGTTTGCAGTTAGAACAGCCGTCGCGACATGTATCTTGAGAGCTTATGCATTGTATCGTCACGAGCGTTTACAGTGAAATGCAATACTTTCATTTTAATGGGTTCAGCTCGGAGAGTTATAATCACTATGGTTGTGCATATATATTACATTAACTTTCAGTGAAGTAGCTGCGAAATTGCAGTGTGCGCTATAAAGTTTAATAATAAAGGTGCAAGGTGTTTGAAATGATGATGTGCACGATGGTGAATTCTAGGTACAAATTCTAGGTACAAATTCTAGGTCCATATTACAACAAGGATGAAAAGTAAGTAAATCCGCCGTGTAATTATGCAATCTTAGACAACCTTGTATAAACATGGACATTTTCGTGTGTAGTATAAGTAATTTTCGCGATTTTCGCAAATCAAGAATTCAGGGGACATTGCAAAAATATCCCCATGCGAAAATTTCCCCGCTTCATTCTTACATTTATCGTGAAAATTAGCCCAATCGCGAATCTTTTCCCCAGCGAAAATAACCATGTTTACATTATTTATTTCATAATGCAAACTGCAATTCCTTGTTTTGTCATGTATGTAGCCTTATGTTATAAGCTTGATTCATACGTGACAAAATTAGTTAATAAATTTCAAATCAAATGTTTATAGAGCCGTTCAATTGGATTTTGAAAAGAGCACCCAATGGACATCGGACGGACGGGAAAACTATTCAAAACAGACATCGGATTTTAAATCCTATGAAATACTGCTCCCTACCTGCAGAGTGGGAAATGTTGTTTTTCTGTATGATAAAATGAACTTTTAAATATCATAAAATTGAAGTTTTATATCGTACACGTACATTGTATATATTTTATGGACAACTTGTGACGTTTATAAGACACTCAGTGAATACAAATTAATATATATCTTTATAAACCCAGCAGAAAATGGAACTACTAGTTGTGAGATTATAAACTTTAAGTATAATAAATCTGTGTACAGTGATCGAGTCTTATAAAAAGCACAGTGGATATAAAATTTTGATAACATCGTAAGACGCAGGGAAATAAAATTCTGCTGACGAAATCTCTCTTAAAATGTCACGACGACTTTTTACAAAGAAAAAATGGTAATAAAATATAAAAATCTTATTTACACGCTCCATCACTCGTCCACTACTACAACGGCATGGACCAGACAAGCACGTTTCATTTAATTAACCCTCGTCAGTAATCTTCGATCTGAACAATGAAATATTGTCATAAAGTGTGAAGCTATTATGTCCAAAATGTACCAAAAGACGTAGCAGGATGGCTGGGATATGATGCTACAGGTCCCACGTTTTAGAAATTCCGAGAATACTAGTACATTAGAATTTTATGCGCATTATTTTGATGCGAATTATGTTCGCATTGCGTTCACACGACAAATTCTAATGCGCATTTTATGTTGGTACATTTGCACTGATCAATAGTTGTATATTTCTCAACTCGGATTAGGGTAGAGTGTACTCCAAATTATTGTATTTCTAACAATTTTATATTCCTCTTTACAAGGATATCCAGCAAGGCTAAAGTATAGGTTACAATAGCATATACAATGTAGGTCTGACCACAAAAACTTGTGTTCTACACCCAAAAACTGACAACATTTACCGACTAAAAATGAATGGCTTATATAGAGAGTGATATATCAAAAGAAATATCATTTCCTGTATATTTCATTGGTACCGAATGATATATACCTTTCCGTTAACATTTTCACCCAGAAAACGAAAGTGAAATTGAAAGTAGAGAAATTTTGACATGTCCTTCAGATGGTCTGTGGTCCCATTTTGACTATTGTTCCAGAAAAATTCTTAATATTAAAATTATGCTGATGCTAAGCCCATATCTGTCTAAGAAAATATATGAAAGTTATTTAGGGATTCGCCGATTCGTTTTTGAGAAATCCACAATACACCACGGAGAAGCGAATTTCACAAGTCCCCATTCTGAGCCCCTCTCCGGAAATCACCTCTACGTTGTGACTTTTGATTTTTATGTGCATATCCAAAACGAAAATAGAACTCATGAAAATCTTATGAAAATTTTACAGAATCTAATGATACGTTATAACTTGCCTTCATTCTAATTATCATACACACTACAGCGATATCAGTCTCTGACTCTTTATATAAAGAAAATTAGCTTAAAGGCTATAGGGTTTATCATGTTTATGCTATTAAAACCAAAACATAGCATGACTTCACCCTGAGATAAAATGACGTCATAATACAACTTTACGTAAGTCAAGAGACGCAGTGCAGTGCACACAGTGAATGAAATTGAGTATGTTCACCTCATATTCTATGATTTGAGGTCCAAGGTTATTCAAAGGTGTCATGCTTTACAACTTTAACATATTGACATAAAAGAAAGTCGAGAACAAATTCGATATTGCCTCGTTTTCTGCTAATGAAAATAATACGGAAGTATTCCAACTCTATACCTTCATGAAGAAAATTTTAAACCATTTTTTTCTGCACCAGACCACCAGACACGTGTTTCGAATAATACATCTCATCAGTGATGCTTCCAGCGAAGCCACCATAATTAATTTCAGTAGCGCCCTCTTTTATTTTTTGAATTTAGATTTGTACATTAAAAATTTTCTTTTACAGAGAGTGCGCGGGTCGATTTAGTAGCATATCAAAAAACACATGTTCAAAATAGCATTCGAGGGATGGTGCTAAGATGCTAACCTCCTTAAATTTCGATGATATTTTTGAATGGAATGACACGTTTTCGAAATAGCAAAATAATCTTTATGATGTCAAATGGATAAAGTGCCAACGCGAAGCTTCTTTCAGGCGACAGAGCTGGAAAGAAGTAATTAAGGAGGTCCAGGACAGCAAGACTTAAATTTTATCCTATCATCTATTTTCCTAAAAATTATAAATGTTCACAATTGAAACATCTTTTTCTACTTGCAAAGTTTCATTAATTTTTTACCGTTAGTTTTGAAGCTACGAACGTACATAAACACCCATTGAAAGCCCCCAAATGGGCCGTAAATGCGACGTTAAGATTAACACACTCTAGGTAATGACAGTTACACATCTTCTGTAGAGGCAGAATGTTAACAAGTTCTGTATTTTTCATTTAGATATGATGTGGGCAATAGGATATGTATAGAATTATAAATGATCACTAAGACTTTTAAAAGAAATTGTCGAAAGGAGATAAAGTTATGTCTATTTTCAAAACGTCTTTGAGTTGCTAATTTTTAATAATAAAGTGCATTTATCTGAAACTCTATCATTTATTTTCCTTAAAAACTAGATTTTATCTTCTTCATATGTCAAATGAAAAACCGATAAATTCCTATTGAAATTTGACCGTCAGTTTTTAAGTTATAGTGATTTTGTTACCCCCGCCCCCTTATTTCTACGTTACTTAATCCTGACGTTCTTGCAAAAAACGCGCCAATGTCGCCGGTTTTCTTTCGTGACGTAATAATTGATCCAGAGCTTTCCGATGGGGATCTTTCGGATACTGTTCTGGACCCCTTAATACACTTCTAAAGGGCCAACACGAAGTTTCGTTCAGGTGATAGAGCTGGAAAGAAATAAATGAATTACATGTGCACATATAGGATAGACTAAAACTACTTGAAACGATTGTTAAACTCCGCATATATTTGTACATGTACAAGACAGTCATGCAGGGATCTAGCAGAGGGGTTCAAATGATCAGAAGGGTCGTAAACATCCCTTAGAATTTTCTTTCTCATCTTATCGAAATAATATGCTTTAAACCTCCCCAACCTGCATTTCCGCACATGACATAGGGGTGCACAAACTAATTTCTATTAGATGTACATGACTTAAGGTTACCATATGGGCGAGCTCGTGAGTAATAATCAGGACAATGAAATTTTCTTGGTCAGTTGTGGTTATATTTTCGTCATACAGTAGATACGTTGACCGGTAGGTAATGAGACCCCAATTCTCCATGGCACCGGCGGAAAAATCCGGAATCGCTATCTGGTCTGAAAAATCCAAAACATGGTCTCAAAAAGAAGCTTCTGTAAATAAGTATATACCTCAAAACGAGGCAAACCGGATATTTACCATGTGCGCAAGCTCGTGTGTGATTATCTCTACAATGCGCAGCTCTTGTGCTGATGTAGTCAGGTTGGCGTCATAGAGAAGGTAGGTTGATCGGTACGTGATTAATCCCCAGTTCTCCATAGCCCCGGCGGAGAAATCAGGTATAGCTATCTGGTCTGAAATAACTCTGCATGTAAATAATAGGCTACATACATGTAATAAAGATGAGTTAAAGAAGATCCTGACGATAATCGCAACAGCACTCACAAAATTAAGCATCGACGGACCCCTAGCAAGGTAGAGGTGGGACCAGGTGCCTGGGAGGAGTAAGCATCCCCAGTTATACATGTATAAAATGTATACAGGCAACAGAGATAGCATAGAACAGAAATCGTGTTTTTTGTTACATTTATCATAGCCTTTGTTAATTGAATTTGTTTGTATATGCAATTCGTAGACTATAACAAAGACATAATTTGCATATATTGTCATTGATAGGATCCGTTGAAAAATCAGATGAGGTAAATAAGATATATGTACAAAACAGACAAGGTTTGACTGACAAATATGGACAATGACAAGACAATGACAAGTATGGACAATGACAAGACAATGACAAATATGGACAATGACAAATATGGACAACGACAAATATGGACAACGACAAATATGGACAATGACAATTATGGACAATGACAAATGTGGACAATGACAAGACAATGACAAATATGGACAACGACAAGACAATGACTTATATGGAAAATGACTAATATGAACAATGACAAGACAATGACAAATATGAACAATGACAAATATGGGCAATGACAAGACAATGACTAATATTGACAAAGACAAATATGGGCAATGACAAGACAATGACTAATATGGACAATGACAAATATGGAAAATGACAAGACAATTACAAATATGGACAATGACAAATATGGACAACGACAAATATGGACAATGACAATTATGGACAATGACAAATGTGGACAATGACAAGACAATGACAAATATGGACAACGACAAGACAATGACTTATATGGAAAATGACTAATATGAACAATGACAAGACAATGACAAATATGAACAATGACAAATATGGGCAATGACAAGACAATGACTAATATTGACAAAGACAAATATGGGCAATGACAAGACAATGACTAATATGGACAATGACAAATATGGAAAATGACAAGACAATTACAAATATGGACAATGACAAATATGGACAATGACAAATATGGACAATGACAAATATGGACAATGACAAATATAAGGAATGACAAGACCATGACTAATATGGACAATGACAAGACAATGACAAATGTGGACAATGACAAATATGGACAATGACAAATATGGACAATGACAAATATGGACAATGACAAATATGGGGAATGACAAGAGAATGACTAATATGGACAATGACAAGACAATGACAAATATGGACAATGACAAATATAGATAATGAGAAATATGGACAATGACAAGACAATGACAAATATGGACAATGACAAGACAATGACAAATATGGACAATGACAAGACAATGACAATACAATGACAAATATGGACAATGACAAGACAATGACAAATATGGACAATGACAAATATGGACAATGACAAACGTGGATAATGACAAGACAATGACAAATATGAACAATGGCAAATATGGACAATGACAAATATGGACAATGACAAATATGGACAATGACAAGACAATGACAAATGTGGACGATGACAAAACAATGACAAATGTGGACAATGAAAATTGTGGACAATGACAAATATGGACAATGACAAATATGGACAATGATAAATATGGACAATGACAAATATTGACAATCACAAGACAATGACAATTATGGACAATGACAAATATGGACAATGACAAGTCTATAATAAATATGGACAATGACAAATATGGAAAATGACAAATATTGACGATGACAAATATGGACAATGTCAAGATAATGATAAATATTGACAATGACAAATATGGACAATGACAAATATGGACAAATATTTGAGGCTGTTAATTCGGAATTATCACAAATCTAATGTTTCAAAGTGTTTGTTAATAATTGTGTACATATATAAACTTAAACATTTTAAAGTTTCAAATTTATGATAAATTGATACCTCCTATAGATAGAATTCAATGGGACTCCTAATAAATAATCATCAAAGAAGTACCCATCAGTTATTCTGTTACTCGAGAAGGTAAGGCGAATCACTAGAATTTCCATTCGAACAGTCGGGAACCTACAGAAGGAAAATGACCATGAGGAGAAGAAAAGGTTAAAATAAAGTTTTTTAGGTGTTTCAGCTTACCAACTTTAGGAAGTGGATAGTCTATCTCGAAGTAGCCCTCAAAAGCTTCCAGTATTTTGATACCGACGTCTCTGGAGTAGTTAAGTCTCAGGAAATCCTCGTTCTGGGCATATGATCTAAACTATAAAAAAGAAGAAATAATCGTACTCAAAAGAGGTAGATGGTTATGTACTAAGAATATTGAATTCGAATTAATCACCAATAATTACAAAGAGCGAGCAGACAGAATTGATCTTGAAAAGGAATTGAAACTGAATTGCCATATCTAGGTCTTTTTCTTTTCAAACTGTTAATCGAATATCTGTTCATAATGCTATTGAATTTGAAAACGTTTCATATTTGTTCAACTTGGTGAATGTCATTACTGTTTGACCATGAGTACCCGAGGGCACATGTAGCAAAGTTTGATCAACTTCGGTTGATCGTCTTTTCAACGCATTCGAAAATTTCTGTTATCAAAATTCTTGAAGTTTCTGAAATGTGGGTCCAGCAGCATCATACCCCACCCATCCTGCTACGTCTTTTGGTACATTTCGGACATAATAACTTTCACAGTCTTTGGCCATATTACATTGTATAGATTGAGGATCACTGACGAGGGTTAAATACCCTAAACGTCGAAACGTGCATGTCTGGTCCATACTGTAAATTTATCTGTTCTTAAATGATCGAATTTGAAGATGTTTAACAATGAAAGCTGTTTTAGTGACTTAGGAGGGAGAACATTATAACATACAATATACATGTATATTTCCGGGGAGGTGTCATTATTTACAGTTAATTAGTAGTACTATATACTTAATCAAATCGCCAAATCTTAAAACATTCAAACTTGTATACATGTATTTTACGCATTAATTTAAAAGCATTTTTGATATATATATTCATGTACGTATACAATGTTTCATATTTCGTGGTATCCTCTTTCTCATTTGAATATCGAAATTTGAAACACGATTAACAGAGCTGAAAAAGACGTCAAAACAACGTTGAAAATCGACGAGCTGAATGATACGTTGATCTTGAAATCATACTTCGAAGTTGTTTCAACGCTAAAAGATCAACGTTGAAGTTTCAACGTTGTTATGAAGTCGAATTTAGGTTGTTTAACTTCACAACCCAATATCAACGTCTGGGATAGCACATTACACATAGAAGGGAAGAAAGACAAGGTGCATAAGACAAGTGAGAGTCAAATTGTCTGATGTGTGAATCACATACACCTTTCACTTACTTACGTACCGTAACATTTTTATCCGACATTCCCTTTTCATACACGAAGTCGTTGACGGAGAAAGCCAGAAGATAGGTGGGCATGATGGGCGTTATCTGGTAAACATCTGCTACAAAGCCGTCCGTGCTGGAGCAAATATGACATGTAAAAAGTCAGCAACCTGTTACACAAATTTCAGGAATTTGATCGCTCAGTTCTACTAACTAATTTGAATATTTTAGAAGGTTTGCTTTTAAATTTATACTTATTATGTAGAAATGATATAAGAAAACATAATACAATTGAACTAGAAAACATTTGGAACATTTTATTAAAGGACGAAAGTTATAAAAGTTCCTTAAAATTTTCGTAAGAACTTTTGTGAAACTGGGCACAGATGACTAAGACGATTTAAGAACATTTTATTTCATGCAAATGGATCTCAAAGAAGAAGACAAGTACCATCATTGTCATCTCCACTTTTTTTCAAAAAAAGTTTATGAATTTTATTTTGTTCCCAGATTGAGACTCACCTGTTGTAGGTATCTATTATGGGCATGTTGGACAGTGTTATATAATTATTCTGGGTTCGTCTCTCCATAGTAATGTTAAACGTGGCTTTAAGCCCGGGCTCATCCATACAGGGGAAGGCCTTCCGGGCGTCAGTGGGCTGGAACTGGGTGATGGCCAGGTAACTGAAATGATGTATTTATGTTTCATTTGAAGAGGGTAGAATTTGATTAAATACCATGGTCAGTGTGAGAATCGTTTATACTTTGCAAAAGAGTAAGTTTGCACAATTATCCTTGATCTTTAGATTTTTCATTTTATTCAATGGGGAATGACCCTTCAAAAATAATCAAGACTACACCATATTCGAACTTCGTTTGTATCTCACAATTACACAACTGTATTTCAATTATCCTAGACATGTACAACATAAAGATACATCAACCCCCCCAACTAGAAAATGTCTGGAACCCAAATCATTGAAGACGGATTTTATATCCTCTCTATTTAATTGCGGGGCATAGGAAAAAGTGAAAACATTAGTAATATAAATGCCCTTACGTATCTTTGTTGTCACGCTTGAATGAGCTGTAGTAGAGACCGTCCAAGTCGTTATTGACTTCCCCGGTGAAGTTCATCTCCACGTGATACGTCCTACCGACTGACATTGTCGTGTTGACTTGTATGATTATAAACTGTAGTCTGCTATCTTCCGTTACCATGGTAACATTGGGTCCGGCTGATCCGTCCTCCGTCATAACGTGAATTGTGTTTCTTGTGACATTTATCTTGTTGATATGTAGCGTTATGTTGTTGGTTGCCATGACACAACGGAAGGTCATTTTTACGTATCCGGGGTTAGAGAAGTCTAAAGGGGAGGCGTGAAAGATATCGGGTCTTATTTTGACATCGTAGTGTATGGGAACTAGGTGGCGCGGTAGTCTTGCACTTTCTGGCATCGGCATCGACGTTGTCGTTGGCATCATCATGGTTGTCGTGGTAACACCAGCTGCTGACGTCATCTGTGATGTCATCCCTGTTCCAGGGGTCATTGATGGACAGGTCGGACCTGAATATCGTAGATATTGAAAATAAGAATATAAAAGACTTTTTCTAAAAGTTTCAAGATATTTTTACGATAAGGTTTGTTCATATCACTTGTCGTCGTATGGTATACAATGGAAATACGTCATCGCGTATCATTGCAAGTAATGATTAAGATCGGTATGACGTTTTTCCATTGTTTTGAGTGGATAAAACGTCACATGTCATGATGAAAAGAAAATCTGATCCGAGTTAAAGGTCTATGGAACTTACTGCATAATCGAAACAAATTTAAATCTTTGAATTCTCTCTCGGCTCTTTGTATCAATTAGCCTTGACTTGATAAGTAAACTATAAAAATGACAACACCCCTCCCTTTTTAGCTCACCTGAGCCAAAGGCTCAAGTGAGCTATTGTCATAGCAATCCGTCTGTCGTCCGTCGTCGTCGTCGTCCGTCGTCGTCGTAAACTTTTCACATTTTCAACTTCTTCTTCAGAACCATTGAAGGGATTTGGATGAATTAGTCTAGTTGCCAAATGGCTATTTTGGGGTGAACCCAAAAAAATGTTACGCACAAAATGTTTTTGCATGAAAGTGATGTTAATACTCTCTACTTTGATAATCCGGCTGATGCCACTCTGGCATCCTTGGGCATTTCGAAATTTTTGGGGAAAAAGGTAATTTTTCAACGAAAACCGTTGAAAATTGAAAATACACAATAACTTTGTCCATGCTGTAGCTAGAACAACAAATTTGGTATCAAAAGAACAGCAATGCCATTGTCTTTAAGTCCCAAGCTCAGTTTATCAATTTACTCGTCCATAAAATGGGGAAAACTACGGATTTTCGATGAAAAACCGTTGAAAATTGGGAATATGTCATATCTTCTTTCATACCGTAGATAAAATAACAATTTTGGTACCAAACGCACAATAAATGTATTGCCTTTCATTCTAAATATCAGATTAGCAATTTGCAAGTACAAAAATGGAGGAAAGAATGAATTTTGAATGAAAAATCGCTGAAAATTGGGATATTGCAATATTTTTTTCATGCTGTAGTTAGAACAACAGCAAGAAAAAATGATTTCATTGCTTTAAATTCAGAATTCCACTCAAGCAAATTGAATCTTCTTGTTTTGTTTTGTTTTGTTTTTGCTGAAAACAGGTTTTAAATTGTAAAAAAAATCGGTTTAAAGAAATTCTAAAACAACAATTTTCGTATCAAAATGATTGCATATTGATAGTTTTAGATTTGCACTCTCTTATTACCCTTTATTCTACTCTAGATATATCATTCCAAATAGTATAAATGTCCTAGCATCATTTCACGAAAAGAATGTTCCATTTTAATTGCATAATTCATAATTTCATATTTGATATTTGATATTTGATGTCGTGTTTGCTGTTCCTTGCCCGTTTGGTTTCTCTTTCTGTGTTTGTCTTCTCTGTATTTTTACTTGAGATGTTTTGATGTGTTGATATTGGTGCTGCAACCAAGTTTTGTTGGATATCACCTCCTTCCTTATTGCCTTGTTTTTTCATCAACATGCAATTGTAATTCTTGTGTGCAACTACTTCTAACAACAAAGAACCCCTCTTACATGGTTGATCAATATGCCTCCTTTGCATCGTACTCTGACAATTTTCTACTCCAAAACATTTACAGAATTAAAGAAAATTGAGCACAGAATATGTCACATCTGTTTGTTACACAGCTCAGATTTCATGTGCGACTACAACAAATCAACAGGATAACAGATAGAGGTTCAGACGCAATTGGCAAAATATTATCACAATAGGTCTCAAAATTTATTTTAAATTTAGTTCTTTCAGCAGATCCAGGTTTGATCTTAAGAATGTTTCCTTATGCATGGCTAAACATATTTCGTTTTTCTTGACATTTTATTGAAATTCTTCAATTAATAAAGTTGGTGGTAATGGTCATCCAAGAGTTTTGACCTCTGTGAGGAGGTTGTTTTACACCATAATTGTGCGTTCTTCGAGACCTCTGGGAAATCGGAATAGTGGGAGGGTTGTGCGCACGTAATCCAGGATAACCACACCGTCTGCTATTTACGTGGCAGACGGCCGTCCTAAGTCGGTACCCGTTGTCCATTGGTCTCGTTGGTTAATGTTTAGTCTTTTATGTTTCATGTTTCTATGATCTTGTCCCTTTTGCGTCTCTTTCTGTGGGTGTCTGTTCTGTGTTTTTTGCATGGGTGTTTTGGGATTTTGCTGTGGGTACTGCAACCTAGTGTTGTTGGAGATCCCCTCCTTTCTCTTATAGCCCATTTCATTCAATCGTACACTGGACCTGACATCAGATATACTGTCTAGATTCTTTTCAATATCTGAATTAACTTCTCTCAAATTTGACACGGAACACCACTTCAAAAGATTTCCCACAGAACAACCTTTGTCTCTCCTATACCATCATATGTTGATGGTATCCATCATCATGATCTGTTCGCTATATCTACATCTTTAGAATAATGTGTAGAATGCGAGTTCTTAATCAATCGGATTGCTTTCTCGATCAAATGATTGCAAGTACATGTCATATCAATCAGTTGCACTTCATTTCATGAGATGTAGCTTTCTTGATTTAATCTTTTATGTCATTGTGATCGTAAGAAGGAGTCAATTGAATACCATTTAAATTTGCTCTCTGCAAAGTAATAGCAATTTCAAGTTTAGAAAATAGGGCCAGGGGAGCTGCTGGAGAGGATTTTGGCTGTGCCATGAAATCACTTTAATTGAAAGCATCACTGATGAGGATTTTTCTATCCGAAACACGTGTCTGGTGCAGTAAAATTGGTTTAAAACTTTCTTCAAGAAGGTAGATAGCTGGAACATTTATCATTGAACATCTGAAGTGTTGAGTTATTTTTAGAATTATATGACCAGAAACAATCAAGGTATTAATTCTGCCATTTAATGGTCAGTTGATACACCACAGCCCTGCATACATCAATCGATCACCAGCGCCTAGGCATTCTTGTCGAATAGATAACGTGGAGCTTATTTTAAGAACATATTTCGAAGTTGAAAAACTAAAGTAATCTTTTTTACATTGAACAATGTCACCACTAAGCAGGTCTTTAAGATCCACTTCAATGATTGAAAACAACTTCACAACCCTGGCAGAAATCATCTATGTTAAACGTCTTCAAATTCATTAGCATCATTTAAAAGCAGATTAATTAACAGCGAGGACTAGACATGCACGTTTCGGATATTTTAACCCTCGTCATTGATCCTCAATCCAAACAATGAAATATGGCCAATAATGTGTGATAATTATGTCCAAAATATAAGACGTAGCAAGATGACTAGGATACATGTATAATGCTACAGGACCCAGGTTTCAGAAATTTGTGACAATTTTGCAAACAGAAATTTTCGAATGCGTTTGAGACAAAGGAGGGGATCTCAAACAACAGCAGGTTGCAGCACCCTTAGCAAAACCCCCTATGCAAATAACACAAAGCAGACAAGCACAAAGAGAGACGCATAAGGGACAAGGAACGTCAACGCACAACACAGAAACATCAAACAGAAAGGACTACACATAAACCAACGAGCAACCGGTGACGACTTAGGACGGCCATCTGCCACGGAAATAGCTGAAGGTGTGGTTATCCTGGATAACGATTTGAAGAAACGACCAACCGAAATTGATCAAACTTGGCTACATGTGCCCTCGGGGACTCCTGGTCCGCCAGCAGTGACACTCACCAAGTGGTACAAATGTTAAACGTCTTCAAATTCATTAGCATCATCTAAAAGCAGATTAATTAACAGCGTGGACAAGACATGCACGTTATGTATCATAGACAGTAGCCGCTTCCTTTTGAACAATGTGTCTAATTTCACCCACATCTTTCAAGAGCTTGCTACAAGACTCCATGTACTAGTAAATTGTTTTTCTTAAAACTGTTGACTTGAATACACATATCTTTGTTCTAGATGTTCTCTAAACGTTTTGCATTTTTCAAAGTCCCAACTTTGTATGGAAAAAACCTTCAAAAATCAAAGTTTTCTTCCTCATTGTTCTTCTCCCATTTTATTTATGAGCAAGTTGCTTAATATGTATTCAGAATAAAAGACAATAACAAAAACCTTTATTTTGGTACCATAATTGCAGAACCTCATACTACAGTTTGAAAAAGTCATTGCATTTTGCAAATTTTCAGCGATTTTTCATCAAAGAGTAGTTGTTTTTCCCAATTTTTCGTACCAGCAAATTGCAAATCTGACTTCTGTATTAATTAAAATGAAAGGCAATACATTTATTGTGCGTTTGGTACCAAAATTGTTTATTTAGCTACAGAATAAAAAAAGATATGGTGTTTTCCCAATTTTCAACGATTTTTCATCGAAAATCCATAGTTTTCCCCTATTTTATGGACAAGTAAATTGGTAAATTGAGCTTGAGACTTAAAGACAATAAAATTGTCGTTCTTTTGGTACCAATTTTGTTGATCTAGCTGCAGCATGGAAAAAGTAATTGAATTTTTCCTATTTTCAACGGTTTTTCTTCGAAAAATTCCATTTTACCCCAAAATTTCGAAATGCCCAAGGATACCAGAGTGGCATCAGCCGGATTATCAAATAAGAGGGTATTGACAACACTTTCATGCAAAAACATTTTGTGCGTAACAAATTTTTGGGTTTCGTGAATGGCACCTAGACTAAGATAAAAATTCCCAAATGTCTTACCACAGGAACCTGTCGTTTTATGAGAGAAAATGTTTTATTATTCACAATCTCAGGCCTCTGTGTTCCTCTTAGAAATATTATTCATACAAGACGTCGAACACAGTGGCTTATGGTTGTGAATAATAATTTATTTTCTCTATTCAAACAACAACTTCCTGTGTTCCAACATTTCATTGGAAGATTTCAGGAACTCTGAACTGAATTATTTATTTTCAAGAATTTCAGATATTAAATGTCCTATGCATTCTCAAAATCCAGAGGAAGAGATTATTCATTAGATGTTTCTTCAAGAAATCAGTCCGTAAATTACTTCATTTAAGAGAGTTTAACTTAGTAAGACAGAGGAAATTCGAGCAAACTTTATACATGATAACAAGTATATGCAAGTGTTCCAAGTACATGAATGATAACCATTATGAAAGTGTTCCAAGTATAATGCACATTAAATAAAAATATATTCCGTTTGCACTGTATCTCCTGAAATGTATCGCAGTACTTAAGGGTTGTGGAGGAATTGAGCCGATCAAATCTAAAGTACGGCGACTTTGTTTACAGTTGTAACTTTCCGCGGGGATTCCCCTGGTGAATAGTACTGAATAAAAGGTGTCACACCATTGGTAAAAAATATTGGAAATGTATTTTTAGCTTATTGAATCGATAAAATATAACCAGTAGTCGTGATAAATTTAATTTCGAACTTGATCTTGTCTTTTATGCAATCTACAGAACGATTTGAAAATATGTAAAATTTAAAAACATTTTCGATGAGAATGCAGAGTTTCTGTAAAAAAGTGAAATTTGCGAAAAAAAGACATGCATGACCCCCTTTTTCTTTTCATTTTTATGCGTGCCAATTAAGATTCAAGCGAAAAAGACCAATTTCACAGACTTTCGGGCATTTCAAGTCAGTCAAAACTTTTAGTGAAATAGTGTGCACCTTTTTTATTTCCCGTAGTTACCCCTACCAAAGGGGCCCAATCAAATCTGTAACACGAGATATATGGCGACTTTGTTTACCATAGATACAGAAATAAAATAGAGAAAATAATCATTAAATAGGGAAATTGTTCTGAAATATGCATGTATGGAAAAAGTCAACATCTTAAAAAAATAAATTCGGAGTATATTTGATAACGTATGTGGCCAAGTTATTTCGACGTACGAAAATTGTCTCTTTTAAAAAATCATAGAAATATAAAAGTTGATATTTTGACAAAATTCACTCACAGAAGAAGTTTGTCAAAGAAGGGTACCCCCTGTGACCTACTTTTGCCTGTAGTGGCGCCACCTGTTAACAGATCCGGAATAAAATCAACAACACTTGTAGGGGACCATAAGTACTTCATGCCTACCAAGATTTAGTCTAGGTGCCATTCATGAAAACCCAAAAATTTGTTACGCACAAAATGTTTTTGCATGAAAGTGTTGTCAATACCCTCTTATTTGATAATCCGGCTGATGCCACTCTGGTATCCTTGGGCATTTCGAAATTTTGGGGTAAAATGGAATTTTTCGAAGAAAAACCGTTGAAAATAGGAAAAATTCAATTACTTTTTCCATGCTGCAGCTAGATCAACAAAATTGGTACCAAAAGAACGACAATTTTATTGTCTTTAAGTCTCAAGCTCAATTTACCAATTTACTTGTCCATAAAATAGGGGAAAACTATGGATTTTCGATGAAAAATCGTTGAAAATTGGGAAAACACCATATCTTTTTTTATTCTGTAGCTAAATAAACAATTTTGGTACCAAACGCACAATAAATGTATTGCCTTTCATTTTAATTAATACAGAAGTCAGATTTGCAATTTGCTGGTACGAAAAATTGGGAAAAACAACTACTCTTTGATGAAAAATCGCTGAAAATTTGCAAAATGCAATGACTTTTTCAAACTGTAGTATGAGGTTCTGCAATTATGGTACCAAAATAAAGGTTTTTGTTATTGTCTTTTATTCTGAATACATATTAAGCAACTTGCTCATAAATAAAATGGGAGAAGAACAATGAGGAAGAAAACTTTGATTTTTGAAGGTTTTTTCCATACAAAGTTGGGACTTTGAAAAATGCAAAACGTTTAGAGAACATCTAGAACAAAGATATGTGTATTCAAGTCAACAGTTTTAAGAAAAACAATTTACTAGTACATGGAGTCTTGTAGCAAGCTCTTGAAAGATGTGGGTGAAATTAGACACATTGTTCAAAAGGAAGCGGCTACTGTCTATGATACATAACGTGCATGTCTTGTCCACGCTGTTAATTAATCTGCTTTTAGATGATGCTAATGAATTTGAAGACGTTTAACATTTGTACCACTTGGTGAGTGTCACTGCTGGCGGACCAGGAGTCCCCGAGGGCACATGTAGCCAAGTTTGATCAATTTCGGTTGGTCGTTTCTTCAAATCGTTATCCAGGATAACCACACCTTCAGCTATTTCCGTGGCAGATGGCCGTCCTAAGTCGTCACCGGTTGCTCGTTGGTTTATGTGTAGTCCTTTCTGTTTGATGTTTCTGTGTTGTGCGTTGACGTTCCTTGTCCCTTATGCGTCTCTCTTTGTGCTTGTCTGCTTTGTGTTATTTGCATAGGGGGTTTTGCTAAGGGTGCTGCAACCTGCTGTTGTTTGAGATCCCCTCCTTTGTCTCAAACGCATTCGAAAATTTCTGTTTGCAAAATTGTCACAAATTTCTGAAACCTGGGTCCTGTAGCATCATACATGTATCCTAGTCATCTTGCTACGTCTTATATTTTGGACATAATTATCACACATTATTGGCCATATTTCATTGTTTGGATTGAGGATCAATGACGAGGGTTAAAATATCCGAAACGTGCATGTCTAGTCCTCGCTGTTAATTAATCTGCTTTTAAATGATGCTAATGAATTTGAAGACGTTTAACATAGATGATTTCTGCCAGGGTTGTGAAGTTGTTTTCAATCATTGAAGTGGATCTTAAAGACCTGCTTAGTGGTGACATTGTTCAATGTAAAAAAGATTACTTTAGTTTTTCAACTTCGAAATATGTTCTTAAAATAAGCTCCACGTTATCTATTCGACAAGAATGCCTAGGCGCTGGTGATCGATTGATGTATGCAGGGCTGTGGTGTATCAACTGACCATTAAATGGCAGAATTAATACCTTGATTGTTTCTGGTCATATAATTCTAAAAATAACTCAACACTTCAGATGTTCAATGATAATGTTCCAGCTATCTACCTTCTTGAAGAAAGTTTTAAACCAATTTTACTGCACCAGACACGTGTTTCGGATAGAAAAATCCTCATCAGTGATGCTTTCAATTAAAGTGATTTCATGGCACAGCCAAAATCCTCTTCAGCAGCTCCCCTGGCCCTATTTTCTAAACTTGAAATTGCTATTACTTTGCAGAGAGCAAATTTAAATGGTATTCAATTGACTCCTTCTTACGATCACAATGACATAAAAGATTAAATCAAGAAAGCTACATCTCATGAAATGAAGTGCAACTGATTGATATGACATGTACTTGCAATCATTTGATCGAGAAAGCAATCCGATTGATTAAGAACTCGCATTCTACACATTATTCTAAAGATGTAGATATAGCGAACAGATCATGATGATGGATACCATCAACATATGATGGTATAGGAGAGACAAAGGTTGTTCTGTGGGAAATCTTTTGAAGTGGTGTTCCGTGTCAAATTTGAGAGAAGTTAATTCAGATATTGAAAAGAATCTAGACAGTATATCTGATGTCAGGTCCAGTGTACGATTGAATGAAATGGGCTATAAGAGAAAGGAGGGGATCTCCAACAACACTAGGTTGCAGTACCCACAGCAAAATCCCAAAACACCCATGCAAAAAACACAGAACAGACACCCACAGAAAGAGACGCAAAAGGAACAAGATCATAGAAACATGAAACATAAAAGACTAAACATTAACCAACGAGACCAATGGACAACGGGTACCGACTTAGGACGGCCATCTGCCACGTAAATAGCAGACGGTGTGGTTATCCTGGATTACGTGCGCACAACCCTCCAACTATTCCGATTTCCCAGAGGTCTCGAAGAACGCACAATTATGGTGTAAAACAACCTCCTCACAGAGGTCAAAACTCTTGGATGACCATTACCACCAACTTTATTAATTGAAGAATTTCAATAAAATGTCAAGAAAAACGAAATATGTTTAGCCATGCATAAGGAAACATTCTTAAGATCAAACCTGGATCTGCTGAAAGAACTAAATTTAAAATAAATTTTGAGACCTATTGTGATAATATTTTGCCAATTGCGTCTGAACCTCTATCTGTTATCCTGTTGATTTGTTGTAGTCGCACATGAAATCTGAGCTGTGTAACAAACAGATGTGACAAATTCTGTGCTCAATTTTCTTTAATTCTGTAAATGTTTTGGAGTAGAAAATTGTCAGAGTACGATGCAAAGGAGGCATATTGATCAACCATGTAAGAGGGGTTCTTTGTTGTTAGAAGTAGTTGCACACAAGAATTACAATTGCATGTTGATGAAAAAACAAGGCAATAAGAAAGGAGGTGATATCCAACAAAACTTGGTTGCAGCACCAATATCAACACATCAAAACATCTCAAGTAAAAATACAGAGAAGACAAACACAGAAAGAGAAACCAAACGGGCAAGGAACAGCAAACACGACATCAAATATCAAATATCAAATATGAAATTATGAATTATGCAATTAAAATGGAACATTCTTTTCGTGAAATGATGCTAGGACATTTATACTATTTGGAATGATATATCTAGAGTAGAATAAAGGGTAATAAGAGAGTGCAAATCTAAAACTATCAATATGCAATCATTTTGATACGAAAATTGTTGTTTTAGAATTTCTTTAAACCGATTTTTTTTTACAATTTAAAACCTGTTTTCAGCAAAAACAAAACAAAACAAAACAAGAAGATTCAATTTGCTTGAGTGGAATTCTGAATTTAAAGCAATGAAATCATTTTTCTTGCTGTTGTTCTAACTACAGCATGAAAAAAATATTGCAATATCCCAATTTTCAGCGATTTTTCATTCAAAATTCATTCTTTCCTCCATTTTTGTACTTGCAAATTGCTAATCTGATATTTAGAATGAAAGGCAATACATTTATTGTGCGTTTGGTACCAAAATTGTTATTTTATCTACGGTATGAAAAAAGATATGACATATTCCCAATTTTCAACGGTTTTTCATCGAAAATCCGTAGTTTTCCCCATTTTATGGACGAGTAAATTGATAAACTGAGCTTGGGACTTAAAGGCAATGGCATTGCTGTTCTTTTGATACCAAATTTGTTGTTCTAGCTACAGCATGGACAAAGTTATTGTGTATTTCCAATTTTCAACGGTTTTCGTTGAAAAATTACCTTTTTCCCCAAAAATTTCGAAATGCCCAAGGATGCCAGAGTGGCATCAGCCGGATTATCAAAGTAGAGAGTATTAACATCACTTTCATGCAAAAACATTTTGTGCGTAACATTTTTTTGGGTTCACCCCAAAATAGCCATTTGGCAACTAGACTATCTGTCCAAATAATAGATACAACATGAGTTTTTTATCGGACCAAATAACTTTTTTGTCGGCAAGTCCTATGCAACCAATACATTTCATGAACTCTCTCCGCTAACAACTTGTCCGTGTAACAGACCTATGACGAGGTAAAACAATTATTTAACAGTAAATAACGACGTCGTAGGTCTGCTAGTTGGACAAGCTTAACAATATCATGAGCCTTTTAATTTGTTTCCCTAAACGCAGCATACACCAGAATATGGTGCATCAAACTGCGAAACCTAGCGAAACCACTTGAGTTGTTGAACAGCGTATGCTGAAATGCGACGCTCCTTCTCGCCTGTTAAAATATGCATAGGCAAGAAGCGCCGCATTTCAGCATATTTACTGAAAATAATTTGTTCAAGTGGCTTCACTGGGTCATGAGATTTGACACACCGTTCATTGCTTTTTGGAAAACAAATTGGCCCAGTTTCTGCACAACTCACTTGAATTGGTATTGGATGAAAACGATTTTGACTGTACGTTACATGTATTAAGATGAAATCAATACTATTCAAAAGCATTCATAGATTTCAGTATACTTTAATATAAATAAAGGCAAAACCGAAAAATCTTTGTTTTTTATGTTCCTGGAATAAAAGATTCGGGAGCATATAGTTTTTGGCCTGTCCGTCTGTCTGTTTGTCTGTCTATTTTCCGAACAACTTTAACATTGGGCATAACTTTTGAATGGAAGCTGGTGATAGAGGTTTCATATTTCACATGTGTATTCCTCGTAACAATACCTTTCCATTGATACAAAAATTTTTGACCTCGTGACCATAACCTTGACCTTTGACGTACTTTTCAAAAACTTTAACATTGGGCATAACTTTTGAATGGTTAGTGATAGGGCTTTCATATTTTACATGTGTATTCCTTGTGACAAGATCTTTCCATTGATACCAACATTACGCTGACCCTGACCTCTCACATACTTAACAGAAAATGGTGTTTATACCAACAAAGATGCCACCGGGGGCATTCTCGTTTCACAAACACAGGCTTTATAATTTCTGGCATGCTAGCTATAAATAATGAAAGGTTTGGTGTTCAATCTTAAATAAACGTAATATATGAAATAATTTCATTGTTTTATTCTTTTTCTGCTGCACATTTATGTGGAATTTTACAATATGATTTTATTTTTGATGTTGCATAATTGAATTGTACAAGCTGGGCATATGACTTTGGACCACTTTATCCGTCTTTTCAAATCAGTAAAAAAGTTATTGTTTTGAAATATGACTATTTTTTCTTGTTTGTTCTTTTAAGGGTTGTCTGAAAAAAAAAATTTCTCTGCATCCGGCAAAAATCTTTCTAGAAAGGTTGTGGGCTAAAATCCTGGTTCCGTCACTATCAGTATTCAATGTCAGTATGTCAATTAGAGCGTGCATAGGTATCAGGTGAGCGTTGTGCCCCCTCGGGCTCTTGTTTGATTTTTTATGATTTTTTTTAAAAATATGAATAGATATGTTTACTGTGCACATAAACCCAAGGGTTGTGGGTTCAAGTCCCGGCACCGGCACCCCAATTTTTTTTTTTCTTCCTTTTTCATTTTTTCCATTTTTTTCATCTTTTCATACACTTTTAAATCATCTGAATACCTTTAATTTGAAAATTGTTTTCTTACATTTTCATTTTTTTTTTTTTTCGTTTTGCATACTCTTTCACTGTGTATTTGACCTATTTAAGTCTCTTATTGCTGTGATATATATTTCACGCCTAAATTTTATATTTTTGATTTTTTTTTTTTAATTTTAAAAAATGGTATATGTGTATATAGTCCCAGGGTTGTTGGTTCAAATTCTGGCACTAACACTATCATAATGCAATATTAGTAGGTTAAGGGGGTTCATGGGTATCAGGTGAGCGTTGTGCCCCCTGGGGCTCTTGTTTCTTGGTGGTGCACACCTCGCAATCTCACCTTTAATTTCAGATACGTAATGAAAGGGGGGACTTTGATCAAAACCATCGTCTGTGTGATGGACGGCGTGTAAACGTGTAATCACACCATGGATGAAGTAAAACAAATATTTCTTCTGACATAAACATAATGATTAAAAAAATCATCATAAAAAGAAATGTATCAAAGAGAAAATGGCGGAACCAGAAGAAACATAATAATTCGACAAAGGCGAAAATAAATATATCAACCGACTCATAAGGCCTCGAAATAGAGGCATTTGATCCAGTGCAACGTAAAAAGGGGGAGGGACATTTTCCACCCAAGGTTATCGCTCCTTACTATGTACGCTTATGAAATCGCGCATAGAATCCCTGATCTTGATTTAAAGGGGAAGGTCTTAGTTCATAGATGTAGCTTTGGTTAAGGAAAACATAAAGTCCATTCATGACTCCTTAAAATGATTCCTCTTCCTGGCCACATTAGATGATAGTTTTGGACTAAAAAGTGAAATTTTATTGGTTTTTTTTTTTTTTTTTTTTTTTTTTGTTTGGGGGTTTTTTTTTGCAAAGAAGGGGGGGGGGATCCAATATATCAAGGGAATTCCAGATTATTGTTTGAAAAAAAGAGTCATACTTAAAAGACGGAAAACATCAACATATTTGCAAATTCCACGGGGAACAGTCTTTATTTATTCATTTATTTATTTATTTATTTATTTATTCAGATAAACTCTTGGTATAAGACCTCCGCAGTAAGGTATAATGGCGAAAATTATGCAAGGGCCATAAACTAGAATCAAACAGTGAGCTATAAAACAATAAACCATAAAATCCTTTTTCGCTCGAAAATAACAAAATGGAAAGTTCGTGAGAACTTGTTTACAGAATAAGGTCCAAGCTATGTTTGTATAGTAGAATTCGAAAATAAAATGACGACTTTAAGCTTGTAGACGATAACAAATATTTGAGATTTACGAGGGCTGTTTGATTTGTTGTGATGTTTCGATGGAATTGAATTATCATACATTTTGCATTATTTTCCTGTATAATTCCCAGTACATGTATCTGCACATTTTACCGCCGGTTTTTTAGGGCCTCAATACCATTTTTAGAGAAGTTCACTTGACTGTTTAGAAAGCCATCTACTGCAAGTATGACGTCATCATCGGACTGAAAGTGGGTGCTTTCAGTTTTGGGAATAGATGAATGTCTGATGGAGCAAGATCAGGTGAATAAGGCGGATGTTCAATTAAACTAAAGCCGCAGTCATGAATGGCAGCCATGACAGTGACAGACTTGTGAACAGGAGCAGTGTCCTGATGGAACAACACACCTTCAACTAGTGAGCTTTCCGCGACGCTCAAGTTTAATATTTTCCCTTAACTCTGTCAGAAGTGAAGCATTATAAATATGTGCCATTAATTGTTTGTCCTTTCTGGAGATAATCTATCAGCTACCTTCTGCATCCCAGAAAACCGAGGCTCACTACATATCGAGCAGCCCTCGCGTATTGATTAGTTAAATTTGAAAAAAAAAACCAAGACATATGCAAAGGAAAATGAAAGAAACCGTCAGGTCACCTTTTGTATCATCATTATGGTAATCGGTATATCGGTATACATGGATTTAATTTTGGTACATATTGATATAGAGTTTATGTCGTTTACATACAACAAATATTAGGAAGCATAACGTTATCTACGCATTGAAACATAGGTTTTGAGTATTCAATAAAAGACTATATTCCTTACCATATGTTCATATCAAAGCGTAAATGAATTTTACCAAACTAGAAAAAAAAATCTTCATTATAATTGCAAAAGTCTGAATAAGTAGTTATCAACTTACATGGCACTTCAGGGCAGGGCGTTGGTTCCTCGGTGGGTGGAATTGTAGGGCATCCGACTTGCCCCTGCGAATTACCATTTCCGTTCGAATCTCCGCAATTACACGTGAACCCATCTTTCTGCGGACCGGCGAACGCCACGATGACGCCGACGCCAACGGCGATAGCTACCGCCAAGAACACTAAGACAAAACCTGTTGACGCCTTGATGTAACATCCGCTATCGCTGCGGTCTCTGTCCCACGAGGTGTTATCGTGTACCAGCGTCATTTTACTTCCGCCGTTGAATGACGGCTCCGATACGCCGTCAAAATCCTGACGCATCCTGTAGGACATACTGTTCAATTATTTCTAACGTCAAACTTTAGGAAAGTTTTTAAAATCCACTGATTTGTAGTGTGTACAGTTTTACAGCCGGTTATAAGCAATATAAAGGGGCGTATCAGGTTTCCATTGGACCTCTTCACGGCAAAGTGTTTGTAAAATACCGTCTTCTGAAGATAAGTAGGTTTTATTGCACCCATTGTTCCTCTGGATCCGAGACTTGAGAAGACGAGAGTTCGTGAATACCCATTTCATAAATGTTAATTCTGTCATTGTACTACCTGTCCACATGTACATAGTGTTTATTTTAGGGAGGAAAATTCTGAATATAAATCCAAATTAATTTCGTAAAATGATTTTTATTCACTAGTCTCTTTGGTGTCATCCTGATTGTCCAACATTTACATAAAAGGTAAAAAATGTGGTATATTTTTTGTTGGACAATTAGGACTTTACGTAGTACCAATTACATTGTTTGCATAACTACTTAGTTAATTGATCTGATTGATCTTGCCGCTAATTGGCTCAGGTAAAAGTTGGACAGATATGGCATAACCTCATGAATTTAAAATAAATAAGATAAAAGACGTTTACTTGCTTTCCATTGATAAGTGCAGTTCTCTCTGTGTATGTTTCCTAATTAAGAATAAATTTGTTTCATTTGATATTATTTTTTAACAAATTTTGAAAATACATGTAAATCTCATACTCATGCATGTAGCCATAAAGTCCCAAAATTTGGAATATTTAGTTTGTCTTAAGTAATATAAGACTTCATTTTTTATAAATTTTACACATTTGGTGTTTTATGGACATTGAACAACATAATATGTAAGATATCATTAAGTTGACAAATATTGATACGTATTATAAGTATACCACAATTAGTTTTTCTTTTGTTAGTTCGAACATCGTCATCATCGGAATCGTCGTCGTCATCCTTAACCTTTTCTAGCATGTTTATTTACCTTCCTCTCTCCTTCCGGGAATCTAATCATGACCAAAATTTGGCTTTCGCAAGTATTTAGCACACTGAATGCATACCTTACGAAAAAAATACGAAAGCAGAATAGGTATCTAGTATTTTGTAGAACGTTTCGGTTTAGAGTAGTCGATAACCGGTTGTATAAAACTTGAAGTTACCCCCACTTACATCATAAAACTAAAGAAGTATGGATGAACATTTATTGTTCAAGTTCTATTATAGTACATGTACCTTTTTCTTAAATTTATGAGACAAAAATATGTTTCCCATTTTAACTCAAAGCGCGGATCCAGAAGGGGAGGACGGGGGTGTCCGCACCCACCCCCCCCCCCCCTGGAATTTTCGAGGCATATAGTTAACAAAAGTTATAAATCATATTTCATAAGATTAAGTCCAGATTCCCCTTTAGTTGTCATAATATTTGAAAAATAACATGAAATTGTATTCGAAATGTTTCTTTTTGATAACATTTTGCCGTCAGCATTTCAGAACATTTCTCTGGCTCGCTTCCATTTGCCTGAATTTATTACATAGTACTAGTACGTTATTTTCAAATGATATACTACACTTTCCTAAACAACCTATATACATATCACTTTTGTCAATAAACAAGGACATAAAAGTAATGAAACTGAAAAAAAAACACGAATAGAGGATTTTATTCCAATTCTGAAAAAAAGATACTCTCGCTCGCTATCGCTCGCCATTTGTTGTATTTACATCTTAGAAGTGATAATTATTAATCTTTTTTTAACGCGTCGGTAGAAAAACTCAGTTTGCCACCGTAAAGTAAGAACTTACAATCCGCAACATAACGTCAATATCAGGTTATTCCCATTCTAATTCAATTTATATTTTTGTGAATATAACTTTAAGGCGAAATATGACGTTAACAACGTCAAAGCCTGGTATGTTCTCTTTTTAGCGACATTGCATTAGAATTCAAGATTTTATGCTCGTTACATGTATTACTCGACAGACATGTTTCATTAATAAAGTACTTTATATTCAGGTGTGTCTTTTTTTCTATTTTTTTTTTCTTTACCTTTTTGCTCTTCACTTTGAAAAATTCGGACTTTAGGACCACCCCTAAAAAAAAAAGTCCTGCATCCGCCCATGACTAATATACTGGTTACTATGAGCATGTTTAGCTTCTCTCTGAAGACGATTATTAATTCCAATTTTGATACATAATATTATCTTTATTCGAATAAATCTTATTTCCTACTTTGTGTTATTTTAATTTCATTTAGTTATATTTGTTTTCTCAATTGGGGGGGGGGGGGGCCTTTTTTATTTATTTATTCATTATTACTATTATTATCATTATTATTTTTTGTAATGTTATTCTTAATTAAGTTTCAGTTAGTATTCATTTTGCTGCTAATCACTAATAAAGAAAGGTTAAGATCACCATGTACAAAGAGAAGCTGGGGATAGTTCTGTCTAATTCTATAATCAAGTATAGGAAGGAATTAAGTTTCAATTTGTTCAGACTTTTTCTTTCATGAGGCATCCGTACAGTAGCAGCCAAAATGTGAATCACCGGTGCCTATGTCCTCCTTAGAAATATACAATCTTAACAAAATAAGGTGATAGACAAGGTTTATGCTAGATCACATTTTCAAATATTTGCATTTGTGCTCGATGAAAGCATTTGTACAGCGATATACAAAGTAAGATTCCTACCTCGATCGCTTAGTTTTGAAAAGCCATATGTGATTTTGTATTGGGGGGGGGGGGGGGTTAGCACTGTGGTCAAACTTTTGTAATTGTTACTTTCCATTCAGATGGAATGTGCAGACATGTACATGTTTTTGTGATTATGAAGATTAGGTGGTACAATGAGACCTTGTTTTATCTTACGTGTATATGACGGGGTGGACAGGATGAAAGGGAGGAGGGAGGGAAGGGGGGAAAGGGGATGGAGGGGGATTGGAGAGGGGAGGTAAGGGAAGGGTGAAAGGAGGGGTAGGGGGTAAGGGGTGGGAGGGGGAGGTTCCCCCTGTCCGCCCATCCCCCCGTATATGGAATCGGCAGGGGCGGGCGTACCGATATGCTCGTTTTTTAACGTTAAATACATTATGCAAAATCATGTTTACCATAACGGGTTTGGGAAATGTAATATGTACTTCTGATTTCCGTTGTGTTTAGAATTAAATTGAATGTTTACATTTGGGTTTTCTCTAGAGCTGATTTAGTTTGCATAACTTGTGCGTTTTTTTTAATGTAATTAAATCTTCAATAGGGGTAATCGGGAGGCTAGGAATGCGTACATATAATCATTATACATAAGAAACTTTTTGGGCGACCTTTCTTGCACTTACTTATATCTTTAAAATCTATATGTTGAAAGAGCATAAACATAATAAATTCAGCTTTTAAACTGCCCTCTTTCGTGTATTCAGGACGTAAAAGTATTGTAAACGGCTAAATATTTATTTGATAAAGCTTCAGCAAATTATTACATTTTCTGAACTACTTTTTCAACTCAACATAGTACTCTATTGTGAGTGCTGTTGAGATTATCGTCAGGATCTTCTTTAACTCTTTTGTGTATTTTGCAATCAAGTTTAGGTTATCGGTTATCACTAATCAATTTACTATGGACTTCAGGGTCCCCTTGATACTTTTCAGCAATGCCTATTACGTCGATAAGTGTATCATTTGTTATTTTAACCTCTCTCCCAAACCTAGACGGGCTGGAATATATGTACCCTTACCCCGCCAACTTTGAAAACAAAATTTTGATCGTTAAATTTAGATCAGATTCATGAGTACCTGGAATTTGCCTTGTAACTTTACAGGATTCGCGCATCGTTGCTTGCATTGTGTACTGTAACGTGAACTTCGAGCGAAAAGTATTATCTACGGGGTTCGCCTCTGATTTACACAGAGATACGTGTATAATATCTATATATTGAATTTTCCTTATGACTGTCTGTCACTATGATTATATATGTTGAATCAAAATGTACATGAAATGATTTATTGAACAACAAAAATGAATTAACTAAATGGTTTGCCAATATGAATTATGGCGTGCCAAAATGTATGTACCGTCCTACCACCTATGTGACGTACCCTAACTTGTTTGACCTACCACACGATGTGACCTGCCAAACGATATGACCTGCCAAACTGTGGTACGTACAAACGTACTGGCTTACCAATGCACTTGACGTGCCAATGCTTTTACTAAGCAACCTAGACTTTATGTCTACCTAGCCAGTCACTCTAATACGGTAAATTAGCTCTGTTCGGGCTGTGGCTCTATTCGGGCCTTTACCGCATTGAGTAAACAAAAATAATACCGTACCGATCAGATCTTCTTCTTCCAAGTTGACAGCGATAGTAACACTACCGAAGTGAAGTGAGAAATGAAGGAACTTGGCTTATATATAAGGACGGGTCCAAGTAAAATAGGGGTGATAGGGATATCTGGACGATTCCAAATTATAACTAATGTCAGATGAACGTTTACATTAATCGCATGGTATTTACAAGCATTTCTATGAGTCAGACCGATTTTGTTACACTACCCACGCCTCCGATTACATTCGCCCCCGAATGTCAAAAACTTAAAGGAACAAAATCTTTTTTTTTTTTCACTGCCATCTTTTCCTCTTTTTTTTTTATAATAATAACAACAATATGCAGTATCAACAAATTAAATACAAAGTATAAAAATGTTTAACAACAAATGAAAAGTTCTAACAAAAATGATTGTCACTTAGAAACAGGATGTTTGTCACTGCTTAATCACAAAAATCGTGTCATCATGTGAGGTAATGTCATTTACATATTAAAGAATTCCTCCACCTCCTTTATAACTTCTACAGAACGTCCGCCCTCCGTATACTTCGTGACAGTCACCTCCTTCATACGTTTCCTGTACTTATTACACTGTACACCTACACTTTTGGTCTGCACAATGTCTGACTGGGTGGCAACACTATCATGATCAGACGCGATCTGCACACCAACGTCACACAATTTAGCCTGCTTAGGCGGAGGTTCAATCACTGGCACATCCGGAGCACGTCTGACAACAGTTCGGCCAGATGCAACTGGTGATGGTGTTGTCGCCTTGCGCACAACACGGCCAACAATCAAATCAGCAGCACGATCATCATCTTTGGCACTGTCACCACTGGATGAATCAAATTCTTCGTCAGCCGACGAGTCTTTATCATGAGCAAAGAACTCTCCTGGACATTGGCCATGCCAGTCTGATTCTTCTCCAGTCTTTTCTGTGGATGTACTGGCGACATCCTTCTGTCCGAGAGGAGTAAGAGGCGGAATAAGTCCTTTATGCGCACGATTCTTATTTCTCTTAACATTTGAGGGTTTACTGGACTTAAAGTCACATACATCACATGCATATTCTGTCAATTTACGTGTTTTTATACCTCTGCCTGACTTAGTAAAACTATCGATTGGTTCTATCATACCAACACCTATACTTGGTAATATCTGACCAGGTTTGTCATGGACTGAACAAAGTGCTAAGACCTCATTTTTAGCAGGTACATGTAATGACTCGTCTAAATAAACTCTATAACAACCAACGTTACCTTCCACGAATAAGTCGATGCAATGATTAAATTTTATGGTTTTGTGTGCTATGTCAACTGAACAATCATGATTCTTCATGAAGTCAAGTCCCAATATACCGTCTATCTCTATATCTGCTACAATAAACTTCTGAGTCATTGAAAAACTACCTATCTTTAAAGGCAAAATGGTCGTCCCAAGTACTGACAGTGCTGAACCATCAGCAATGAGGATATCAGCATTCAATGATTCTAATGGCACATCACCAATATGTCTAGGTGCAATAAGACTAACAGTTGCCCCCGTGTCTACCAGTAGTTTAACACTTGTGCCATTTATGTCAGCATGTATATAGAGACCCGATTGTCCGACCTTACTGGCTATGTCCATAGACCCGACAGACAACTTATTTCGTTCACCCTTTGAATTGTTCGTACCTGTATTGGCCTTGCCTTGATTTTGTTGGTTCTCAAGAGCAAGGAATTTACGACATTTCTTTTTGATATGCCCGTCCTTCCCACAAAAATAGCACTTAAATCTAGGTTTAACCACTTGAGAAGGCAATGTCTGACCACCTGTTTGTTGACCTAACTTTTGATTGTCTTTAATTTCTTTGATTTCCCTGCGCATTTCGCTTAAGGCCTTGTTGGTATCCTCAAGCATTTTACGTACTAATGAGTTCTCGCATTGTGCGTCGGAATCCGTACGCAGAACAAAGCCACCAACTTCCTCTCGTTTCTTATCTGCTTTATTAAAAGCATCAAGTTCTACAGCTAAACATATAGCTTCATTTAAGTTCTTAGGCCTTGACTGTTTAATGCGTAGTCTCATGTCAGAGCTATGTAGGGAGTCTATGAAATATTCAGTAGCTAATGTTTCTCTGACATCATTAGGGGCCTTGGCGTATGCCAGGTTGGTAAGCCTTCGTATGTCCTGACCTAATTCGGGTATGGACTCTGAGGCTTTTTGCTTTCTATCCTTAAGTTGCGCCCTATAGAGATCCATTTGATTGGAAGGCGCATATCTGTCTTCAAGGGCCTTGGATAAGTCATTGTAATTTTTACGGGACTCTACTGGTAAATTACCCAAAACAGCTTGTGCCCCCTCCCTTAGAGCGACTGCCAAATATAGACCTTTCTCATCCTCTGACCACTCATTTAATTGCGCACAATATCAAAGTGCGACTTGAAGTCAATCCAAGATGACTTGCCATTGTACGTAGCAGGTTTTACAATATTTTTGCGATACCTGCTATACGTGGTGTCTGCACTATTTGACAATAATTGACCCTGTGACTGTGTACTATGTTGAGATGCGCCATGTGCGTTCCCAAGTCCGTCACTTGAATTTACATTGGTCCGTCTATTACTTATATTTGGATCCCTACTGTTTCGTCCGACTTGTCCCGTACCCGTACTAAATGTAACACGCCTATTCTGTGGAGATATATTTCTCCGTCGTGAGGTCGTACTTTGGCTTGTACTTTGTCGACTTACAATGGGTGTTGATTGTCGTGATATCTGATTTGCTAGACATGACAAGTCATACTCTAATTGTGTAATCTCGTTCGTCAAGTCATGTATCCTATCCATTCTGAACTAAATATTTTAATACACGTATATATTAGAAAGAACCACCGCTTGCCACCAAAATATGTAACGTGAACTTCGAGCGAAAAGTATTATCTACGGGGTTCGCCTCTGATTTACACAGAGATACGTGTATAATATCTATATATTGAATTTTCCTTATGATTGTCTGTCACTATGATTATATATGTTGAATCAAAATGTACATGAAATGATTTATTGAACAACAAAAATGAATTAACTAAATGGTTTGCCAATATGAATTATGGCGTGCCAAAATGTATGTACCGTCCTACCACCTATGAGACGTACCCTAACTTGTTTGACCTACCACACGATGTGACCTGCCAAACGATATGACCTGCCAAACTGTGGTACGTACAAACGTACTGGCTTACCAATGCACTTGACGTGCCAATGCTTTTACTAAGCAACCTAGACTTTATGTCTACCTAGCCAGTCACTCTAATACGGTAAATTAGCTCTGTTCGGGCTGTGGCTCTATTCGGGCCTTTACCGCATTGAGTAAACAAAAATAATACCGTACCGATCAGATCTTCTTCTTCCAAGTTGACAGCGATAGTAACACAACCGAAGTGAAGTGAGAAATGAAGGAACTTGGCTTATATATAAGGACGGGTCCAAGTAAAATAGGGGTGATAGGGATATCTGGACGATTCCAAATTATAACTAATGTCAGATGAACGTTTACATTAATCGCATGGTATTTACAAGCATTTCTATGAGTCAGACCGATTTTGTTACAGTACATCATGGTAAGAAATTCTGAAAATCATAAGCTATTTCTCAAAACTTCGATTTTCTAAATGTACCTGTAAATTCAATAATACGGAAGTGTGCCAAATCTTTACCTTCATGCAGAAAATTCCAAACCAATTTTTCTGCACCAGACACGTGTTTCGAATATTAAATTCCCATCAGTGATGCTTCCAGCGGACCCACCAAAATTCATATAAATAGCGCCCTCTTTTATTTTTTTTTTTTGAATTTCAAGTAACGCGATACATATTAATAAAAGAAACTTATATTCGAAGTTGTTACCTGAGTACAATCTTTTATGATTACCCCTTCATTGTTTAATGGAATATGGTCAGATGGGAATGAACATGTACATGTTTTTCGTCTGAAATTGAGTACGGTGCTGTTATTCCGTTCTTCTATTTAAAAACAAGGTAAAATAAGAAAGGAGAAAAGGAAATTCGTGCCGAGCTAGTTTAAAATTTGTCTCCTTCTTTTCTTCTCTTTCTTGCGGTATATGGCTTTGGTTTATACATTGATTCATTATCTTGAGACAGTGAAGCCCAGAGTCGTCAGGAGGTAGAACAAGGGTCTGCAGGGTCAGAGACACAGCCATCTGCAGGCAAGGTGATGGCCACTTTTTTGTTGGGCGGATCCGAAGGCTTTCAGTAGTTATTAAGTTTGACTTTATACAGAACAAAGTACAAAAACTGAGGCTTATGCAAATTTGCTTGACCAACCAGGTATGTGGACGTAAGTATACAGTTGCTTCCGGATAATTTTGGAACAAAAAATCGATTAAAAAATGTTATGATCGCTGAGCGATATAGTCCCCTACCGGCGGCATATATTTATGTCCTGCAACTCTCTGCCTATTCAATTAAACATACATGAGCTTAAAATTAAACTTACTGTCTGTGCAGCTCAGTTCTGAGGTTTTATCTGCTTTATCGATTCGAAAAAGAGGTCAAGCGTGACGAAAGTTGAAATTGATCGGTAACTATCCAAGACGAAGCTGAGTATCAAATTTTACCTGAATATCTCTATTTGTTGCAGAAAAAAGTCCGGGAAACTGACAAAAACTGAATTGTGCAAGTCATCAAGGGGTAAAACTCCTGGTAGAATAGGAAAACGTGACAAAAGTAAAACGTGTTCTGTAACTATCCAAGACCAAGCTTTTTATCAAATTTCATCTGAATATCTCCATCCGTTGCAGAAAAAGTCCGGAAAACTGACAAAAACTGAATTTTCTAAGTCATCAAGGGGCATAACTCCTCGAAAAATAGGTCAAGCGTGACAAGAGTCGAACTTGCTCTGTAACTATCCAAGACCAAACTGTGTATCAAATTTCATCTTAACTGTCTCCATCCGTTGCAGAAAAAAAATCCGGAAAATTGATATTCGGACAGACGGACGGACAGACGGACGGACAGACAGACCGAGGGGAAACTAAGACTCCCCTTCGGCGTTGCCGGTAGGGGACTAAAAAGAGAGAAAAAACAAATGTCACACATCTAGTAGTTTTAGCTTAATATATCAAAATATATCGCATGCATTTAAGCTTATGGAGCAAAAAACATGTACAAAGGGTAATCCTTTCGCGAAAACGTCTCTCTAAAAATCAATATGCTTTTGGGGTTTCGCCCTTTTGAAGATCCTTTCAAAGCTTCAGACTGGACAACTTGGCGATTCTAAACCCCCTGCCTGAATGATAAGTACTCTGGCTACGCGCCAGTCAACTGAAAGTTGTTATCATGGAGAAACTATTTTGTAAAAATTGTTGAAGTACAATGTATCTCAGTACCTTTTATACAGGAAATCAACGAATTAATCAATTTTCATGGAGCTGTTGTGACGGATGTTACATGCAATCAGGAGACACTGACTCTCCCAGCCGTTCCAATGGAAATTCTATGGCCTTTGAGACTGAATAATGGGTGCTCCCTTGATGTTATTATACATGAAATATCAACGTTAAAAGTGAGGAAAATTTTCTGCATGCGAGAAGCGGACGTTGTATTAGTTCCCCTGTATGTTTGAGATTGATTTCTCCACCAACCGAATATGAAAGGGTGTGAATGAGAGCTCTTACATATTTTATACTTAAGAAATAACAACTAGCTAGCCGTGGTTTATTGTCCAGTAATTCCACAAGTCGCATGAACCAATCAAATTATCACCGAGCCGCGAAACGGCGAGGTGATAATTTGATTGGTTCATGTGATGAGTAGAATTACTGGACAATGAATCACGGTTAGCTAGTTGTAATTTCTATTCTAATATAGCACGTGAATGGGTGGAGCTTAGCGCACTGAAAGTTTGTTGGAGATTTTACACCAGGCGAGTTCTACGGTACATATAGGGAGAAAATTTCAAACAAAGGAGGGGATCTCCAACAACACCCGGTTGCAGCACCCACAGCAAAACCCCAAAACACCCGATGCAAAAACACAAAGCAGACAAGCACGGAAAGAGACGCATAAGGGACAAGGAACGTCACCGCACAACACAGAAACATCAAACACAAAGGACTACACATTAACCAACGAGGCCAATGGGCAGCCGGTACCGACTTAGGACGGCCATCTACCACGGAAATAGCAGAAGGTGTGGTTATCCTGGATTACGTGTGCACAACCCTCCCACTTTTCCGATTACCCAGAAGTCTCGAAGAACGTACAATTGTGGTGTAAAACAACCTCCTCACTGTCAGATGACCACACACAAACAAGACCGCAAAACGCAGGGGCCCAAACAACATAGATGAATATGTAAATGGATATAAAAAGAGGGCGCACGTAATACAATCCGTGCTCTGCCGCCGCGAGCTCATGTATTTTATCACCCGAGGAGTCCGACTGACATTCAGAGAGGACAGGCGGTCGGGGCCCTGTCGTCTCTAAAGAGGTTTGGACAGGGCCCGTCATGGAGTCCCGTCGTCACAGTCAGTCAGAGTGCAAGTTTGAAGAATGTGCTTGTATACGACTGTAGATTGGTCAAGTACAAAGCCCAGTGTCCGTCTGGTGACATTAGGATCATATCCACGGTATAAAAGGCGTTTGATGATTCTGAGGCATTTTCGATAGTAATGTTGTCTATCTTTGATCCTTCTTATTTTGTTAATAATGTCACCATAAAATGCAGGTTGTGAAATACCCAAAGTAATATACTCTGTTGCCTGTATTGGTCCGAATTTCAGAAGAAGTTGACAATATTTTTTGTAAAATTTCCAGAAAGTCTTTACTAGTTTGTGAAAGCGAAAACCTTGTCCTCAAAGTTTCTTGGTAATTTGTAAATTTCTACTATGAAAATCCAAAACATCAGCACATGCTCTAGCATACCGGATGAGCTGTGAAATATAGATACCATAGGACGGTAATCTAGGAACATCACCGTCAAGCCCGGGAAAATTTACTATGTTAAATCCAAAATCATCACTTTTATCATACACACTTGTATGGATCTCTCCGTTAACAATTTTGATATTTAGGTCCAAAAATGGTGTTTCTGTGTTTGAAACGTTTGCCTTGTTTAGAATTAATCTTGTGGATAAATAACATTTTTATATTTTTCAAAAACAGGATTGTCGATAGTAAGAATATCATCCAGGTACCTAGAAGTACCAATGAAGCATTTCACATCATCATTTTTTCTTTGCTTTTGAAGATTTTGGATAAATTCCTTTTCATACGTGTATAAAATTAAACTAATAATCTGCAACAAGAGGCGCACAATTAGTACCCATTGGAATCCCTACAACCTGCTTGTACAGTTTCTCACCAAATCTTTCATAAATATTGTCCAAAAGGAAGGACAAGGCAATACACAGGTCACCACATGTCCATGATATGTATGATTTGTAATATGTGGCGGAAAAGAAACCCTTAGATTCAGAAGTACAAACATAAGTTTTCCCCTCTCGATCAAAACACCATTTAATGAGTTTGGACAGTCGAGCATTTATTTTGTCGTGAGGAAGCGTGGTGTACATATAAGAAAAGTTGTACATGTATGAAGATATCGTATTTGCTTCAAAATTTCTTGATTTCATTTCGTCAATCACATCCCCTGAATTTTTAATAGACCAAAATAAGTTTGGTTTAATAGACCAAAAGAAGTTTCAAGTCATGTTAGAATATAGCTTAGATGCAAATTCATGTAATTTGACATTGATAAATACGTTGCATTGGATGCGTCTAAGCTGTAAGTGCAGACATCATGTTAAATTTTAATTACACGATTGCCATTTTTGCACAGCTTCTGATATATCTGCTAATATTTGAAGTCTGGCCAGGAGTCCCCGAGGGCACATGTAGCCAAGTTCTATCAATTTCGGTTGATCGTTTCTTCAACGCATTCTAAATTACTGTTATCAAAATTTCATGAAATTTTTAAAAAGTGGGTCCAGTAGCATCATATCCCACCCATCCCGCAACGTCTTTCGGTACACTTTTTCGACATAGTAACATTCATACTTTTTTGGCATATAACATTGTTTAGATTGAGGATCACTGATGAGGGTTATGTACCCGAAACGTGCATGTCTGGTCCACGTTGCCAATTTATCTGTTTTTAAATGATGCTATTCAATTTGAAGACGTTTACATTGTTGCATAATGAACGCAAGATAAATACTCTAAGACTTACTTAATATTTTTATTCGCCAGAAAATAATTTTATTCATTTTAGTTGAATTCAATATACAAAAACTACAAAACTTTAAAAGTGGTGCATGTTACACCGACACAGAATTATCACTTTATGGCCTATCGTAAACATCTGCCATGTTTTCAACTATAAACACTGTACAAATGAAAAAGCTATTTGGCAAAGACTTACTCTCAAACATAATTGGCAAGTTATATATCAAAGATAAGGATTACAATTTCACCATATAAGGGTAATAGAGGAAGGAGGGATAGCAATCAGACTATACAGGATTATATTTAAACATAAAACTGTTAATAAAATAACCCTCTGAGAGTCTCAACACTATCTACAATGATATAACAACAAAAGTAACAAATATTAAGTCTCATAAGCGAAATATGTGAATAGATGAGATAGTTTAAGGTGTTTCTAATGTATAAATATGTCTAATCTCGATTAAAGCTTCAAATGTATGAAAATCCATGACGAGATAACAAATGCCGGACAGTGGCATGACATATGTAGTTACAATAAAACAGTATAAAATAGGATGACTGCACTGATTGCTGAGGTTGCAAGGAATGAACCTGTAAAAAAACCATAAGAAATGAACGTGTAGTCACTGTGCCTCTTTTACATGTTATTTTACATATATCTTAAAACAAATATTGTATATCATTTGAAGCATTTATCTTCTATCAAGATTGGAATATTTCTTTTTCTTCTGAAATGCAAACTGATTTACATTTCATTCGTTTGAGAAGTTCATCAATTTACAGGCTAATTGTTTACATCACCAAGAATACAAAGAACTTATTATTTCAAGAGAAACCAAAACTATCTCCGAATAAGGCTATACCTGTTTTTTATCTTTGTTAAGCGTCAGGTAAAACAACTGAAACATGTCTATCAGTTAAAAAGAAACAACAGATAGACGTGAATATCTAAACAAAACGAAGAGCAGTATATTAATATAAAGGATCGAAGAAAGTGGCAAACAATTATCCGTTTTTGGACATTTCAGGTTGCCTTACCTTTGTAAGACGAAATACCGAATGAAAATTACTTAGGCTAATACTACTGTCTCGCAAAAAGCGAATATGATAGGAAAGATAGTGACACAGACTATGTGGGGCTTTTTTTAAATGATACCCGAAAACCTATCCGCCTGCTGACGCTTAAAACAGAATAAAAAACTTGGTGTGGCCTAATCATAAAGTGTTTTCTGGCTAATTTTTAAAACGTTATTATACCTTTACAGGTTCCGGAGTTTGTATTCTGATCTTGAAGATAATCTGATACTCTAAATGTTGTTTTTAAGACTTTAGTAGTTTCTGATTGTGCGGCACGACGTCTCCTGCTATGTGTTACTCCTGGTTTCGGTGTTGGGGTAGCTGCTGCCGTGACTGGAGCAGCTACCGTGGGAGTTCCTTTATGAGTACATGCCTGTAATAGAGTAGATTATATAAAAACCAAAAATGTTGAATACAAATGCGCTGCGAACAAGAAAAACACACTTTTCACAAGTACATAAACGATCAGGTTAATTAATGCACTTATATATTATAAAGTTTTCTCCGGATATCGCTGTCACGTGTTTAGAAATAAACTATACGATTACGATTGATAGTGATTTTTACATTTTATGATATATTGATTTTGATTTTCATTCTTTTATTTTAAGGAGTTTAATTATTTAAATAAATATTACCAATGAGCACAAATCTTTCTTTGCTATTGGACATATTTTAACTAGACATGTTATCTGCACATCGTGGTTGTCTTTGAATCGGAATGCCTCAAATTGATGAGAAATCTGTTTTTTGGCTTCAACCCAATTTGTATCACCAAAGAGATCAGCATCACCTTTATCGCAACTGAAATCAAATAATACGTGTTACGTCCATGAATCTAATATAAATACAATAACTCGAAAGACCTAAATGACATTGGCAGTGCAGGAATACATGTTTTTTCTTTCTCGTCCATCCACACGTTTGTATCATAATTTATTAAGATTTTCAAATACATGCACATATGTATAGTAGTGCATTATGTTTTTATTTGATACTCACTCATTAGATTGCCAAAGAACGTAAGTGTGATCAGGGGATGTTGAACTTGCTGTACATTTCAGCACAGAAAGTGTGCTCTTTGTATCGCCTGTGAATACAATCATACATGTGCTTAAAAACGCCATGGTTTTCATACTAAAGCTCAAATAAATCACGTTATCGATCAAATCGCGAAACATTAATAATGTGTCGAAAATATTACGTTTTCTGTAAATACTAAAAATAAGTGAGCACTTGATTCGTCGTTATTCAAAGTATTACAGAGGAAATCCGCCTTCATTGTAAGTAATCTAAAGGTAGAAGGTTAAACACCGTTATCCATTTGATGGTGTTAAGTCTTACATCAATATATAAAGACAAGATCAGTAAAACTGATGGGTTTGCTCCCAAACTCAATAATTTTCATACCAACAGTGTGATTTTCTAATTGTTTTTTATCTTTCAGTAACGATGAATTTGAAGACCCCGTAGAACTTTGTCTGAATACCCACGTCCTGCAAACAGTCTGCGAAGTTTGAACAAATAATCCTCCAGAAGTAACGTGTAATCCCCCTCTTTTTATACACAATCTATCATCAATGCAAAAACAATTTTCTTAAGTGACCCTTGTCAGAAAGGATCTATCCTATGGAACATTTGTATGAAATATGATCAAATTCTCACCTATGAGCTCAGACGGAAGGACAGACGGACAGACACGACGGCGGCTGTATGCTCCTCCGAAAATGTTCGGGAAACATAAAAATTAAGCTTTTGAATAGACATACGCGACGCTTAGAATTGAAGATAAATCAATATTTTCATCTATGGATACAAAAACTTACTACTTGATGTGATAGTCAGATTAACTTTATCCCCAATCACAACGTTGGATTTAGAAATTTGCATTGATAAATTTGGTATCCAATCTGTTCTCTCGAATGTATTTGGGCTCTGTGATGACGCCGATGGCCTGTAACAATAGAGAAAAAATAAAATAAATGGATACAATTACACTATATTTAATATTTACAGAGAATAAGTGTCAACAAAAATGATTTGTTTTAGATATGAGCCCCAACGGAGCATAACACTATCCTGACACCCCCCCCCCCCTGCCCCCTACTAAGATACGTACAGTTCATAATAGTAGAGCAACCAAGTTGCTAAATTTGAAATTTTAATCAACACCCCTAACACATGGCTAAATTTAATATCAAACGAAAGAATAAAACATTGGTCCTCAGATTAGACCTGTCGTGAAAAATTCATATGGTCAGAATCTAGAATAAGCAAAACTACCAAAGATCATGTAGCACAACCTTGAAAACAAAATCAATGATCTTTTCAAAATGATTTTAAGCATCGTTTAAACTACTAATATTGCTTAAGCTGTATAAATCAAATAGCGCAGCAGCCCTTGCCCATGTGCCAATCGATGGATTTCTGATCGGCCTTTGAAATTGCATAAAAACATCGTGGGCGAGGTCTGGTGCATAGATGAACTTTGAAGATGTATGTGTAAAATAAGATGATTTTCCTTTGTTTTGCAAGCGTCAATCAGGGCAAATTGTGACAAAACATTACTTCATACATCACGCACGTGAAGTTACGAGGGCTCAAAGTTAATACGCCGTATTTACTCAAACATTGCAAAAAAAAATGATAATCAATAATTCGTTTTTCAAAAGCGTTTTTCGATGAAATTATAGGGCCGATATGAGGGAATTAGCGCACCAAGTCATTCGGGCCAATAGGAGGAATGAGTTAAAGAAGATCCTGACGATAATCTCAATAGCACTCACAATAGAACACCAAATTGAGCATCGACGGACCCCTAGCAAGCTAGAGGTGGGATCAGGTGCCCGGGAGGAGTAAGCATCCCTTGTTGGCTAGCCGCACCAGCCGTCGATGTTCATGCACGAAAATGAAAATATATAAAATGCATGCGCTGTCTAAGGCTATATCTATATAGAAAGGAAAACACATTACATTTTTTAGTTTGGAACATTTCTCCTAAAACAATAAGCTCCTACATGTAACAAAAATCATGATAATCTCACAATTTTCTTTATTTGTATGTATGAAATACTAGTCACAAATCAAAGATGTCATTGTTTTGAAATTTTTGCAGTCATGTTTGTTTTACTCGATATCACATGGTTTCTGAGTAACTGCCTCTCAATCTTATAAAACATCACAGAATTTTGACAAATATTGTGAATCGCAGTCAAGATGACCTTGTCATTGGGTCCTGTGACCCTGAAACATTTTCTATATGATTCTTTGATTAATAATGCTCCTTTATATACATTGATAAAAAATTGCGTAAAAATAATATAAAAGGGAAGGCCAAAAATCCACCAATAAATTACTCTATGTGTAATATTACTTAACAGAATATCACCATGATAACCATTTTTATATCCTTTTGAAAACGAAGAGGTCCAACTCAAATTTGAACATTAAAGATAACTAGCATTAGAAGAAGGGAGGATATCTCCAACAAGACCCCGTTACAGTATCAACAGCAAAGCACAAAAGACGAGTACAGCATGAGACGGAAAAGAGACACACGACGTGTTAACATCAAACACAAAAGACCACACATAACGACGAGACCAATGGGCTACCGGTGCCGACTTTGGACGGCCATTTGCCACGTAAGTAATAAATGGTGTGGTTATCCTGAATTACGTGCGCACAACCCTCTCACTTCTCCAATTACCCAGAAGTCTCGAAGAACGTACAATTGTGGTGTAAAACAACCTCCTCACTGTAAGATGACATCACACAAACAAGACCGCGAAACGTAGAGGCCCCAGAAACACAGATGGATATGTAAATGGCTATAAAAAGAGGGCATGCATAATACAGCCCGTGCTTAGAAATACAGTCCTTGGTAAGACATCAAGCTCAGCTGACATTTCAAACTTTTTGCCCTTTAACATTGAGCAAAATCATGTAAAATTATGAGCTTTTTCGGCTATATAGGACCTTTTCAAAACAGTCTTGCGTACATTTTGAGCATATTTGCATTTTTTTTATGATTTTTTTTTTTTTGTGGTGGAATTTCTGTCTTTTCAACATATTCGAAAGTTTCTTTATCCAAAAATTTTAAAATTTGTAAAACGTGGGTCCTGTAGCATCATATCCCACCCACCCTGTCACGTTTTTTGGAACATTTTTGGACATAATATTTTTCACACTCTTTGGCCATAAAACACTGTTTAGATTCAGGATCACTGACGAGGGTAAAGTACCCGAAACGTGGATGTCTGGTCCATGCTGTAAATTTATCTTATTAAATTATGCTATTGAATTTGAAGACGTTTAACATCTATATCATACGAAATTATAGAAAAACCGAATGTCCTGCTTTGCGAGATTACCCATTCAAATTTCATGTGTACATTTTTCATCCAAATCCGTTTAGTCGATATTGGGCATAATTCGAAAATGTCAAAAGATACTAAACAGAATGACACTAGATGAAGACCTAGAACAGTAGTAATACGGAAGTGTTCCAACTCTATACCTTCCCGAAGAAAATTTCAAACCAATTTATTATGCACCAGACACGTGTTTCGGATATCAAATCGCCATCAGTGATGCTTCCGGCCAAAGTGATTTTCAGACACATTCATTTAAATAGCGCCCTTTGGTTATAATTTTTGAAATTAGATCTGTGCATTTACTTTGCAGAGAGTGCGCGGCTCAAAATTTCCTGTAGGGTCAATTCAGTAGCATATCTAAATAACATCTAGGAGGTATGGTGCTAAGATGTTAACATACGAGGGCTGTTCCAAAAGTCCATATATAACGCAATTTAAGGAGTGATCTAGAGAATTAGGTTAAAACCATGTTGATATCCTTATTATATGGAATATTTTGAATACATATACGAATTTTCGTTACGATTGGTCAATAATAACCTTTCAAATTCCCTTGTAAGCAACGTAAGGTTCTAGGTCACGGAGCAACTAAAAAATGGAAATGACGTCGTCAGATATCCAGCATACATTTTACATTTAAAAGGAAATAAAACACGTATCATTTGTACAAAATTTAAATATCTTTTCATGTATTTTGATAAGGAAGACATGTTCTATTTTCATGTGCATTTCAACCTCTATATCACAATATACTTTCGTCTTTAAATCATTCAAAGTCAGGTCACGATTAAGGGAGAAAACGGCATCACTTACTTATTTTCGTTTGCTTTTTTGTTCAACTCCAAGAAAAGTCGCGTGTTGATGTATCTATTCATCATTAAAACACATTCTTCTATTTCAACAACATTAGGTTTGATGTATTTTGTCCATATCAAGACGCATCCATGAGCCATTAAGTCTCTGTCTGTTTTATTAAACCGGAATTCAAAACTGAATGACTGTCTGGTGCTCCGTAAAGAACTCTGACGTCATCAATTTTTGGTTTGTTTGATCAACAATATCATGCATAAAATCTTCATAAAATTCGTAAATCTTGTCCGATTTTGTTATACCTTCGCAGTGGTCTTGACAAATAATAATAATATAGAAAGTTTAATTGATAGTCGAGCATTTCTTATTTTATTTAGCAATAGAACGAAAGGGATGAATTCATTTTAACAATTCAAATTTCACTTTCCGTAACCTATACCCTTTATGTAGGAAGGTGACAATAATGACCTTTTTGTTCATTATTTTAACCTGATATTTTTGTGCTTTCTCTTTCTGAGTGTATCCCTTTCATTTATAGAAAATTTCATTCACATACGTCTTCAAATTTTTTTTTTCAGATTTTTACGGTATGTGTCCACGAACTTTTGGAACGGCCCTCGTACTTTAAGCCCTGGTCACAACCCACCGCGTGTGCTTTAAGGACGTACGTGTTAGTGGAGGCTACGTGCGCTACGTTTTTCTGAAGACGCAAGGAAGGAAGTGGCAAGAGTACGTCTTTTGCATTATTGTAAGGATGTCGAATTTACACGTACTACTAACACACGGATTTCTCAGTTTCCTGCGTCGAAGGTGCGTTGCACGTACTTGCAACCTGCGAGTCGTAATTCTTGTTGAAATTGTAGACAGCACGCAGACAGGACGCAGCGAAAGCTCTGTATGCACTAAAACTGCTACGTCCTGTTTGCGTGTTCCCAAATCCGCAAGGAAGCCTTACGGGACACGCACTGACGACACACGGACACCGTTAGGATACCCACCGCTTTAATTTCGATGATAGTTTTGAATGAAATGACAAGATTTCGAAATAGCAAAATAATATTTATGACGTCAAATTGATAAAGTGCTAAAACAAAGCTTCTTTCAGGCGACAGAGCTGGAAAGAAGTAATTATTACACTTTAAACATCCATCAACAAAGGAGAGGATCTCCAACATGTCACAGGGAACGGGGTATAGCTCATTGTTTAACCTTTGGTTCATGTGAGCTAAAAATAAAGAACAAAATGTCCTCTAACTGATTCTGTACGTACGCGTTTACTGTAAAAGGGTTTGCTGTAACAGTCCGTATGACTGGTTTGTCATCTTCAGTGCAATTTAAAATGTAGCTAAGAAATCCTCTTTTCCTTACTAGTTCTTCCGTACCCTCAGGATGCGTAAATATAACCATGATACTAGTTTTCTGAAGAAAAAAGTTTAGTACAATATACAGAAATCAATTAAATTCATATACTGATAAGCTCTGAGATTTTGTAAACAATATTCTTTAGCTATTATAAATCTTACATGTAGGTGATCTCCCTGTATGCTGGCATATCACGTGAAAAGAAATTTACTTACGACTGGACAACCAGTTAACCTAAAATAGGAGGAGTCCGGGGTTATTTTACAATCTGCATTATTCGTGGCGATATCAAATTTTCCAAGAGTATTCGCTGTCTTGTTGATAACAATGTTAACCTTCGTAGCCACTCTGCCAGGTTCACATTCTGCAAAAATGAATGCACTGTAACACAAAAATAGAGGAAGAGTGAATGGAATTTCACTACTCAGATATCGAATGTTAAACGTTTTAAAATTCAATAGTATCATTTAACAACGGATTAATTTGGTTTCGGATACTTAACCGTCGTCAGTGGTCCGCAATCTAAACAATGTAATTTGACAAAAGAGTGTGAAAGTTATTATGTGAAATGAATTTCTATTCGTAAAAAATAAAGATGAAATCATGATACTCACTATATTGTAGTGGTCCACTTGAGTAAACAATTGAGAAGAGATAAAAGAAGTACACAGCCTGAAAATATAGTGTTACATTTCTCTGACAAATCTATATCAACATCGCATTCTCATCAACGATTAAAAGGACAGTTTGTCTTACTTTTTATAAATCTTTTTCGTAACTGAGACACATAAAGGCCATTTTTGATTGTTTAATATACACTCGGAGGATAAATTCCATCGTTTAGCTTGACAGTTTAAGTAGAGATCCCTTCCTTTCTTATGTGTTTTACTCCAACCTGATCTTTCTGAACCAAATA